>CM016567.1:6907262-7002293 GCA_003412495.2 Echium plantagineum | reverse complement strand
TAATATTATCGATTAAGTAAAAGCTTTTTGTTTGTGATCCCCTCAACTATTACACGATTTTTTTAAATAGCATCCTAATTTTATTATTATTCAAATAATTTCCTGATATTATCATTGACCGACCTATTTCAAAAGGCATCTTGATAATACAACACAAACATATCATCTTCGACCTTGTCTCGACCCACTTAACAATTTCCGACCAAAACCCTGACTCCACCACCCTACCCATTACTAACCATTACCACTATCACAACCACCACAACAACAATCAAAATCACATGCCTCCACCATCATTACCAACCAACCATTAGCACCATAATAAAAAACACTTCACACTAAAAAAATTGTTAATGAATGTAAAAAATTAAAGAAGGAGGAGTTGGTTTTGGAACGAGTAGATCCGTGAACAAATGGAAACCTCAAAAGCTTCAGAAAGACTCTGCAAAAATTGGAGCCGATGCATTACAAATCATGATTGTTTGATCAAGGTCAAGAAAGCATCAACGTCCTAACTCCTAACCCATGTTCTTCGCAGAAAAATCCTAAGAGTTAAGGAAAGAAATGTTGGTTGAAAATGGTAGTGGAATATGTGATGTTGGTGATGGTAGTAATGGTTAGTAATGGGTGGGATAGGCTTGAGGCCACTTGAGGCAAGGGTAGGAGCATAGTTGTGAATAGCGGCGCTTAGCGGAGCTATACCGGTATAGCGGCACGTCGCGGTACTCTCGCGCTATTTAGAGTCGCGTAGCGGTCCTTACCGGATAGCGGCAAATAGCGCCGTAGCGTAGCGGTAGCGGAAAATCCGTTATACCTTTTTTTTTTTTTTTAAACCAAAATTTTGCAAGAAATAGATCAAATAGCTGCCTCTTCTTCTATTTCTCAACCTTTTCTTCATATTTTCTTCTTTTTTTCTCTTCTATTTTCTTCTCCTATGTTTTCTTCTTTAAAGACGATAAATTAAAGTATTATGTCGAAAATGTCCCTTAAGAGTTATTTAAAAATATAACTATAATTATATACATTGGATAATCGAACTATAAAGTGACTAAGAAATTCAAAAGTTGTATACAATTTTATAATCGATATGAATTTGTAAAAGTTATTCAAAGCATAATATATTGTGATAATTGACGGGTGACTAGAATCAAATATATGTTTGCTCAAAAAAGGATGAGCATAACACAATTGAGGTCGCGATTCACTACTAGCACTTAGCATTATCGTACGTTGCCTACCTTTTCCGTCCTTTATTCGACGATGATACGACGCAACCTTCTTTTTGGTTGAGTTGTCCAAATGCCATTATTATTATTATAATGAGCAAATGACTTCATCGATCACTCACGTTTGTTAAAAAACACTAGTCGATCACCCTAGTATGACTTTGTATACTTTCGATCACTCATGTTAGGTATTATGTATACTTTTGGTCACTCACACGTTTTTTTGGTACAACTCTTAATTTTTCGAAATTTTGAACGTTTTTGTAGGGTATTTTAGTCATTTTCTCATAATTTTTTAACTTACATCAACTAACTTTCATTAACTTCCATTGCACTCTACATTTTCATGACAAAATTATGAGGGAATGACTAAAATATCCTTACCAAAATGTTAAAAATTTCGAAAAATCAAGAGTTGTACCAAAAAAACGTTTGAGTGACCAAAAGTATACATAATGCCTAACATGAGTGATCGAAAGTATACAAAGTCATACTAGGATGATAGACTAATGTTTTTTAACAAACGTGAGTGATCGATGAAGCCATTTGCTCTATTATAATTAACTTATGGTTGATAGATAATCGACATAGTTTATGTGATAAACAATACTCCACTTAATAAATTAAAGTAGAATATGTTGGTTTAACTCATTCGAGTTAACCACAACAACATAATTAAGCTAGTTATTAGGATTCGACTTGTCATACAAACAAGGGCTTACTCGAACTATGATCACATACTAATTGAAACAAAAAGCTTAATGCTCATCATTTGTATCATAATGATCAACCACGGTTACAAAGTATACAAACGAGCAAAAACTATATATTTTCATTGTAATTGTTTACACGGCTTACGTTCGGTGATGATGTCGAACGTATGAAAATATGTGTGAACGAACATACATTATGTTGAGGAAAAATAAGGAAAATATCTGGGGAAGGATGTTGGAGTTTGCTTGACCATATTGAGACGAAAAGTGTGGTTCCTGATGAGACTTGGCAGAAAATAAAGAGGGATAGATGGCAATAATAATGAGGTGTAGCCCCACCAGAATGAAAGAGCTTTCAGGACAAGGATTCCACCAATTGTTGCTTTTAGACCACTCACCTTATGACTACTACCAAACAATATCATTGGTCCCCTCTTCAACATGCCTACCTACTTACTATTCACTAATGTGCATACTGCATTACAGGACTTATGGCTCTGGACTAGTCGTCCTCCTAAAATTTTATATTCAAAATTTAAATTATTATTCTTCTTAAAATTTCTCGTTCGACCATTAATATTGTTGAGTGCCAACACCGACTTAACAATAAGTTATCATCTTTGAGGTGGGTGAATAAGGAAGTAAGTTGATTGATTTTGAAAACAAGGCTCGCTGATCTGTGATACACACATTAGAATAGTGAATTACTGTTCATCAAATGACTATTTTGCCCCTCTATTTGAAAGTGTATTAATTGAGATAATTAAGTGGGATGGGTAAACTAGTATTTTCAATACTAAAAAAACACTGTTTGGGAATAGTAAACCACTATTCTACATATGTGGCATTTTAACAAACAAGTACCTATAAAAACGTTGAGCATCTTGTTCTTAATACGACGATGTGATCCAATAATATATGTCACCCGATGTGGATAATGTTTATCGATACGTCTCTGCAAATACTACTTTTGAAATAGAAAACCATATTTTCAGGACATCACACTTCTTGTACCTTCAATGTTTTATTAGAGATGTTTTTTTTTTCTTTTATAAGGGTTGCTCACTTGCTTGAGTAAGGATGGGAAATTATTAGAAATATTACACCATTAATTGTATATTTGACCATTGACACTATTAGTTGTATATTTGACCATTGACCATTGACCATTGACCATATAGTATTAGTGACCATTATTAGCATTAGTGACTATTATTAGCATTAATGGTCATTACTCATTAGTTGACTGTATTAGCTCGTAGTGGTATGCATCTTCATGTATAAATATGTATCGTTATTCAGTAATACAGATCATCCATTCCACAATATTCTTACATGGTAATCAGAGCGAAAGCGATCCTCTAAACCAAAAATTTTCTTCTCCTTTCTTTTTTTTCCTCCAAAAAATAACCGCCGCACCTATTCCTTTTTTATTTTCTCCATTCAATATCAATTCACCAAGATTTACTTGGCTGTCCCCCCCCACTCCTCTAATATAATTTAATCATTTAGCATTCTCCCAACTATATTTCATCCCAAAGGTCTATCACCATAGTTGTTATTGCTTCCTCCTCATCTAGAGACGGTTTTTTCTCCTTCTCATATCTCCTGCACCTCTGCCTTCATACTCATCCCCCACACCATTCTGTCTTCATCACTATGGCCACTGAAAGTTGGACAAGGCCTCGCAATCCTTCACACGGTTCCGGCATACTTGGTCCACGACCTTCTCCCGGACCCTCACAGGCCTATTCCGCCACGGATATTGAGCAAGCTATGCACACACTCGGCATTGATCCACCAGACCAGAATTGGTATATGGACACTGGCGCCACATCTCACATGACTTCGGATCGAGGTACTCTTCACACTTATTTTAATTCTAGCAATCATAATGTCGTTGTTGGGAATGGTCATTCCATTCCAGTAAATGGTCATGGTCACACTACACTCCAACCACCCCACCCACCTCTTCAATTAAATAATGTATTGCACGTCCCTCGCATCATAAAGAACCTAGTCTCTGTTCGTAAATTCACATCTGATAACTCTGTATCCATCGAGTTTGACCCGTTTGGGTTTTCGGTGAAGGATTTTCGGACGGGTACTAGGCTTCTAAGATGTGACAGCACGGGCGACCTCTACCCATTCTCCACACCTCCAGTCTCATCCACCAGTTCTACCACCTCCTCTTCCCAGTGTCATCTTTCCGTTATTTCTCCTAATCTCTGGCATCAACGGTTAGGTCATCCGGGAGCACCTGTCTTTGCTACCCTTAGACAAAATAATTTAATTAAATGTAATGGCAGTACTTCGACATTTTGTCAATCGTGTGTTCTCGGCAAACACATTAAACTTCCTTTTAGTCGTTCCTTGTCTACTACTTCTATGCCGTTTGAAATTATTCATAGCGATATTTGGACATCTCCTGTTTTAAGTAGCACTGGTCATCGTTATTATTTACTCTTGCTTGATGATTTTACCAATTTTCTCTGGACTTTTCCATTATCTCACAAATCTCAAGTGTGCTCCACTATTATTATGTTTCGTGCATTCATCACCACTCACTTTAATCTCAACATTAAAAGTATCCAATGTGATAATGACACTGAGTTTAAGAATAATACCCTCACTCAATTCTGTCACAACCATGGTATTACCCTCCGTCTATCTTGCCCCTATACTTCCCCTCAAAACGGCAAAGCTGAACGCACTTTGCGTACTATAAATAATATAATCCGCACATTACTCACTCATGCATCTGTTCCCCAATCATTCTGGCCTCACGCCCTTCAAACAGCCACCCTCCTTCTCAACATAATTCCCCACAAGACACTAAATTACCTTACTCCTACCCACTACCTCTATCAAAAACAACCTACCTACGAACATCTACGTGTGTTTGGTTGTCTGTGCTATCCTCTATTTTCCTCCACCACCATACATAAACTTCAACCACGTTCCGCTCCATGTGTTTTCCTTGGGTATCCATCCAATCATCGCGGTTACTTATGTTATAATATTGCAACCCGTAAAATTATAATTAATCGGCATGTTTACTTTGTCGAAGATCATTTTCCATTTGCAAAAATTGGTGCCACCCCCACCCCATCCCCTCGGCCCAATGATGACACCCCACACCCTTCATTCTTTCATCCTTCCATCATGTTACGCTCTCCCGCTTCCCAATCTCCACTCTCATGCTCACCACCTCCTGCCCCATCCTCTCCTCATTCGGTTCCCATTTCTCCAGACCAGCCCAACGGCTCTCAACCTTCTCCCACCCAATCCCGTACCTCCCCCATTCCAGCTCTAACCAATCTCCCAAGTTTCCCCTGCCCTACCACCTCCACCATCCCCGCACCTCTAGCCAACCAAACTAAAGCTTCCTCCACCGTCTCTCACCGTCCCGTCACCCGTAGCTCACATGGAATAGTTAAACCCAATCCTAAGTATCTATTACACACCACCACTCTCTCCCCACTTCCAAAGAACCCAGTGGCGGCCCTTAATGATCCTAACTGGAAAATGGCCATGTGCGACGAATATGATGCTTTAATTAAAAATAATACATGGGAGTTAGTACCTCGCCCTTCGGGTGTTAATATAATTCGGTCTATGTGGATTTTTCGTCATAAATTGAACTCTGATGGTTCTTTTGAGCGTTACAAAGCTCGTCTTGTAGGGGATGGCAAAACTCAACAGGTTGGCGTTGATTGTGGTGATACTTTTAGTCCGGTGGTTAAACCGGCTACTATTCGCACTGTTTTGACATTGGCACTATCTAATTCTTGGTCTATTCATCAACTTGATGTTAAAAATGCTTTTCTTCATGGAGAGTTACATGAAACTGTATATATGTACCAGCCAATGGGTTTTCGGGATCCTGCTCTACCTGATCATGTATGTCGACTGCGCAAGTCTTTATATGGACTAAAGCAGGCTCCTCGGGCTTGGTATCAACGATTTGCTGACTATGTCTCAACTGTTGGTTTTGTTCATAGTGCTTCTGATCATTCTCTGTTTGTTTACAGGAAGGGGTCTAACATTGCTTACCTGTTACTTTATGTTGATGACATCATACTTACAGCTTCCTCCGCGACGCTACACAAATATCTTATTTCGCTTCTCAGTACTGAGTTTGCCATGAAAGATTTGGGCCGTCTCAGTTATTTTTTGGGTATTGCTGTCACCCATCACACAGGTGGTCTCTTTCTTTCTCAGAAACAGTATGCTGAGTCTATTATCCGGAAAGCAGGTATGACTTCGTGCAATGCTTCTGCCACCCCTATTGATACTAAGTCTAAACTCAGTGGCAACTCTGGGTCCCCATGTGATGATCCGACTTTCTTTCGGAGCCTGGCCGGTGCCTTGCAGTATCTCACTTTTACTAGACCGGACATCTCTTATGCTGTTCAGCAACTTTGTCTTCACATGCATGCACCCATGACAGACCATATACTAGCACTTAAACGAGTGTTGCGATACTTACAGGGAACATTGGATTATGGCTTACACTTGTACAAATCCTCCTCATGTTCTTTAGTCTCATATACAGATGTAGATTGGGCAGGCTGTCCTGACACTCGCAGGTCTACTTCCGGGTACTGCGTATTTTTTGGTGATACTCTTATTTCTTGGTCCTCCAAGAGACAGGCTACTGTTTTACGGTCCAGTGCCGAGGCTGAATATCGAGGGGTTGCTAATGTAGTAGCTGAGGCTTGCTGGCTACGCAATCTGCTCCTGGAATTGCACCACCCTCTCACATCTGCCACCATTGTTTACTGTGACAATGTCAGTGCTATTTATTTATCCGAGAATCCAGTTCAGCATCAACGGACCAAGCACATTGAGATAGATATACACTTTGTTCGCCAAAAGGTTGCCCGTGGTCAAGTTCGTGTCCGACATATGCCATCAAGATACCAAATCGCAGACATCTTCACCAAAGGGCTTCCCCAAGTGTTATTCACCGACTTTCGAGACAGTCTGAGCATCCGTCCTCCTCCCGCTCCGACTGAGGGGGTGTATTAGAAATATTACACCATTAATTGTATATTTGACCATTGACACTATTAGTTGTATATTTGACCATTGACCATTGACCATTGACCATATAGTATTAGTGACCATTATTAGCATTAGTGACTATTATTAGCATTAATGGTCATTACTCATTAGTTGACTGTATTAGCTCGTAGTGGTATGCATCTTCATGTATAAATATGTATCGTTATTCAGTAATACAGATCATCCATTCCACAATATTCTTACAGAAATATTTTCTACATTGGATTTTATGTTAGCAATCTTTAATAGGGAGGAATATTCGGGTCCTGAAAATTACGTTTGAAATAATATACAATTCTTTTAGTGGGTTTGTATAAGTTTTCATCATCATAAGAAAATTCCTGACAATGAATACTAATCGCTATCATTATCAATTTTTTGTGATGAAACTTCCTATAATTTTTTATAAATTTTTACCTAAGTTCGCGTACGTGACTTCCATTTAATACCTTAAACCTACATGATGTATCACAAACAAATAATTATATATTCATACTAACTCAAGCTAAATGGAAAAGTTTGGTAAGCTATGGGAATAGTATTTAGTTTTGGTTTGTGGGGTATTATTAAATTGCATCCCGCTATTTCGATTACAATGAGTATATTGATACTTTAATTTGGTGTAGGGCATCATACATGCATGAACACAGTTACTAATTTTTAATGAATTTAATTGTGACACCTTACCTTTTACCACTTTACATAACAGTAAATATGGGTATTATTTAGAAGAATCATCCCAATTGGGTGAAACCTTGTTCACTTTTCAAGATAATATGTAAGTTCTTTCAGTTTTGTTTTTATAGAATGTACGAGATGTATGTGCGTTTCATTTATAACACATCTTTTTGGTATATTAGCGAATATATTGAACACGTGTAAGATACACACCGAATGCGTGCATGAAACGCAAGTTCAAAATACACACCAGACAAATATTCGCTAAGGACAAAACTGAAAGAAATTAATGTTTTAAAAATAATATTCTTCGGTTATATTGCCCTCCTGGCCTCCCAATCGATAGATTAAGATTGCTCTAGGTATATATGGTAATTGTGTTCATCAACATTGAAAAGAAAACATTTTATTTTAAGGTGACTCATCCCATTGATAATAGATTAAGATTCTAGATAAGTTCACTAAACACTAATAATGAGATAAGTTCACTAGTAATCACTAATGAAAAAGAGGGCAACAGATATGACATGAAAAAACCCTCCATCTTACTCCATAAGTCCATAGGCTATCCATCTAGCGTGAAAGTAATGTTTGGGACTTTGGCAAATTGATCAGCCAACTCTGCACGTTGGCTTCACTGTGGATTGTATAGGAGCAACCCCACCTAGGTTGGGAGAGTTGCCCATTACAAGTTTTGTACTGTTGGTGATGGAGAATGATGGGGATGGAGATACATATTAACCCGTGTCGTCGGCCTCTTGGTTATGTGGATTATAAATCGATAAAAATGTAAGATCGACAATTTTGCAAGGGAGAGCATTGGACGAGAGTACGAGCATAAAATTGTAGTTAGAATATGAACGTTGACATGACATTTTCATCGAACCAAAAGAAAAACATAGGCTTTTTCGTGTCGTATATCACATTATTATTGTAGCTTAACTTCTTATATCCATCAACTATCATATGTTTTTTCAATTACGAGATTGAATTATTGTACTTTTTAAATTGTCCTTCGTACAAAAAACATTTCAAATTGTTTCGATGTCAAATTTTTAGTGAAATGAATAATAAATCTATTTTTCACAAAGAACATACAATTCAAGTTTCATTTTAAACTAGATTTTGGAATATTTTGTTGATTAAGGAATATATGGACCTCTTATTTTTAATCAAAACAAGATTAAGTTATTATAAATGTTTCCTTTAACACACCCATACCCCACCGAGCACTATCACTAATATAATACTCCCTTCATCCTTAAATAATTGTCATATTTTGATTTTTGGTGATCAACAAAATACAATTTAAAATGTAAATATTTTTTATTTTACATACGAAAAAATTATAAAAAGTTGATATTTCAAAAATATATATTGAGACGAATATAATAAGGTCGCAAAAGACTATATTATTTCTTATCATTTAATGAGAATTCATGATCAAATTTTGTTATATGTTTGATCAACAAATTAAAAGTCAAAATGTTACAATCTTTTAGGCCCGGAGGAAGTATTATTGATCGCCATCATAATTTTTGAGATGTTTTTAAATAATTTACGATTGCAATTCATCAAATCTAATAAGATATGAGCATCGAACTTTTGGAACGAGACATTACATCGAACTATTCAAGTCACCCTTCAACCATCTTCCTTTGCCCGTCAATAGCACGACAAGTCCATTTTTTCCCATCAAAACCGAACACCCTTTTCTATTCTTTTCCTTTTATTTCCCCACACAATTCCCTTTAACGTTTAGACAAACGTCGTTAATTGTCCAACCAATGAAATACTTACACTACCTTAACATCGTTTGCTAAATATCCGTCAGTTTCCTTTATTTAGTTTGTCCCCTCTCAGGCTACAGCCTATTGCCGGTCATAAAGCTTCTCTCACCTGCTGTACCCTTCATCCAAGGATGCGTTTGCTCCATTTCCCAGTTATATAAGTCACAATTATAAGTGGTGTTTGACATAACACTTCTGTTTTCTCCAACTCATGGAGTAATAATTTTTAATTCGTAACTTTGGTCTAATAGTTATTGATTTAATGATATTATAATAATAATTTCAGTGCTAAACAACAAACATTTAAGATATGATAGATTATATACTATAGGGCAGTCATATTTTTTAAAATATGAAAATACTCCATTACAAATGACACCAATCAATGATATAGATTAATTTTTGTAAGTAAAATTGTAGGAGTGACATATTGGTGATTCATTTTAGTTACATGAGATTCATATAAGTTTTATTTGATTTGATATACTTAACTACAAAGATTCACAATAATTAATTGAATAACCTAGTGAAAAAAACTTTTGCTAGTGTTCAGAAGGTCCTAGGTTCGAAATTCACTTTTAATTTACAAAAAGAACTACAAAGATTCACAATTAATTTAATATAACCAAATTTAAATAAGATTGACATATTAAATCTAATCTATATTATTATTATTTTTGTGAATTAGCGATCAATAATGATTACAATGATATTACAAACTATAAGTACATAAATTCGTAACTAGAGACTTAGAGTACAATATGAGACAACTTTGTCTCCAACAAGGTTCAAACTCATTACCACTTACATGAAAGATTGGATCGGATGCCATTAGGCTATTATTCCATCGGCAAATCTAATCTATATTATTAATTGACACCTATAGTATAATAATAAAAAGTAAAAAAATAATTAATCTATCAATGTCCTAGGTTTATTTCTTCTTTTAGGATATGGTTGTTTAATGTTCTTGCTATAGTTGATAATATTAAGATTCTCTTGAAGTTTGAAAAAAAATCAAATTTTATATTTCATAATTATTTAACTACGTATTCTTGAGTATTCGACAAGATACAAAACATTTCTAAATAACTCTTTGAATAAATGTACAAGCTACATTTATGAAATAACAATTTCATCTAAACTTATTTAGAAATTTTGTTCTTGTATGAAATTATGAAAACATAACTTCCATCTATAATTTAGGCCAAACGAGGACTAAAAAGTGGAAGTAAAATAATTAATCTTTGTGCCCATTTAGTTAGGAAAAGTCTCTCTCTATGTTCCCAGTTTGGATTGTACGGTTGGTCTCGCACCAGTTAATTTATAACACAACCACAAATTCACTCACACACACTCAACCTCCTTTATCTAGAGAGATAAAACATACTTTTAGAGAGAGAAAGTCAGTAAAAAAACTCATTTACCTCATCATTTAGCTTTTTTTCCCTACTAGTTCAATTATTTTAGAGTGAGAAATAGATAGTGACTAAAGTTTGTGGACAACAATTTTGAAACATTTGTGTAATCTAGACTGAGATATTGATAACTATTCAACTTTGTGGACAAACTTTTGAGACATTTGTATAATTTAGAGGTAGAAAGAGGTTTGTGGTCAATTTTTTTTGACATTTGTGTAGTTTAGAGTGAGAAAGAGATAGTGGCTGAAGTTTGTGGCACAGTTGTGTAATTTAGAGTGAGAGGAGTTTGTGGACAACAATTTTGGGACATCTGAGTAAATTGTGTTGTTTTCAATTAGTGATATTATGTTTAGTTGTGAAGTAGTGCTGGAGATGAGAGATCTGTGTTGAAGACTGTGTGTGGAAATGGCTGCTTCCGATGTTCCGATCAAAGGCTACGCGGAGGCCAGCGGCGGATTCCGTTCACCGGCGCCGGAATTGGCTAAAGCTGGGAAAGGTGAATTCTGTAGCTATTATTGGGAATTGAGGTTTATCTGTGTGTTTTTAGTAATGTTTGCTTTCTTTTGTGAGGAATTGCTGAAAATTGAGGTTTATGTATGTGTTTTTAGTGATTTTAGCTTCTCCTTTTTTTAACTGAGGGTTGTATATGTGTTTTTCAGTAATAATTGCTTTGCTTTTGGGGGAATTGCTGATAGTTGAGGTTTATGTATGTGTTTCTTAAGTGATTTTTTTGCTTTGTATTTTTTGCCAATTATAAATGTCTTTTTTAGTAATGTTTTTTTCCAGGAAATTGCTGAAAATTCAGGTTTACGTATGTGTTTTAGTAATTTTGCTTTGTTTTTTTTCTTTGGTGAATTGGCGATTATTCAGGTTCGTGTATGTGATTTAGTAGTGTTCGCTTTTATTTTTGGGGGTAATTGCTGAAAATTTAGGTTTATGCATGCGTCTAAGTAATGTTTGGTTTATTTTTTGTGAATTGCTGAAAATTTGAAGTCTGTGTATATGTTAAGTAATATTTACTTTGTTGTTTTGTTGTAGTTGATGCTGAAACAGCCTTGTATACCGAGCTATGGCGAGCTTGTGCAGGGCCATTGGTGACAGTGCCAAGAGAGGGGGAGCTTGTGTTCTATTTCCCTCAAGGACACATTGAGCAGGTTTGTCTTTTGGATCTTGATCAATCAGGTGTATTTAGCATTTTGAGCTGCTTAGGTTTGTTGAACTTTAGAGGTTCTGTTGTGCTAAGTTATTTATAGTGTTTTTTTTATGCATTGGAATTCTTTTTGTTCATTTAGTGAAGTGTGGTTTTTTATCAGTACAGTTATTCAACTTGACGACTTTCTTCTATGTTTAGCTGCGAAATAGTGATGGATTGATCTTTTTGGTAATAGGTTGAGGCGTCAACTAATCAAGTTGCAGATCAACAGATGCCGCTCTATAATCTTCCATCGAAGATACTCTGTCGTGTGGTTAATGTCCAGTTGAAGGTTCTTGGATTGCTGAATTTTTTTATTTACTTTTTACTGGCTATAATTATGATCAGTAGCACCTCTACCATGGAATTGCGAAGTCTAAGGATGGGTACAGTTTGAGAGTCCTTTCGTGCAAATGTGTTGATCGTGGTTTTATGTGTACAGGCAGAAGCAGATACAGACGAGGTTTATGCTCAAGTGAGCTTGATGCCAGAGCCAAATGTAAGTTAAATTAACAATTCTATGTTTCCTCCCCTTATAACTTGAATGTGTTCTGAATGTATAAACATGCGACAATGGCAGCAAGATGAGAGTCCTAAGAAGAAAGACCCCGTACCACGATTTCATGTACATTCCTTCTGTAAGACTCTTACAGCCTCAGATACCAGCACTCATGGTGGATTCTCTGTTTTAAGACGGCATGCGGATGAATGCCTTCCCCCATTGGTATGCAAATGTTATGATCGGATATTTTATCTCTTCTCAGTGTAGTAGCTCGTAGCTAAATGTCGATGTAATATACAACAGGATATGTCACGACAGCCTCCAACTCAGGAGTTGGTTGCTAAAGATTTACATGGAAATGAGTGGCGTTTTCGGCATATCTTTCGAGGTGCAGTTGACATTGCGATTTTTCCCGAAATATGCTGTCATGTTACATGTTTGATTTTAAGAGAATTTTGTTCTCATTATATACTATGCTGATCTTAAGCTAGTGCATTAATCTTTATCCATTTATTCAGATGATGCTGATTTGTGCCAAGTGAAAATCTTATTTACAGCTAGAGTTATAAGTCTTTGCTTGGCCTCCCATGGAGCTTGGATTGATTCCTAGTTCAAGAAATTTAAGTGTTATCTTCTGTGTTGTAGGACAACCAAGGAGACACCTGCTCCAGAGTGGCTGGAGTGTATTTGTTAGCTCAAAGAGGCTAGTTGCTGGCGATGCATTTATATTCTTAAGGTTCCATGCTATTAAAAAAATTGTTTATAGTTATAACATCTTTCTTTCATGTTTGTCTGAACTTAATGTATCCTGGATTTGTAGAGGCGAAAACGGGGAGCTTCGTGTTGGTGTTAGACGAGCTATGAGACAGCACGGAAACACTCCATCATCGGTAATATCTAGTCACAGCATGCATCTTGGGGTTCTGGCAACAGCTTGGCATGCTATTCAGACCAAAACGTTGTTCACGGTTTACTACAAGCCAAGGTACTTGATCTATAATACAGTTACTTTATATATTGAGTGCCAAAGTTTTCCTTTGTTTTCCAAACACATTTTGAATGTGAATGCAGAATTCACTTGGTATAAGCCGGGGCTTAGAGCGTTTTAGATGTTATATATATTGGATATTGTGGTAGCAATCATCTTAGTCACCTTTTTCATTTCCATATCTTGTTTACCATTTTTGTATCTTTTTACTCCGAAAATTTGTGTACCCAGTTTTATATTGAGTGCATCTAACAGTAGTTAAATTTATTTTTGCATGGGGACTGTGGATGTACTCTGTGATTCCAATTTTTAATCATGCCTAATTGTGTATGATGTTCAGTATAAAGACAACAATTTATCACAATGATGTACATTTTTTCTGTTTCTGTTACTGTATTACAGGACAAGCCCTGCCGAATTTATTATTCCATATGATCAATACATGGATTCAGTGAAAAACAATTACTCAATAGGAATGAGGTTCAAAATGAGATTTGAAGGTGAAGAAGCTCCTGAACAGAGGTATAATAGAAGGATAAGTAGAACTTTTTACTATACAGCAGTGTTCTACTTTACATGTTCAAGTTTTCTGTTTTCATAATTTAATATCAATTTTTATTCATCTCATTAGGTTCAGTGGGACTATAGTTGGTATTGAAGATGCTGATCCTAAAAGATGGCCTGAATCAAAATGGAGATCACTTAGGGTTGCATTTCTGATCTCTAATAAATATGTTACTTTTCCATTATTTTACTTCTTATAGAAAATTTCATTTTGTTCTATTTGACTAGGTGCGGTGGGATGAAACTTCTACTATACCTCGCCCAGATAGAGTTTCGGCATGGAAAATAGAACCTGCCTTGACACCGCCTACACTTAATCCTCTGCCAGTGTCCCGATTGAAAAGACCTCGGTCTATGATGTTGTCTTCTCCAGATTCACCAGTTCTCACTAAGGAAGGTAGGAAACGCTCCTGTTATATCTATTGTTTGAGCATTTTATCACAGAATTACCCCATTTTGCTGTCAACATAGGTTCAAGGCTGACAGCCGACCCTTCGCCAGCTAGTGGGTTTTCAAGAATATTGCACAGCCAAGAGCTGTCGACCATGAGGGGCACTTTTGAAGAGAGCTATGATTTAGAGTCTCCTGAAAAGCTGATGGGGCGCCAACCATCAAAAGATGACGTGAATACAGATATGATGATGGCTTCCCATCGATATGGATCAGATAAGCTATCACCCTTAGGTAGGCCTGAAACGTCATTTGCAGACCTGTTGTCTGGCTTTGGTGCACAACCTAGTTCCGCACATATCTCGTCAAGTGAACAAATAGCAGTACATATCAATTCCACAAAACAACAAACACACAATCTGGATGGCAAATTCAACATAGTGGGAAACCCCTGGTCTCAAGTGCCTAGTCTCTCTTTGAATTTGACGGATCCTAATATAGCCTCTCGTGGACCAGAGGATGCTCCTTACCAGACTAGAGGAGATGTCCATTACCAGACTAGAGGAGATGTCCATTACCAGACTAGAGGAGATGCTCCCTACCAACCCAGAAGAGATGCTATATATAGTGGATATAGTGAATATGCGATGTTTCCTGGTCACAGTGTGGTCAATCAGCCTGGCAACTGGATGACGCCCCTTCAGTTGCATATGCACTCGAGAGAGATGATGGCAAACAATTTGTTAGCACAACAATATGAGGCTGGACAACCTAGAGATGGAAATTGCAAGTTATTTGGTATACCTCTTGTCAATAGCCCTATAACAATGGAGTCGCCAGTGCAATATAATACAACAATCGATCCAGGACGTCAGCTGCATGCCGAATTAAAAAGATCTGCTTATGGTTCTAATATTAGGTCAGAGCATCCAAATGTTGTGAAAATTGTAGATGATGCAGTTGTCAGTGATGAGAAGGAAAAATTGTCTCAGGCTTCTCAACTCATTGCAAGGGATGAGGGGAAACTTCATGGTGCTTCAACTAGGAGTTGTACTAAGGTCTTCTTTTATGTATTAAGATTTTCGTCCTCTGGGATTGTAAAATCAAGATGAGTATACTAATCGATGTATGTGGATTTGATCTCAGGTTCATAAGCAGGGAATAGCCCTTGGCAGATCTATTGATCTCACTAGGTTCAAGAACTATGATGCACTGTTTGCTGAACTTGATCAATTGTTCGAGTTTAACGGTGAATTGGAAGCACACGACAAGAACTGGCTAGTCGTGTACACAGATGATGAAGGTGATATGATGCTAGTTGGGGATGATCCATGGGAGTAAGACACTGTTCTGTCATCTTCAACATGTTAATAAAGAAGACAATTATGCCATTTTCTATTTTAGTTCTTGAGAAAACATATTTAGTTAGCATCTAATAAGCATTGTGTTGTTTCTCTGACCTTTCAACAGAGAGTTCTGTGGCATGGTTCGTAAAATTCATATATATACTAAAGAAGAAGTCCAGAGGATGAATCCGGGGAGTCTTAGCTCAAAAGGGGATGAGATTTCATCAGTGGCTGAAGGGTTAGATGAGAAGAATCTGCTGCTTACGTCAGCATTGGCTCCTGATGACTCATAGGATGGCCTTCTGGAAAAAGGTATATTTTGAATGACATTTGAATGGTAATATCTACGAAGTCACATATTTTTTCCTCGCACGATTAAACAATGTGTTTAGAGGCCATGCATAATTGAAAACACTTGCAACTAGGGCAGGTAGGGATTGCAGAGGGCCTCTCATAAGAGTTGTAGGATCTGAACAGAGGCCATAGATAATAGAAGAGGGCTTTGGGTTAGAGAAAAAGTTTCCGGAAAATATAAGTTAGTTGTAGTATTGACTCGATCTTTCTCTTACAGGTTCATCTAAAGTTAAACGGGTAATTATTGACTCGATCTTTCTTTTTCAGGCTCGTGATGCGAGATACCGGTGGCAGTTGACACTGTCAATTAGATGCTAAATTTTGAAGAAAACTATTAACAGTATGAGATGCTCATGCCTGACCTTGGGCTACTGAATAGCATCTCTTGTATAGATGCAGACTTTTCTAGTGACAATTTTGGACCCTCTTGGGTCCTGTTTTTGGCTTGATGTTAATATATATATATATATATTATATACCCCTATTAGAAGTGGCAATGGTTTCAGCCACTCAGCTTCTGTAAATATATAGCTACACTATTATCAACCTCCAAATATTTGATGCTAGGAGTATAATGCAGCAATATACTCTTCGTGTGGATTTTTTATATTTACTAAAGCTTTTCTAGATTGTTAGCGTCCTACATGTGCATGCTTATACTATCTGCCTCTTTTCTGCTGGAGAAAGCGGATCTGTTAAACACACCAAAACAGAGGTTTTCTATAGCTTTAAATTACCATTCTATTCCCTCCTATTTGGAAGTATGGTAGGTGAAGAAGTTAAGTGGGAAGGCAAAATGATAATTTTCAACTACGGTAAAACACTATTCTGGCATGTGTAGTGTTGACCCGGAGAAACGGACTAGAAAAGAACACAACTAATGTTTGGCTAATTCGCAATTTGCTCCCTATACTATCATTTTGAGTTTCAATTTGTCCCCTGTATTTTTTATCGTTTCAATATGCTCCCTGAAACCTCCTTCGGCACGTTTTTTCATTTAATCAGACGAAATGACTATATTACCCCTATTACTATTCAAAAAAAACGATAATTAAATGTTGACGAACAAAATTATCCTCTTTAAAAACTTATGAAATGCACAAAATCTTTTAGAACGTCTCAATGACCAAGTTTTCTCGAAAAAATGCAGTTGAGTAATATGAGGGTGATCAAAATATTAGATAGTTTCAATGTGCCATTAACCCATCTTTTATTGATCCAGTGTACTATATCTAACTTCCTTGGGGTGTGTCACTGTTTGGAGAAGGAGGAGCTTTCGACATTTATGGTGCAAAAGTGAAGTGTTAATATTATCTACCACTACGAAATAGATAAGAAGCAAATGTGTGTAATGAGCTTCACATGGAGAAGATCATATATAATCATAAGCTAGTTACATATGTTTCGCTATTGACATTTTGCTATCCAACAACTCCATTCACAACTTTCATGAAGCATTACAGAAAATTTTGCATAGAAAAAGAATAGCTTTAGGTATGAGCAAGCAAAACTTATATATTGAACATGTAATTTGATCGGGTGAAGAGAGCAGAAACTTATCATTAAAAGCTAATCTCAAAACGTAAACTCGATGGGGTCCCTCAATGACATAATTTTATAATTATAACAGCCAGAAATCCTGTTTTTTAAATCAATCAAAAGGAAGTTGATGGCAACAATTCATGCAATGCTCAGTGACAAAATGCAGTTTCCAAATTGAACTCTAGTAAAAGAAACCAAGAACTTTTCCACCAACATTCTTTCTTCTTGCTTCTTCGTGGTCCATGATCCCAGCAGAAGTCGTCAAAACAATGTAACCGAACTGCAAGTTCAGTAAACCACAATCAGATATTGTCCCAAGAGATGTTACATTTCAGAACGATAATAGTTCATGCGCATTATTGAGAGAAAAAGGAGGACTATATGTGGTCATAAATCCAAATTATCACATCAATATAGAAGGATATACGTGAACTAACTAGTTAGCCTATTTTGCATTTGATGATGAGAGGAAGTAGACAATATACAATGCGGAGTAAGGAATTTTGTACAGTTGGACGGGGTGTTAAGAAAATCAACATGGTTAAGCCAGTAACCTGTCGTGACGGGAGCAACCTAGCAGTCCATCCTTCAATTTCCTTGACTCCAACATCAAAACGAGGACTGATGACACCACATTTGTTTAGCCTACCATTTAGTTCCACAACAATCTTACCAGACCTGTGGTCATCAACATATTCAAATTCTCCAATGTAGCCTGTATCGAATAAGATAAACAGTTAACGACACAAGAATACATAATATGGATGGCATATGTGAAATAAGCGCAAGTAAACATACCATGCTTTTGCATGACAATGAGAAACTTGATAATCACTTTGGAGGATGGTCTAATCATGACCTGACGCTTTCCCCTTTTCTCAGCATTGTACATACTCTTAAGAGCATCGTTCAAAACGCTAACTCTCATGATTACCTAAAGTTCCCTGGCAATTCAAATAAGAAACTTTAACAGGTATTGCAATGATTTGTCAGTTTTACAATATCCTCGATATCATTATTACAAGATTTGCAAATAATTGACACCTGAATGACATTTGTTAAAAAGGAGTGATTAAACCAGAAGTTGCAAGGCCATGAACAATACAGGGGATTTAGAAAAATACAGGTATTTCAAACACTGAACTCTCGACAGCTGGGTAATACACTTCCAATACCAGCGACCCAAAATAATAATAATAAAAAATATATGTTCTTACATTAGATGTTAGCTGGTACAATTCTGATCTACAATGTTATCCAAAAAAATACGACCCACGTAGACAATTATCCATATGTGAAAATGAAGGAGAATTTCTCGGCCAAAGATTCGAACTTTCTAAGTAAAACAACAATGACAATATCAACTTATCAGCATTTTGCTTTTGAGGGACAGATCACCTAATAGAAGTATTAAAGATATCAGATCATGTCATTGCAACCATTCTTCTTTCGGGACATGCTTAGAAACTCCACTAATACATTGCAACCATTCTTCTTTCGGGACATGCTTAGAAACTCCATTAATACATTCCCGAAAGGGTCGCTTCTAGTTTGAAATTTCAATGCTCGAATTTTTAAATTTTGAACTCAAATATTTTTGTTCAGGTTGAATAATCTTTAGTGAAACATACACCAAAATATAGAATATCAACCTATTTTACTCTTAACATGATAATTTTAATTAAAAACAAAGCTACGTGCGAAATTTAGACTGCAAATTTTCTTACTATTAACCAATAAAAATGAAACTGGACAATCTTTTTGGGACATTAATGAACAAACCTTTAACAAAAACAGAGCTAAGCGTATACATAAGCTAGTGATTATATAAACAACATACATATAATTAAACTCACATTATATTAACAAAAAAGACTATACAAAAAACAAATCAATAAAATGAAATAAATCTTACTGTGGAAAATGAGAGTGAAAACGGCACCTCAGAAAATGATGTCTAGGGTTTGTTTGAGCAAAAGAAGTCAGAAGATCACAAAAACCTAGCTCATATATTGATGAACACTGAAGCCTGAAGGTATAGGCCCAATGGACTTTATATTATGGGCTGGCCCGGTGGTTCATTCCTTCGACAGATATCCAATTTCGGCCCAATAAATTTACCATATCGGCCCAATTTCTCTTGAGAGTTTCAACTTTCAAATTTATTATGATTGTGAAGCTTATTTTTCTGGAACAATTGGTAAATTTTATTTTGAGTATTAAAATTAAAATATAGTTTTACTCAATTGACTGTGAGTTCAGAAACATATTTGGTGACTATTGAGGTGACTATTGAATGTGAATATATCCCAAACTTGTTCTTCAATGAATTTTTAACTGGAATTACTCAAAATTTCTAATTTACTGTATTACTTTTTCTTATTCACTTGCTAAAAGCTTATTCTACATAAAATTGATCGTGAAAATTGTCTCATTCCAGAACAACTACTTTTAGTACTTATTTTATTCTTAAATAAAAATTCTTTTATGGTGGTTGAATTAGAGTTCGATAACCTTTTCTATAAAATAAGTCTAGAAGATAATAATTTGGGCAAAAGGCTACACCAATCATCTATATTTACTTAATATTTTAGCTCATCACGTATGTTTCAAGTAACTATCATTGTCAATCATCTATATTTTAAAATATATCCTACTTGGTTACTCGCGTTAATATTTTTGTGAAGTGTGTATTGGAGGTGGATTATTTCAGATTTTTCTTGTGATTTTTGCACTCCAAATTATTTTAAAGGAAATGATTGAAATAATCTCACTAACAAGTCACATTCCTTGTTACATGATATTTTTAGCGATATATTGACATGCTAGGTGACAGACTACATGTTTGAAACATAAATGATGGACTGTAAACATTTTATAAACACATGTGATTATTGCATTCATTTGCCCTAATAATTTTCAAAACATTTTCATGGATTTTAAATTTCAATTACATTTTCTAAAAATTTAATTTTTTTTTTTAACTTTGTAAAAATAAAGTAGAATGAAGGAATAAATTAATTTGTTTGAAAGTCTATAAAGCCCCCCATGACTTATGTTCCTGCCTTCCTGGGGAATCCTAATTCCTGAGCAGAGAGTAGGAAACATCATGAAGCTCCAAGACACTAATATCAACATTTGTTTGCTCACCTCTTCTAAAAAAATGTATCTAGATGTCGTCAACATGTGCTAATCGGGTCATATCGGTCTCTACGACTTCTTTCTTAGAACATAATATTTTCATGACATCAACGTGTATTTCATGTGTTCATTAATATTTTTACTATAAATTGTAATAAAATATCAAACGATACTATAAATCGTGTACATACACAAATGCAGTGGAAACCATTTTTACCCTGTTTCCCTTATATTGTTTCTAATAATGTAACTTTAAACTAATTCGTACATTACAATATTTTCAACGAAAATTCTACTTATACGATTTATAAACATCTATAATTATAACAACAAAAAGATTATTAAGGTTTGATCCAAAAACTAAAATGATACTGTTAGGCTAATGGGCAAGTAACCCTAGCCCATAAGCCCGTGTTAGAATTAGGTTTAATGTTTACCTATAAATATAGGTATTTTTATAATGTATTCACAACAACAAATTATCATCAATAAAATATCTCCCTCTAGATTTTTACATGGTATCAGAGCCTACCGATTCTTGAGGCCTAAATACACATTCCGCTGCCCTGCCGGTGGGTTTTCTACTATGTAATACTCACCGGCGGGATTTCGTTGATATATATATATTTTTTTTTTTTTTTTTTTTTTTTTTTTTTAGAGGGAGATATTGTATTTATTCTTGTCCTGGTTGATAAGGCGAGTTCTAGCCCGATAGTCGGTCTTTCCCTCTCTCCTTCTCTTGAACTTAACTTGGTAACGCTTAAAATAAGCTCTAGACTTTTGAGCTTTCACAAAGGCCATTGTGATTGTCTGCTCCTCAAAGGGGGAAATTGGAAGAGAAGCGAGGCGACTAAATTAACACCAAGTCCTATACGCATGCTCTGATACCAAGTCCTATACGCAAAGATCTGACGGGTTCGAAAAGGATGGCGTTCCCGGAAGTTAATGATTGACGATACGCATTATCTGGCGATTCCGATATGCGTTGTCTGGCGAGTCCTATACGCATGGTCTGGCGAGTCCTATACGCATGGTCTGGCGAGTCCTATACGCAGAGATCTGACAGGTCCGAAAAGGATGGCGTTCCTGGCAGTTATTAATTGATGAATTATGCGTAGTTTGGCGAATCCGACACGCACTGATCTGACAGGTTCGAAAAATATGGCGTTCCTGGCAGTTATTGATTGACAACATGCGTATTCTGGAGATTCCGATACGCACTGATCATGGATCCGGTTTGATCCAAATTACTTTTTTTATATACTATTATTTGATGTATTGCAAACTCATGGAAATTCTATAAAATTACCATGAGTTTGAGGGAGGGTGTTAGGCTAATGGGCAAGTAACCCTAGCCCATAAGCCCGTGTTAGAATTAGGTTTAATGTTTACCTATAAATATAGGTATTTTTATAATGTATTCACAACAACAAATTATCATCAATAAAATATCTCCCTCTAGATTTTTACAGATACTCCGTATAATGCTTCACGATATATAAACACCGTATATAACATATATTTTTTCCACTATACAGAACAGGAAAACGTGTCCACCCTACTACTCTCGACTCCACGCACCAATTACATAAATGGTTTGATGGAGATAATTCAGTGAATTGAGTGGGAATATATGACTTTTCTGTACGTGTTAATAAGTGAGAATACTCCAGTTAATATGTTCTCGAATAAGCATTTTATCCTCCAGTCGACGCTTCAAGGGACTTCACAAAATAAAACAACTCATTCCAACTGGCTTCTACTCCTACTACATACATTTATTTAGATCCAAAATGTTAGATTTAAAATAACCGTTTTTATATATATATAATCAATCTTGTGGAATTTTTATTTTTATAGATAAAGGTTAAATATCCATTCTGGTGAATTATTTCTTATATTCGGAATGTGTTGTTGACTTGTTGTCTAATTAGATCCTTCTAAGACATTTTATAGTAATGTGTGGAATACCAATGATATTAGGAATTGACTCCTAAAACTAATTCCCTAATTCAAAAAACTCTAATGACAATGATAAATGAAAATGTGGAAACAAAAATAATCTTGAAATTTTATATAAATTCGTTCTTAATGTGAGTGATCTACTACTAAAAATTCCATTAATGAATCATAAAATTGGTGATACATAGTCATAAGTCAATTGCTTATATTTATAGTTAAAGGATAAGACCTAACTACGAAGAATAATCGGATCAAAGCCCACAAAATTACACCACAAAACCCTTTCTCTAACGTGTCATAGGATTTCTTGTATAATTGTATCTATTTGCAAGTCCTGGTCGGGTCTTCTTGTTGGGTGCTTGATTGGACATCAAGATCCTAAGGTTTGCCCCGACCAAACACCATAGTCACGTGTCTCTCCCCCCCCCCTCCCACCCCGGTTTACACAACCTAATTTCGGACGAACACAAAAAATAATGTAAGAGGTAGCACAATTGTTAAAATATAGAATCACTAAAAAAATCTAAAAGCCAATAGAAAGATAATTATATTTTTGTAAACTCATGGCTTGCACGGTATACAGTGTCATATATGTATATTGTATTCGTCTAAAACTAAAAACCTCAACTAAATCAAACACGGTATACCACAAGAGTCTATAAGGTATATTGAGTATTCTACACGGTATACTGTGTGTTGGAGTTACGGTATACCGCAACCATCAGAATACAAAAACTAAAATATAAAGGTTTTCTTAATTCCCTGAAACGAGAGTTACCTCCTATCAATGAGAATTAAGAGGGCATTAACATGAAACACTATGTTTTCTTATCTAATGTATCATGTATGTCTTTCAAATTAACATGAAATTTGATCGACAAATAATGAAATAAATTAACGTATGTCTTTTAAATAAACTCTATAGTACTAATATATCCAGCTATGGTCTATCATCTATAAACAAATATCGATATGTAATTTTTTTAGGATAATAAATATATATTTTTAAATTTTTAGTAATTAAAGAGGATTATAATTGTAATCTTTATATAAAGAATAAAATAATAATTTTAGTTAAAAGTAAAATACTAATAAATTTACATGCCAAAACTAAAAGGTAGCACTTACTACCTCTTGCGTCTATGTACATCCATCCATAGTGATCCATATTCCTCTGTTGGGACATGAAAGTCCCAATACAAGTTCTAATGCAAGTCCCGATTCTTCTGCTTTCTATTCTATCGTAATTTAACATTATATTAAAAATGTTATATGTTCTATGTTTGTTCGTTGTAAAAGTGGTTAAGTATATATTGTGATCAAGTACAAGGGTGCATGTTTCTTTCTCTTTATATTGAAAGAAATTACAATAATATCTCAAATTAATTATCCTAATCTATTAGGAAGCAGGTTATAATCATGTCACAAACATGTCTTCTATTCCAAAATACTTACACAAGTCCAATATCTGAAGAGGACGCGTATGTGCCGACTTATTGTGACCCAGAACATTCTCACAATGTTAATAGATATTCTCAACCTATTCAACTTGTTTCACAAATAACATACTTCCTCCGGTCCCTAAATGATTGTCATATTTTGATTTTTTATGGTTAACAAAACACGATTTAAAATATAAATCTTTATTATTTTTTATGCGAAAAAATTATAAAAAGTTGATATTTTAAAAATATATAGAGACGAATTTAACAAGGTCCTACTATATTACTTCTTATCGTTTAATGAAAATTCATGATTAAATTTTGTTTTGTTTGACTAACAAAAGTTAAAATGTGACAATTTTTTTAGGGACGGAGGGAGTAATATATATGATCGTAATTCAATATTCACATACAACGTAACAATTTATTAAAAACATACTCCCTCCGTCACTAAAAGATTGTCACATTTTAACTTTTGGTGGTCAATAAAATACGATTTAAAACATAATATCAATTATTCTACATACGAAAAAATTATAAAAAGTTAATATTTCAAAAATATATATTGAGACGAATCTAACAAGGTCCCACAAGATTAAATTATTTCGTATTGTTTAATGAGAATTCATGATCAAATTTTATAATATTTGTCTAACAAAAGTCAAAATGTAACCATCTTTTAGGGATGGAGGGAGTACAATTTAGTGAATTCATGAACTGCCGAATTAGATAGCCACTACTCTTCACGATTATTGACGACGGTGGTAATAGTAATAAGACGATAATCAGATTTGAATCAAAGCCATATACATGTCAATTATACAATTTTTTAATTGTATTTTAAAAATATCAAATAGTACATTCCTTTGGATTTAGGAGAATATATAGATAGAATGAAAATGTGAAATGATGAGGTTTTAGATTGTTGAATAATTGTGAGGATGATGAATGATTTTGGTGCATTATTATTATTATTATTATTATTATTATTATTATTATTATTATTATTATTATTATTATTAGAGTGAAGCCGTGTTGAAGGCGTTGCTTAAGGAGTCGCAGTTGAAGTTGAAGGGTGATGATGTGCAGCCACGCCCCATAACCGAGTAGGATGTTGAGTACTTGTAGACCCACCAACCCCGTTTACTAAACTTCATTTCTGTCTACTTTTCAACCTCTAACTAACAACCTTCATCAACCTATAAATGTATAATTAGGCAATGCATTATTTATTATAAAATATATATTTATTAACCTAAAGGTCAATTTTAGTGGCTTATTTTCTTATTGCCCTAACAAGCTTCGAATCAATTTTTCATTTTTTAATTTCTTCCTCTTAATTAATTTACCCTTTAAAATTATGATTTCTGTCTTTTCATTCATTTTTACGTATACGAGGAAATTGTTATTGCCTTTACGCACTCCTGTTTCGAACCCAGCACTTCTGTTCACTGGCAAGAGCCTTTTTCATTAGACTATTCAATTGCCTCTCAATTATTGTATGTTAACTACCTAGTGGAAAAAGCTCTTGGTAGTGACCAGAAAGGTCCTAGATTCGATACTCACCTCATCGCTAATTTATAAAAAAAAATTTATTGTATGTTAACTATAAAGTATCTATTTTCTTCAATTGTTTTCATGACTTGATTATTTTGAACAAATCTAGCTAGGTTATGTGTATTTCACATAATCATTTAACAAACTAAAATAATTCAAAAGCAAACAAAGAGTTGACATACACTAATGATAGCTTTTGTAGTGAAGCTACTAACAAAATGTGTAACTGTTCTTTTGGAATTGCAAATCTCAACTATGATTCGTCATGTGTATGCTAAGTAAATCTTCAGAATGATTTAATAACCTACAAATCACATCATTTATGTATATCACACTAATCAAATTTCGTGTGATAGACTCAATAAAAAAAATGTTAATATAAAAAATCAAATTTATATAAACTCACCCACTCTATCAACTACTTAATCACTCCTTGGAACAAGCGTTATTCTTAATATTATTATGTTGTGCATGGCATAAAGTCACTGGGTGGAAGATGCTTTCAATCATATATTTATTAGAATGAATATAATCCTCACAATACTTAGCTTTCAAAGTTTGTCATTCTGATCAAGACATTGTGAGTTTTGTAGTACCAAGTCAAACTTCACCCCTTAGATTAATACAGTACTATTTGTTAGTGTGATTATTGGAGGTGGAGATGACACATAGTGTAGATTCTTATCCCACCCAAATTTATGGTAGTAAAATTATCATGTTGAAGCTTGATGATGCATAATTGATTGGTTCACAGTGACTGGTGATCAGGTAGTGTATAATTCCATTTTACTTCATATGTGGATATGGTAGACTTGAAGTGAGCCTCTTCAACTTGTCTAGTTGTAGAATGAGGTTCTTTCACCTTTTGTCTCTTTCATCATATGCTAATATAACTACAAACATATAGGACCTAGCTTTCATCATTAGCAAACACATTTATAAAGATTAGTGCAATTTATTACTCCCTCGCTCCATCCCTAATTTATAGAATCATTTATTTTTTCACTGTCTTCGAAACACGTTTTAAAACGCAACTATTTTAATTTTATATATGTAAAAATTATAATAACTTGATCTTTCAAAAATATATATTGAGATTTTTCTTATCAGCTAATAAGGATTTACGGTCAAATTTTTTAAAGTATGACCCAACAAATCAAAACACCTCCATCATTTAGGAATGGAGGGTCGAAGGAGTAATACATAGTCACCTATATTTAAGATCATCTCTAGTAAAAACATAATATCTTTCCAATATTTCTATGTCATATTAAATTTTTGTTTTTCCATATAATCAGATATTGTCAATTTTCTTTAAAATATGTTCAAAGTTTAGAATATGAGTTATTGCAAAAAGTTGTTTTATTTTTTCCACATTAATATCTCTTCTAGAAGAACAAATATTGCAAAAATAAATCGGTGTCCAAATCAAACAAACATAATTTCTATTTAAATATATTAAAAAATAGAGATAATTATGACACACATAATAAATCAGTGTCCGAATCAAACAAACATAATCTCCATTTAAATATATTAAAAAATAGAGCTAATTTGAATATATTGTCATGTTATTCTAGAATAACTAGATAATTATTATGACACAAACATTACATGACAAAAGTAGACCAATTAGTACTTTGTGTCATAATAATTATCTCTTCTAGAAGAATAAATATTGCAAAAATAAATCGCTGTCCGAATCAAACAAACATAATATCTATTTAAATATATTAAAAATAGAGATAATTATGACACACAATAAATCGATGTCCAAATCAAACAAACATAATCTCTATTTAAATATTTTTTAAAAATAGAGATAATTTGAATATATTGTCATGTTGTTCTAGAATAACTAGATAATTATTATGACACAAACATTACATGACAAAAGTAGACCAATTAGTACTTTATGTCATAATAATTATCTAGTTATTCAATAATTTCCAAAATAGTAAGAACAAAATTACCCCCTCAAATACCCCTATTGCAAGCAATTACCACACAAAATATCTTCATTGGAGATAGTCTGAGATATAGATGTTTCCATTTTATTATCTATATTTTAAAACCTTTTTGTAAATAACATATTTTTCGAATTGGAGTCCATCAACTGTTTGGTTAATATGTCGTTAAGTATAACACCTGCGGAGTTAATGGAATAGCCTAGTGGAAAAGGCTCTTGCTAGTGACCAAAAAATCCTGGGTTCGAAACTCACCTCATCGCTAATTTACAAAAAAAAAGAAAAAAAAAGTATAACACATGTGAACTACACTTGAGTTTTCAGTAAGGATATGTCTTCATGTTACTAAATATAATTTGGGTATAAAAGAAATAGTTTAACTCACCTTAAATTCAAATTCATCACGTGTTATACTTGACGGTATATTGACAAGAGGATTTATGAATCGTAATATTTTGAAAGATAAATTGATTGACAATTACCTTCAAATATAGATGATATACTCTGGAAACATGTATATGGTCAACTGTAGCCCATACATGAAAAAGGAAGTGTAATATTATGCAGTACTTTGCACTCTATTTCATAACTTCATTTACTAGTTGAGCAATGGCGGAGATAACGACACCCATATATAATTTATTGTATGTAACTTTCATAAATCAAAACGACAAATAAAAATGAAAAATTGAAATCTAATGATGAATGATTGAGTGTATAATTTACTCCCCAATTAATAAATTATTGCTTATGCACTAACCATTACTTGTCCCTTCTTTAATTATCATTCTAATTGCACTAGATTTTATATCTTTTCACTTTTCATTTTATGGAGTATTTTATAAGCATTTAGATATTTTTATATTACATCTTTAGACAATAAATATGTATGAGTTATTTCGTTCTTGACTTTAAATATTACATGAACATTCAATATATTTTTTTGAATATTTCATCCTTCATTAAATTAAATAAATGTGTATAACTAGAAACAATACTCGTATTTCATAATTATTGAACTAAAAACAGAAGGAATACTCAATAATTATTCCATTACATTATTACACATTCGAAGAAGTTTAACAACATTTCTCTTTCTTCTCCTCGTTTCTCTATAAAGTCCTCCATCTTTCTCTCATTTATCTCAAACAATATTACTTCTCAATCTCCTCTATATAACATACCAACTTTCATCATAAAGATTTATTTGCTCATAATTAATTGTTTAGTTAATAACCTTGCCAATTTCTCACTTGGAACCTCATTAGTTGCCTAGAATCATCAAGAACCAGCTTCAAACTCCAACTTTTAGTTGTCTGAATTTGGTTTATTTTTCTAAAATAACAAATTAAGGAAGATAATTGTTTTTCATTATCCAAATATGCAAATCAAGACACTAGAAACGATGACCTCTCGAACAGGAAGACAAATGCAGAGGTATAATGAAGGTTGCAGACAAGTAGTTGGGTAAGTCTTCATTTCATGTTTTTTTTTTCTTGCTTGTTATATAGTGTGTTTTCATGCTAATTAGTGGATTTTGTAGTTGGGTTTTTTGGAATAATGGGTTTTTTTGGCCTAATGTTATAAAGATTTGATTATTTTACTAGTTTCTTACCAATCTTGATTTTTTTTGTAGATGCATACCTTTCAGACTGAGAAGTGATGAATCGCCTAGAATTGGTGGGAGCCTTATTGATGAAATAGAAGTTCTATTGATTAGTTCACAGAAAAGTTCACAAAAATTGATGTTTCCTAAGGTAATTTTTATCATGTTTTAATGGAATTTATTGTATAAATTTGGTTGATTGCTTTCTTTATGGACATTACATATGATTGAATTTTGTAGCTGATTGTTAATGTTATCGTTACGAAATTTCAGGGTGGTTGGGAACTTGATGAGGAATTAGCAGAAGCTGCTTGTAGGGAGACGTTTGAGGAAGCTGGGGTTGTTGGCACTCTTATGGTTAGTGACTGGAAGACTTCTGAGTCTGCTTAGATGTAGATGATGAAGTTGTTGTTTCTATTCGATATTTGCTTTTGAACGATTTTCTAATTTCGGTTAATTGTGTGTTTCCAGAATGAATTGGGTATTTGGAATTTCAAAAGCAATAGCCAAGGTATTTTCCACGAGGGGCGTATGCTTCCGTTGCTAGTTGAAGAAGTAAGAGATGTTTGGCCTGAGAAAGATGTTCGCCATAGAATTTGGGTATGTCCATTTGTTGAGGCATTGTTAATGTGGTAGTTCGTTTGTCGTGTCTTTTAGGCATCAGTCTTATATTGTTGCCTTCAAATGTGTTTTGCAGTTGAGAATCGATGAAGCTAGAGAAAGATGTGCACATACATGGATGAAAGAAGCTTTAGATGTTTGGACTGGACAGCTCTTGTCAATCCACAACAAAAGAAATGCAACAACAACTTGTATCGTAGACTTTATAACTAGCGAGACAATCAGTGGAATTGCAGCACAAAGTGAGGAAAATGCCTGGATGGAAGACGATGTGAACGTTTGGATGAGCAGAGAGCTCATGTCCCTCCATAGGAAAGGAAGCAATCCAACAACTTGTCTCCGGGAGTTCTTAAATAACAACACAATTATGTGCATCTCCACACAAACTGGTGAAGAAGAAGTCGAGTACTGCCTCTGTAGTTGACCCGATAGTAACAATTTTAGGCGTTTTCTTCTTCCTCAGCCCGGCAAGTTTCCACCAGATCAAAATTGCTACTGGGCGAATCGCTTGCTGTGTGGAGGCACTAATGTTCCCGTGATAGTAGATAGATTCATATTAGACGGTACAACTTGCAATATTATCAATTGGTATTAGTTAATTCATCTAGAGGTGAAATTCTTTCATTCTTTGAAAAATAAGTTTGTAATGTGCTCGTCATACCGAAATCGGATTGTACAGTGAAACTAAACCACAAATTGGCAATAGCACACACATATTGAATAATTAAATGGCCAAATATTTATTTTATTTTTTTCATTAGAGACATTTGAGATGTCAAGATCAAGTTTGTGCAATTGGTTAGTGCATAATTTTCACCCATGAGTTAAAATTGATGACAAGGAAAAAGAGACCACATCAACTATGTCTATATCAATGCATTAAAAAGATGGTGTTTGCTGCTATATCATTGTCAGAAGTCAGAACTATTGGATTTTAGTGTTGCTTTAAAGATATTTTATTTACTCCAAAGAAAATGACACTTTTGTTTAGATTATCTTCTTGTAGTTTCCTCTCTATCTTGATTCAATCAACGTTATATTTAGTTGTTCAAGTCTTTATCTTTTTGTTAATCTTCTTTCATCAACCACTAGAAGTCACCTGTTTTCTTGAACTATAATAAATACACAATATGTAAGAGAAGCATGGCCATATCACCCCGACCCCCACCCCACCCCATGTTTGATGAGTTCCTGACCCGAGACTCGACCAGTTTGAGTAATGTTGTACATGAGCTGAGCGCAGTCCTAGCTAAAATTTGAGCTCGTCTTGGTGATAGCCGGTTTACTCAATCACTGTGATGGTCGAGCTCCAAATTCAATCTCGATGAATTACAGCGGAATCTAGTTTACTAAATCAAATAGTTGAATCTCCCTTGGAAAGAGCTAGAGGTAGCTTCACATAAACAGTAGTAGACAATTAGACATATACAGTAGAAATGCATATGCTATTTCTGGCAAATAAATGTGAATCCTATTTCAGCTGAATCTTGAGCACAATTATAGTACTATTTGGAGTGAAAGCTGCACGTTTATGCATGTGATGAGCAAAAATTATACAGTATCTGTCAAAGATGCTCAAATTTTGACAGTTAAAGTAGTTGATATTTCAACTACATTATTAACAATTAAATAAACATAAGGATCACAGAAATCACAGATGCCACATCAATCTGTAGTCAGCATCTAAGCAAAATCTGCATTATTTAGTATGTTACTTAATGATACTACTACTACTTCAAACATAAGGGAGATAATTGCAAGAGTTTGGCAAAATTCGAAATTTAGTTCTCGTAGTGTCGTTGAGCTGCGTTGCTGCAGATTAGTTCATTAAGATGTACGAGTGTTGTACATACGATCCTTACTAGTATAACGATCAACAAAACAAGGACCATATAAGCAATACTTATGAAGCTCCGATTACTAATTTTCACTGATAGAAACTTTGAAACTAAATCTCGACGTTTTCCAAACTACTGTGCATTGTCAAGGGAATCGAGTCAGTTACGAGATAACCTCGATCTAATAAATGAACCGAAACTTCCCAACAAGAATTCATAATGGGGAAGAATCGACCACAGTTTCTCTCTTAAATGTTGAAGGCTTTATAAAACAGATGTGGAGCATTAAATTTCCAACACAAGCATGTGGGTACATAGTTTTGAACCACATCATGTTTGACCCAGTTAATGCAAATACATCTTTTTCTGCAAACAAAAGGCCACCATATGTCTCTTTTAATTGTCCAATAGCTTTCATTACTCTCTTACACAAATTCATTATTTTATCATCATTACATTATTTTATTGAAACTTCATAACACCAATACAATTACTTTTTTCATTAATCAAAGGTGGGTTCACTTCAAGGGTACAGCTTAGGTTTTTTAGATTCTTGAACAGAAATATAAGCTTTTCTAGGCAGGGGGCATAACGCTACCCCACCCTATATAGAACACATATAAACCCGCTAATCGAAGAGGCGAGTAGTGCTCAGAAGTCGGAAGAGGCTCCAAATATCCGCGTATGATCAATGTGAGGTTCAATAAGTATATGTACTCGAACATGGTATCAAGAGGAGTGAGATTCTTGATCACAACAAATTACCTTGAATGAGAAGTTGCTAAAAGGATGGTTGATAGCAGAACCAGAATCAATTCTGTAAGACCCCCACATTCATCATCCTAACAGTTAAATACAGATTTGATCAGGAAAGTTGAGGACACCTCAGGTGGATAATCGCTTTATATAGAATTAAGATTAAAACAAGTATAATTTCACTTCCTCATTAGAATTTTAGGCAACTGCTGCTAACACTTCGGCTAACGTCTGTCACTGGAATCCTCAAAATCACTAGCTGGATAAACATGTTCTTTAGAGTTTAGATGGATTCCAGGAAAGGCGACTTATGAAGTAACTAGTTTCCTGTCCACTCTCGAGAGAAGGAACAATTTAACCTACGGACTACAGAAAATGCTTGAGATCAGCTAAACAAGAAGTAACATGTTCTTTAAGAAATTTAACACTTCATAGAAAGTAATGACCAACAATTGCCAATTGAAATGATATATACCACTCCAGAGAAGTTGTTGAAATGTCGATAGAGATTGGAACATCAGGTAAATAAGATGTGGAATTCTTAAAATAAGCTAGCACTCACGAAAACAAAAACAATTTCATTTATGTGTATATCACCGATCATGAAGATCCTGAGGTTCTGAACTCATCTCCTCGCGGACATGAGGCCAAGGTATCTTCCGTTTGAGAATGTTATAAAAAAAATTGCCTACAAGCAAAATTGATGCATAAGGAGACTAGAAAAACTAAGAAAAATATGTCATTGAGCCTAATGGCATAATATAAAAAGACTGAAGTTCTTCACATAGCAAGGGAAAAACAATTGAGCGATAATATCAACTGCCAACTGATGTGAAGCAGGAAAAAACCTGTGGTGTTATATGGCTCTACATGAACATAAGATAGAGAAATGTAGTTGAAACGAATATACAAAATGTTAGAACCTGAGGATGCTTCGCAATGGAAGGAGGAATGCCTATAATCCCGACACCTTCAGACCACCAATCAGCTCGTGCAACCTGAGGCACAGAATATAACACTTGAGTTCTATTCCGAATAGGTTAGAACAAACAAGAAACCATGGGCATGCTTAAGTAACATTGTAGGAAAGTACACGGACAAAGTGATGTTTTGTATTGAAATGATTAGCTTAGAGTTTGGCATCATATAAACTCTCGCCACTTTTCCACCATTAGCATCTGATATTCATTTATTACTAATTTAAGCAATAGCCAAGACATCGAAGTTATCTTCTTTTAGCACTACCACAACACTTGTAGCCACAGAGACATTACGTCTGACAGACAACAAGGAAGTAGCCTAATATAACATTAGCGATATTCTTGTGTATTAGACATCATTCTGATATGGTACTATTAATTTCTTTCTTTACGGCTTTGATTATGATACCTATAATGTCTGTAAACACCTTGACAGCTATAAATGCCCTCCTCTATTTCATGCATCCTGAGTTCATAGTTTCTGAGAGAAAATCACGAGAGCTTGTACAAGATAGTATTGTGAGGCTAATTCAAGAAGAACGAATACAACCTTCACAGGTTTAAGGGGACAAATGATACAATTTGTATTTAAAAACAATTCGACTTATTGTATGAATTGGTCCGAGCTACGCTCCGCCCCTTAAAAGTTGAAGTATTTTGATAAGCTATTCATGATATGCCCTATCATTGGTTTGGTGGTGTCCTTTCTTGACGGAGCAACTCAGCCTAACCTTTTGCTCCATCTCTCACCCATGTGCTCACCTCATTAAACTATATCTAAACTTACCCTACATGAATCCATGCAATGAATTACATTAAGCATCTAATCTCCTTCTTCTAATTATAAGAATCAAGAACTAATAATAACTTAACAGCCTATCACAATTCACAAATTATGTTAAGGGCATCAAATCACCAATGCCACCTTAATTAAGCCTCAATCACCTATATACATTTTTTGTCTTTATCATCAATCCAATAGTAGGAATTTAGGACTAATTAATAATAAACCTTAAATTAAGGTATGGCTATAAAACATAAGAAGTTTAAACTTAATATTGGTAACAAAATATAACACCGTACGCTTATATAATATAAATCATGCTCGATTCGGTGAAGGAAATTCGGTCAATTGCATAATTTCTTTTTGTTATGGCCCTACTTTCAGTGAAGGGGGGAGGGTGACCCAACCCTTGGTCCCTTGCTGAGGCACCAGATGATCTTGAGCTTAATGTGAGATGGATTTGATTTTATATAATGCTTTATTTATTAGTTTCAGAAAGATATTCCATACCTTCCAATCTAATGATGTGTATTGAATATTCTTTTCTGACAATCTCAATAAAATATTTCTCATCACCAATTTGATCCTATTAAATATATTATGTTTACAGATAAACAAACAATGGACCATACTTTACCTCTCCAGTTTCTCTCAACCACCACTTCATTTTCAACCTTTTAAGCCTCCCTACAACTTGTCATTGCATATCCAAGAAAATCTTCCATAAATACTTAAACCTCCTTCAGCAACCCCCGACCCCCGCCTCCCCTGCCCCGAAGCAAAAATGGGCAATGTAGCTTCATGTGCTCCATCGATAATCTTGAGTAATTCAGCAGTTAAAGTCTTGATGCCAGATGGAAGACTCGGAATCTTCACCAGGCCTGTTAAAGCAGCAGAACTGATGCTGGCTAATCCGGGGCAATTTGTATGTGACTCGGGACATCTAAAAGTTGGACATCGAATTCCAGGGCTGTTAGCTGATGAAGAGCTGGAGCCTGATGGGCAGCTCTATTATCTTCTTCCAATTGAATTGCTTTACTCAGTATTAACAACTGAGGAAATGAGCTGCCTCAATGATCAAGCTTCCAAGGCCCTGAAACATGGTTCCAGGATTTTTCCAAATCTTGGCGATTTTCGCCTGTTGAGAAAGTCATCAGCATCCAAGAATCAACTAGAGAATCAAACGAGTCACGTTGAAGATAACAATAATGATACATTTTTAGCGCAGGCGTCGTGGAGGCCAGCCCTGGAGACCATCATTGAAACACCGCCCCATACCTAGATCCTGAGTTATATCTGGAGTTTTATGTGGACATTCTTCTTGTTTTACTTCAAATTTTTTGTAGGAAACATGTTAGAATTTTGTAAGTATATGACTATTCATTTGTCGAATATGGTTTATAATTATTCTTTAATTCAATATATATTAACACTTGACACGAACTTTTGTTAGATATCTTTCACATATATTCATTCAATTAGGGTCTAAGAACAGTTTCCATGACCTATGGATTCAAAATTTCAAATCATCTTCCACAAAATTGCACTTTTTTTTTCCTTTTTTGTTAGTACACAAAATACGATACATTTTCTTTACCGCTCTTAGAAAATATCAACGGATCTTTAATTTGTCTATTGAGACGAAAAACTCGAACTGATTATCTCGATTGAATGATTATCGAGTCCAAATTAAGTAAAAGTTATTACTCGATACCTTAATCAAACGGATAATTACCTGACTTAATATGATACATCCACTCAAAATTTGTTAAAACCTCACCGCTTATAGGTTTTGAAACATGCTTATGTATTAATTGATCGGGTAACTCGATATGTTCTTCATATAATGTACACACTAGAGTAATATCTTTTGGGAGTGAACTAACAATTTTACCCTCAATTAAAGTTTTATATCAACTACACTTCTGAATAGGATATAATAGTCATTTCACGACCAGAAGCTACTATTTTGGGATATTTTAGGTTAATTTTTTTTTAATAAATAGAAATGAGCAACAAAATTAAAGGGTAGCTAATTTCCTTGCCCTTTATAATTGTTACAAAACACTAATACATCCGAGTCGTACACATAATGATTAACACCCCTATTACAAAAACTAGAGAACTGAAAGACATACGAAGAGTAATCCGACAAAATTGTTCTTCAATGAAAGGCTATGTCCGTTGCACAACTTTGCGTCAAAAACGACATCCATTTGCTAGACTTAAAAAGATTAGTGACCTGTCTAACGAATACCTGCGAGAAAACCAAATCAGAAAAAACATGAATTGAGTTTGGCCTTCGGTTAATACCCAAAATAAGTCCCATAATGACGATTTCCAAAATGTTGCTCTCCTTCGACAAATCAGAGGAGGTAACACAATCTACCAAATGATAGAGGAGGAGGGCATCTTTATGATCATAAAAGGTGTATAATCCACAATCCCCTAGAGTTCACAGAAAAAGTGAGAACTAAAGCAGTGTCGTCGAAGTTCTTGCTCATTGCAAGAAACCTTGGCGAAGGTGAAATCGAAGAACGTAAGTTCTTTCTTTGATTTTAGACCAAATAGCACATCTCAATACACCAAATTAACTTGAAGCACACATTTAGATTGCATAAAAGAGGGATGAAAATGACTACTAAAGTCGAACCTCTTTGCCAACTCGGACCTTTTTTGCGAAACAACTACTCAAATCGAAACTTATAACTATGAAAAAAAGTCGAAAAGAAATCGAAAAAAAATCAAAAAGAAATAGGAAAAAAGGTCGAAAGGAAATCGAAAAAAAAGGCAACAAAAAAACAAAAAAGATTGAAAAAAAATCGAAAAAAAGTCGAATAGAAATAAAAAAAAATCTTGAAAAAATCTCTTAGTTCATAAGAGGGGTAAATTAGTCATTTCATCTATTTTTTGTGCAATTTTACACAAAAATCTAAACATATGTTTCAAATTAATTTGGTACCTTGAATGTGCTATTTAATCTAAAATTTCACTGTTTTTGTGTACCAATCCTAGTGAGATATAACTAATAGTGAGTAAACAAACTATGGACACACAAATAGCAATGGTCTGTTATGATTTTGTTAATAATTTTTGGCTCTATTAACATTTGATTTAACGCATAAATTATTTAATTAATCACTACATTAATTAATGAATTATCATGATAGTTATTTAAAGAAATCTTATAGAATAAAATTTAGGGTTAATGGCAGGGATGATCACCTATATTTGTCAAATGTTTTTACTCGATCACCTATGATTTAAGACGTTCCAGTCGATCACCTATGTTTTAAATTGTATTCCACTTGGTCACTCCGTTAAAATTTCCGTCTAATTTCAGTTATGTTGGTCACGTGGTTGTTACATGACAATTAAGGAAGGATAGTTTAGTCAATCATCTTAACCCCCTCCTCCCTCACAATTGGCTAAAACTTTCTTCTCCGAAAATTAGAGAATGATTATTCCATTTTTATCCTTAAAATACATTACTAAATTATCAAAATACCCTTAATGCAAGTCATGTATTAGTCACATGCAAAACTTAACGGTGGAGTTACAGATTGGGTGATCGACTGCAAAAATTTGACAAACATAGGTGATCATCCGTGCTACTAACCCTAAAGCTTAATAGGAACATAATACTCGATCGAAATGGGATACCAATGATTTTGTATTCCCGCCAAGCACACGATATAGACAGTGGTTCAAATTCATAACATCAATACCCCTACGCAGTCACCAGCAAACATTTCTCAAAACCTAAATTGAAATCAAACAATAAAAGGTTGATAAATCGAAATGGGGATTCGAGAAGACGACCGAAGAATATTGAAAATTACCGAAGCAGTTTCAGCAGTTAATAAACGAGTCAATATAATTGGCGTCGTCACCGGAACCAGCCTCCCTAAGCAGACCAGAGGCACTGGTACAACTACAATTGCTATTCCTTATGTCCCGAAATTGTTGTCACATTTCTGTATTTACAAAATATTGTCTAGTTTAGAAATCTGATGGGGGGATTTTCAAATTTTAGATTTAGTATTTTAAATAAGTTAACCATTAACATTATAATTTTAAATTATGTGTAGCAATTATGATCATTAAACACCAAACTAGACAATCTTTTTGGGACGGAGGCAGAGCTAGTAACACTAAAGTACTACTATACTTTACTATCGACATGAAAATGTTGATTTAAGTAAAAGTTGTGTGTGTAAGTAAACCAACAAAGTTTGTTAGTTTTATTTGAAGAACTATGAACTATTTTTTTTAGTTCTTAGATTATTGATTTGAGACATTCTTTTTTGTTGTTAGATTGCTTTGTTTCGATTAAAATTGTGGATGAATCGCGAACAAGTGTGCCGCTTCTGGTCAACATTTTTGCTGAAACAATGGAGAAGCTTCCTCAAGTGAGTTTAGATGGAGATATCATTCAGTTCTCTCACGTTGTGGTAAGAAATATCATGTAAATCATGCCCACCTTTAATATTTCCCTTTTATTTTGCGATTGCTTCTTCTTGTGGAAGCTAATTATTTTTATTCTAATTTGTTTATCTGCATAAAATTGTATAAAATTATTGATCTGTGATTGTTTTTCTCATCGTTGTGACGATGGCTGATCTTCTGGGTTAGTGCGTATGAAATGTTCATAATATCTGCACCTCATTTATACTTTCAAAAATTTAAATATGACTGCTATTTGTATCTAATGGTATGATTTCTCGTGGGGAAAATTGGAAGTATTGATTCTTTAATTGACACGCGATTTTGTTTAAACCGAAGATATCATTTGAATTTTAAAGAAAAATTGAATAATGATATACATTGATCTTTTCTTACCAAATAATAAGATCATATACAAAGATATTTTGAGCTCCCCTTCTAGAGGGATAAGGCTTGATGTGGTTGTGGTTATATAACGATAATTGAGTTCAAAATAAAAAGTTCAACCTCGAGTCAAAAGTTGTCTATCTCTTGGAGGAGGAAGGATTATTTTACCTAAAAAATTTGATCGTATTGTAAAGGACCATGCACTTATTTAGTAATTTTAGCTCCGAGCTCGAATTTGTGCAGATGAAAAAAAATGGTCCAGAGGTCTATGCACTTTTCAACAAAAAGTTCTCGTCATTTGCCTTATTCGAAGGGAAGACTGGTGCGAGTTTTGTTCCTTATCAACTTTCTATCAAGTTTATTGCTAGGGAGCAAGATAAAAAATTCATCAGTGGGTTGAGGAAGTGGATGACAGATCTCCCTGTTGGAACAGGTAGCCCCATTTATGTACTGGTTATGCTTACTGTCTTGGAAAATGTAGTTTAATTGGAGGCAAGTGGCATCTAAAAATTAGAGTAGATATGTACTGCATATAACAGTAGTAATCCTGAAAGAAAAAGAAAAAAATTCGACGTGTCATTAAATCTTTAAATTGGGGAGGGGGCGTCTAAAGAAGTTAAATAGCCTTTATTCACCTGTTAATTTGATAAACAGCACAGCTCTTTAGCATCGGAACATAATATCTAACAACTACATGATTCACTTATGATAGGTTTCCGTTGTTTAGCACTTGAAAGTTTTAGTAATGGTATACATACTCCATTATTTCACCGCAATTTAAAAGCTACTTCATTTCATAGTTTCCCATGATTTTAAATTCTTGAGGGAGATCAAGGAGGAAGAGCGTTGCAATCTGTTATGCAAGGTATTTCAGACATAGACAACTCATTTTAACTCTTCTATATTTGTTCACTGGTTAACATCATATCTATTTATGTTCATGCTTTGCAAATTGAAGATTATTCACTTCTGTGAAGTTAACAAAGATGAATGGATGCTCTTTGTTTGGGATGGAACAGATGCCCCACCAGTTCAGGTGATGAACGAGTGAGTGCATTTGGTTCTTATCTCTTAGTTGTGTATCTTAAATCTCAGCTTCTATTTTTTTAATCTTTTTAAACCTTCAAACTATTACTTGAAATTAGTATTATTCTGGTTAACTGAGGTTTATTGGTGACTTCAAGTAAAAGTGAGTATAGTGGGAAACTATATCCATACTTGCCAATTGTATATAACGTAGAATCATATATATTGTAGTCGTGTACACCATCACAGTTAATGCTTGAACCATGCACTTACTATCTCTGTTTATTTCTTGGGGTCAGTTCTATTTTATTCCTTTATAGTAATAGCATTATCTTCTCCAAATATGAGGTTTTCCTAAGCTGAGTTGGTTAAAATTCATAATCGTAGTTCATGCGTTATCCTGACAAATCATAATGGTTATTAGAAAGTCTTCGTAAGATATTTCACCTTAGGGTGTCACTATTCTCCATATGTGACATTGCACCTTCATAATCTTCGATTGACAGGTTAAATGATGAAAAAGAAAATCCACTCCCCCTGGGTTTGGAAACATTTTCTTTGCCAAGAGATGTGCTTTGTTGTTTTCCAGATGTTGGAACTGTGTTGAAGATAACTTCTAATCAAAATAACGAGAAACTTAGTATGGATTTTCTCAAGTCTGGAAAATGGGCAAAATTTATCAACTTAAAATGTCAAATTTGCTCTGGATTGTGGCATGCTGAGATAATGCCCTATACTAGGCTTTGTTATTTGCCTGAAGACAATGAGAATGTATTGCAGCGACAAAGGTTTGTTGTCTCCTGTGAGGTCCTCAAATCGATATCTTATACATCATATTCTAAATAGGCTTTAGTAATGATCAAATGTGATATTAAGGTCCCATGAGGAGCGGCTGTCAAGGAAATGGGGTGGGATGCCTTTTACTTGCTTTCCTTGGCACTCGGATCTAACAGGTTCTGGTGTACTCTACATTAATGACCTTAGATGTCTTTTTTGTGATTGTGCAAGTTTTTGTAGAAGTGAAGTGATATGTTGTACATTTTCAGAGACCGAGTTTCCGGATGTGCCATTTGTTTCTTTAATGCATATACTTACCTATCCACAGGTATGTACATGTGACTCACGCTTTAGTCATTTACTTCATAAAAGTTGTCTTATTGTGCATAATTTGGTAGACTCTCCATTCAGAAGGTGTTAAGAATATGTATGAATGCAGGCTATGCTTATGAGTTATGCCCATCTTCTGTTCCCATTCGCTTTTGTCTTTCTCCCGGTTTGATGGTTCACCACTACATATTTATGGACACCTTTTATTGTTTTTTAATTATGAGATGACTACACATAGTATGTGAATGATATCCAGTCTTCCAGTTTTGGTGAGAAAATTTGATATAACAGCCCCAATGACCATCGCCTCATCTTTTGTAGGCAACAGCTAAGTTCAGGTGTGTAGTTCGGGTTGTAGCAATGCTCCCATGGGAAGTAGACAGTTTCCGTTCTCCTAATGGGACTTACAGGATAAGGTTTACCCTGGAAGATCCCACTGCTAGAATCCATGCTTGCATGTGTGGCGATGATGGGGTAAGATTGACAATCTATTCTTCTGTATCCCGTATTAATATACTGTATTACTTGGTTTGGCTCTAGGAATTGTTAGCAAGTAGTAAACTAAATAAGTGAAGTATTTCAAATTGCCAGTTAATTCTGAATCATTGCTTTCTTGATCTGCTAGAATTATTTAAAATGTATATTTACTTAATTGCATTACAACTATTCCTTATGTGAACTCCATGGTAAAACTAAAGCCGAATACCACACTTAAATCTTTAAGCCGGCTGCACATGTTTTCCTTACTCAAAGTCCATTGATATTCTCAGTTTGTGTTAAGCATTACTCTCCAGAAGATTTAAACCTTCCGTGGGATATCTTAAAACTATCACTGGTTGTAAGCTATCAGATTGGCAGGTTCTGATCTTCTTATATAATTCATTTTCCTCTTTTAAACAGGTTACATTTTTTGAGAGTCATGACTCGTCGACTAGCATGACAATGAAACGAAACATGCTCTTGGGCATCTCGGAAACTGATGCGGAAGTGGAGAACACTGGAAGAGACCCACCCTGGGTTGAATGCTGCCTTAGATCTTATTACACTGACAAAAATGATATTTGGAAAAGTAGGAGGTTTTGGATATTCGGCACAAAGTTTGTGGGATAAGTAGCTCCACAGTCCTAGTAAACATAAATGTAGCTTGACCTGTAAATCAGGAAAATTAATCGAGGCATTATAATCATCTTCTTCTTTTCTTCAATTAATTTTTTGATATATAAATGTCCCATTTTGCATATATGACGTCACGTGTTAAAAAAGTGCCAACATTTAAGGATATTTTCTAACTGTGATCCGAAGCTGATTTTCATTGAGTGCGCATGGGTAATCCTTTGGGAAATATAAGTGCAAACCATGTAAAAATCATATTAGATAAGCTTTGCGTGAGGGAGATTTAACCAAAATGTTAATGATAAAAAGAAATTGAACTCATGGCCCTTTTCATTTTACATTCTTCCACTCTCTCTAAATCAAATAATGTTCATTTTCTCTCTATTTATTCTCATTCATTAAAAGCCTAAATTACACCACACTTTATGAAATCAAATGGCTACACAGATCGTTGAAACAAAAAGTGAAAACTAGACAAAACTAACGAAAAATTAAAACAAAAGTCGAGATTGTGAGAAAGAATGAATAAAAAAATATTAAAAGATGCAAAAAAAACTGCCAAATTGATTAGAATTAGTGGAAGTTTATCGAAACTGGTGACACTTAACACCATTGACAAATCTAGGTTTTGTGAAACAGTTGGAAATGCAGAATAACAAAATTTATAAGAAGTTGGAAGATGAACAATTTTATGAATTTTATGAGAAGTTAGGGAATTAAAAATGTAGAGCATGTAATTGATAAAGTAATTTTGTAAGATGAGCAACTTTTCATGAGTTTTGTGAAGAAATTGGGGATGAGTTTGTGAAGTTAGAGATTTGATGGTACCGCATTTGCATAGATTTAGAGAGAAGTTATGTTTTTGGTTCACAGAGAAGAAAGAATGAACCATTAATTTTTGTTTCAGGTAAAACTTAGGGGCCTTTTGGTAATTTCGATCAAGAGTATTCTATATAAGGGACTATATTTAGCATTCACGTTGTATTATACATATTCATTTCCTCTTTTAATTTTAGTCCTAACTCCTAATTATTTGAGCAAAATCTAACATGTGCATCATAAATTCATAATAGTCATTAAATAAAATTTCCAAAATAAATATTTATTACAAATATATTAATTAATAATCTCTCACCTAAAAGTATTTATTCAAACATTAAATATATATTTTATTGTACATGTAACACATGTCAAATTAATTTTCACTAAACTTTTTATCCTATGATTTCTTTTTAAATACGGGTTTAATAAAAAAAAACTCCTAATTTCCCTCTTCCCCTTTTATCAGTGACGGAACCAAGGGGGTAGGGGGGGCATGTGCCCCCTCCTGGTTTTCTAAAATTAGATGATATAATATAAGAAGTATGCAACAACAAAGAAACAAGTTACAGCAGTTGGCATAGTCTTCTTGTTTTCACAAAGGAAACCAGGGATCAAATCCCTTTGTCTTCTTGTTTCGTCCCTGCCTTTTATATATTGGATAGATAAATATTTTATTATAGTAAATGTGACACACATGTTAAATTAATATTCATAGAACTTTTTATCTTACAATGAAAAAATTAGAAAATATGGAGCTTCAATAAAGAAAAATTTGAATACCCCTCTTCTCCTATTATATATATAGGCTAGATAAGTCATTTTTCCTCTTTATATTATATAAGTATTTTTTTTTCTTTTTATAAATTAACGATGAAAATGATAACTACCCAATCTACAATTAAAAGTATTACAAATGACGAATACATAAATGACCGTGTGTATTATCAAATTAGTTAGATTTATAGTAGTAATTAGTTTTGAGATTTTGCATAAAAAGTACTCCGTCTAGTGATAAGTACGAAGTAAAATGTCCAACTTAACATTCTGATTGTTCTATCTTGTACGCTATCCATCTCTTTGAACACCCTTACAAACCCCTTGTCTCCCAAAAAAATTCAATCTCTAATCCCTAAAGACCCTTATCTTATAGGGTTCATCACCAACCCCCCCTCAAATAACCCCTAAGCTAGTAACCCAAATTACAGAACCAATTTCTCAATTATATTTTTATTTATTTCAGTATTTAGGGAGTGAAAAATGGGTTCACAATCAGCAAATTTATGGGTTTTATTAGGATTAGGGTTAGCTGGAATACTGGTGATGACGAAGAAGTTGAAACAAACCGTGAAAGCCGATTTCGGAGCGTTTATACAGAGGCTGCAGTTGTTGCCACCTCCTCAGCCTGCTCCTCCTAAGGCTCCCCACCCTCTTACTGGCCTCACCTTTGCCGTATCCGACGTGTAATATGTTTATGCTGAATTAGTGATTGAATTTGGAATTGGTAGTAATTGTTAGTTTTTGTTTCGTGCTAATTAATGGTTTAGTTGGGAACTCCGTGTTTTTATAGCCGACCGCATTTTGTGAAATAGTCGTTTTTGGGCTTAGTAGAGTTGTTGAGATTTTAATGGGGAAAGTAATAGTGAGATAAAAGGCTGTAGTTGAAGTATTTGGTTGAGCTTGAATTATGGTTATGTTGAAGTACTGAATTAATATGATTGCCAGTTTAATTATAAAGTAGGGTGAAATACTATATTTTGATAGTTTTTTCAACAAACAGTGTACAATATATACAAAGTTATTTGAGTTCAAAATTTAATAAGTCAACCATTAAATTTTAAAATTGGACAATCTTTGGACAACCATATTGAAATGGAGGCATATGAATTCAGCTGAGTAGGGTTAGTGATCTCTGAGACAGAAATTTTGCTCTTTGTGTGAGGATTTTCTGCATTCTGGTTATGTTATAGTTTAGGTATGCTTGAATGTTGTCATATTTGAATTTATGGAAAGCTTATTTGCAGACAAGTAAAACGGTTAGTATTTGATTTCCCAGATTTGACATCGATGGGTTTATTACTGGTTTTGGCAATCCAGACTGGGAAAGGACACATGATGCTGCTTCGCAGACATCTCAAATCGTTTCTGCTCTTGTAGAAGGAGGTGCGAAATGTGAAGGGAAAACTGTTGTTGACGACATGGCGTTCGGGTTTGTCTTTCGATGCTTATATGGTTAATACTTATTCTGTTCAATAAATGCTCTCTCCGTTTCTGAAATTTTGTTAACTATCGGCATGATAATTTTGATAAATACTTCCTTCATTCTTAATCTGTTAAATTAATTAATAGAATGCCATATGGATAGCATAGATGATCTTCTAGGCTTCACCAAATTAATTATGGCCTTAGGCTATATATATTATATAGGATATATACTCCCTCCATTCTCGTTACTGTTGACTTGATAATATTCATTTAAATCAACGTTATACATGCCGAACCAAAAAAATCCTTAAAATGTGTCAATTTGACTGTTGAGTACCAAAGTTGATAATGTCGTGCTTTCGTACCGGATTCCATTTAGTGAGATAAAGGCTTGGTTTAGTACAAATATACTTTTGGGCTTTATTTCTATTTGTATAGCGTAAGAGTATGACAAGTTGGTTGAAATTAAGACACTAATTAGGAACCCTATGCAGAATGAGTGGTGAGAATAGGCATTTCGGTATGCCTACAAATCCTGCTGCTCCTAATCGTGTTCCAGGTGGACCTTCAAGTGGAGCTTCTGTAGCTGTGGCAGCCAATATTGTTGATTTCTCTCTAGGTCAACCCCTCAACTTTTATCATTGTATATATACTATCAATGTATGACTCATTATTTTTATTTAATGTATGCATAAATATGTGTGTGTGCACAGTGAGTTTAGTTATACTCTAATATTTTGAACCCGTAATGTGTCGTCATGTATTCCTACTTCCCAAGATATAAACTGATGCAATTCCATCAACATATTTTTTGTTCAAAAGTACTGGTATATTTAGATACAAACTGGATTGAGTTATATCTGCATCTCAGAATCAATTTCTGCTCTGATATATATTGCCCAGATCGATTCCAAACTGTTTGTATCTGTTGGATATTGCTGGTATGCTTGTAACAATTCTTGTGATAAAACATCTCCTTATCCATCTGTAGTTTATTATTCCCAAATATCAAGGATCTCTTTTTTGCCTGCAGTAAAATATTGTAAATAGAAATTATCATTTTATAATTTTCTATTGCAGCTCCACCTCCATCTGTTCACTATCTAAGTTTTGCATGGGTAAGACTATTTGCGAGCACATATAGTATTTTCTTTTTGTGAATTCCAGCTTATACCCCAACTGTACGTTTCGTTCGCTTCAAGAACGAATTTACATCTTGGACGTTCATTGGTTAGTTGGACATTCACAAAGATGTTTCTGCCAAAATTACATTGAAATGTTTACTTTAATTTCCTGCAAAATTCGCTATACTTGAGCAGTTTGAACAGTGCAGAATGTGGATTAATTTGAAGTTATCATACTCTTTGTGTTGAAGATTCTATCAGGTTCTAAGACTTTAGGAAATACTTTTATCATCCCCTGATGCTGATATTCAAGCTGGATGGATCCCGTTCTTTGCTACATTTGATCAAACTCTTTAGGAACAAAATTTATAAAAAAAATTAAACAAAATTCTGGAAGTATTGAATGTGCTTATTCATGTAGTCCTGCAAGCTACACATATCTTTATGTTCTCTTTGAATATTTATTTATGTACTTAACCTAAAGTTTCATGTGTCCTCAACTTTTTGTCCTAATGTTCTTGGGTTTCTTGTCTATTACAGGTATTGATAGTTCTGGTGGTGTGCTATTACCTGCTGGATATTGTGGGGTTTTGGGTTTTCGCCCATCTTATGGTGTTGTTCCTCATACTGGAGTGATTCCTGTGTCCGACAGTCTTGACACCATAGGTAAAAAGTCACTTGGAATGCCTTGCCTAATAATTTCCTGATCCTATAAAATCCTTCTCCCATCATATTTTATTTGGCGTGTTGTCCTTCATGGAAATCCTAAATCTAGTTTCTACTTTGGTTAATTGTGAGATGGACAAATCGAGGGAAAATTGTAGTGTGAGCTAAGTTTGATCAGTTCTTAAAATTGGTGCAAACTGAACACCCCCAACAAATAGGAATGGAGGTAGTATCAATATGAGTGTTCATTTGGTCTAATATTTTTCTGTACACAAGATAGCCCAACAAATCCCTATTTAACTGGCTGACTACATTTTTTAGATACAATTCATGAACATAGGTAAAATCTTTTAGATTCCGTGCTCATACTCACTAAATAGTTCTTCTCTATGTTAATGCTTCTATTATGTCTTGGAATGAATTATGAAGGTAAAAATCTAATGTACAGTACTTCACTTTTGGTAAGTTGATGGTAATAGAACAATGCTGATATGGCTATTTTTATAGTATTCAGTGCTGGCACAATTTAATTTTGTAATGTACTGGATGTGTCAGTTAGCTGATTCTGTTTTAACCCTTATGCAATTATCCATGCAGGCTGGTTCGCAAAGGATCCCAGTATTCTGCGTCGTGTTGGCCATGTGCTGCTGCAGGTTCCGTTCGCAGTTCAGCGTAACCCGAAAAATGTCATCATAGCTGATGATTTCTTTAAAATGATAAATACTCCTGCAGATAGAATCACTGAAGTGGTTACCAAAGCAGTTGAGAAAATCTACGGAAGTAAGCATTTACATCATGGTTTTTTTTCAGCTTCATGTTACAAATTTGAAAATATGCATATTCACTAAGGATTGTATATCAGGACAAGTTTTAAGACGTGAGAATATTGGCAAATATTTGGAGTCTAAAGTTCCTAGTTTGAAGGCATTACACAAAAAGAAATCAAATGGTGACGCATCACCTGCGATTAAGTTGTTGGTGACCATTATGGATTCGCTTAAAAGGTGAGGCTACCAAGTTCTATGTTATATTGAAGTATATTCGTGGTGGTAATTTGAGGAATATTCATGATCTATTTTAGGTTTTGGATCTCTTCTGTATTTCTTAAATATTTTTCATGATTATGATTTTTAGGATTACATGTTAAAATTTTGATTTATGTTGAACTCGAGACTTGAATGTCAGTTATCCCTTATTTCGAATGCAATGTGCCTTACAGTGGAGTTTATGTTGCAATGGGTTGTCATGTTTGAACTTCGCACAACCATAGATATGTTCCTTATGGGTGTTGACTTTCTTCATCCATTTCTATTCCAACTGGACTATCTTATGATTTTGACTGGATGTACATCTACTTGTATGCTCAACATATGAATTAGGCTTGGACTTGGTGGTGACCATTCCAGGAACAGAGTGTTCCTGGCCAGTTGCATTTACTACCTGTTCGAGAAAATAAGTCTGTGTCCTTTGATGAGTATAGATATTTTATGAAGAGTTATCCTGCAGATTTTAAGGAATTGTGACTTTTATATCAGGCACGAGTTCAAGAAAAATCACGGTGAATGGATTGAGGCAATGAAGCCTGCAGTAGTCCCTGCTATCTCGGCCCAGATACACAAAGGGACGGAATTGGAAAATACAGAGATGGATACCTGCCGTATGGTCAGGAATGAACTGCGGGCAGCTATAAATAATCTTCTGAAGGTAATAACTTCGGATTTTTTAATATTGCATCAATATATCCCTAAGGTTCCACTTATGGTCTGATGAGACTTTATAAGTGCCTCCATGACTGATAGTTGCATGTTCTCTGGCAGGTGGTGTTGTTTGTTTGTTTAGAAGTAATGCATTTTGGATACTCTTGGTTCAGATGATAATAATATCAATGTTTTCAGAGTTTTAGTTTTGCAATTATCTCGACACCATTTTTACTATCTTATTGAGTCTCATATAGTCACATGGGCATATTGTTAGCTGTCGCCCATCACGCGGAAGAAACGACTGCCCTTTTTGTTGCTTTCTAGGGTTTATCCAATTATAGTTTCTGTTTCGTCATGGTAATATTTTTATTTTTTTTGTTAATTTTAACAGGATGATGGAATTTTAGTAATTCCTACTGTTTCCGATGCTCCTCCAAAAGTGGGGGCAAAGGAGCTTGCATCAGAGGAGCACCATATTCAAGCATCTACATTTTTCAGCTTAGCTAGCATGTCTGGCTGTTGTCAGGTGAAACTTGTTCCCGTACATTTTCTTACTCCCAGATTAAGAAGTGAAAATCTAAGTTTATCATTTTACAGGTAACCGTGCCTTTGGGATTCCATGATAAATGCCCAGTTTCAGTCTCTCTTATGGCAAGGCATGGGGGTGACCGCTTTTTATTAGATACCACACAGACCGTATATGCATCTCTCCAAGAACAAGCTGATATTGCTTCGAAGCCAAAATCTTCCAGTGCAGTAGTTAGTCAGGAAACAACAGCTGAGATGGCTAAAGAAAAGGTATACGATTTGTCTATCTTTTGTTCATCATTATAAAAAGTTGATATATTGATGGGGTGATGGCATTGCATGTTTCCTTTCTCTGATGACCTCGTACCCCCTCCCCCTCCATCTCTCCTACATTAATTAGTAGAGTTTGAAATCACATCTTGATACATTTCCACCTTGCTTATGACATTCCTTGAGAAAATTTCTTTTGATTCTAGAAACTAGGAGAAGTTGCAGGAGTTTATTTTCTTGTTATTAATGATTTTTTTTCAGGGTAATCAAGCATTCAAAGAAAAACAATTTCCGAGGGCCATTGGTTTCTACACAGAAGCTATCAAACTAAATAGCAATAATGCAACTTATTATAGTAACAGAGCTGCAGCATATTTGGAATTCGGAAGGCAAGTATCTAATCTTTGATTTTTCCTTGTGTTCTAACTTCAGAGTATAGTTGTGAATGGAGGTGCAGTAGTGGTCCATAACGGCACACATAGTCACCGTAAATAGTGGCGCAATAGTGGACTTTTGGAGCTTTGCTGCTACAGACCGCTAAACGCTATTCACAACTATGCTTCAGAGATAAATTTCTTAAGCTGGAATAATTAATTTTCTGTTTATCCAGCTTCGTTCAAGCTGAATCAGATTGCACCAAAGCCATCGATCTTGACAAAAAGGTTTTTCCTTGTTCTCTCACTGTACCCAACTCATGAGTGTGCTGTGTATTGATCCTGTTTTACTGCTATCTAGCTCTCCTTTAGCCCAATTTTATCTTGGGCTATGTTAATATTATTTCCAATTTCTTATATTTTGCTCTTAATTCCAATTTCTTATATTTTGCTCTTAAGAATCTAATGCAATTAATAGGGGATAAAGGAGTGTCGGACAGAGGGAGTATATTAGATGTCGATGCTTATGTATGATATTTTTTGCTCAACTTCATTTATCTTTTATTACCCATGCAAAATCTTATTAGTAAGAGCTCTTCATGGAGAGAGAATACTGAAGTTTGCCATGAATGCTACTTTACTGAATCCTTGTGATTAGCCTATGTCGAATTCTTGTAGGTCATCTTGATTGATTTGTTTAAACTCCAAATCATTTAGAGACGAACAATTTGATTTATGCACTCTTTCCACAACTCCAAATTTTGGTAGTCCGACTAAACCTAATTTCCTTACATTTGAAATGGTTATAATCATTCGTGGATATGGTATGTAGATTTTAGTGAATGTTAACACCATTATAAACTTGACCTGTGTGCATGCTTGATCTTCTAATCTTTAGATGGTTATGAGGTCGTTTGCTCTTGTATACTCATTGTGTCTTTTTCTCTCATAGTTCAAGTTTTTGCTAGTAATTTATAATGGTCCTGTCTATATCTACTCTCCTTAATCTGATCATTTTAATTTGAATGACATGCATTCTTCTTCACTCATTTTTCCTGCAGAATGTAAAGGCTTATCTAAGAAGAGGAACTGCACGGGAGATGCTTGGCTTTTATAAAGAGGCAATAGAAGGCAAGTGCCCTCTTCCATTAAGTACCTGCTTACCTATATATATACGTGGGTGCAACTTCCATTGATGGAAAAACAAGTATCCATACTGAATTTGTGGGAAGGAACTTTTCTTTTTTTGAATTGAGAACTTGCCCTTGATCCTCCATTTGTAGCAATTGCCATAACATTAAAGAGAATATGTCATAGTTACACAATAACCTTATGTTGTTTTGATATTCTAACCCCTTCGCTGAATTGCATGCAGACTTCAAATATGCACTTGTTCTTGAGCCAACCAACAAGAGAGCATCACAGTCCTTGGAGAGGTTGAGGAAATACTTTATGTAGACCAATACATTGAAAAGAGGATCCAAGATATAGTTGCGAGAATAGGTTCACATTGATTCTTGAGACCAGAGGCTTCAAAGCGAACCAGATCCATCGACGTTTTGAGTCTCGTGAAGTAAATCATTCTATGTTGTTGTGGTCTAGGCAGTTACACATGTATCATCTGCTTGAGTTGATGGGCGCAATTTTGTTTACGAGTATATTGTATTGCAACTGCATTTGGTATTGTATTTTTGTTAATCTTAATAACTGTTGCAAATTTTCTCTAACATTGTTATGAAGGGGGAAAATCAAGAAAAGTTATGAAGGGGTAAAATCAGGAAAAGAATTCCCTAATTCCGTAGGGAGATAATTGAACTGAAAAATAATCGAAGTTTGAGAAGTGCCAAGACATCCAAAGTTCATATTTACAGCTTTCGCATTGGCCGCCTTCATAATCTGTGCTGGTCCACGCCCTGATTTGATCGGTGAATCGACTATCGTACCATTCCAGTCTTATGCATTCTCACTTCTGCCATCAAAGTAGAACTTCATATACAATTTTGTTAGTTTAAATTCTTAATATATAAAAGTTCGAAGAATATTCTTTTGGACAAATAATGTTGTAATCTTCACCAACTTTAATGAAGATCACATATAAATTAGTATAATATATGTATTTTGTATCTTCTCCCTTCACTCCTCTGAAGGGACCATATGTAAAAGAATATTGTTACTCCAAATAATTGCTATCGGGCAGTTGTTTATAGATTATAATTTGTTTGTGGCCCTCCATTTTGGACAAGATTCTTGCAAATAATTTGTTGCAAGAAAAAGTTTCTATTAAAAAAATGGTAAGATTAGTTCAAAATAGAGCTCAGTGGAGAATCTTAAAGTAGTAATGGTCCTTAACCTCATTATGCAAGCTGCAACTACTTCACTAATCACCTTCATGTTATTATACTAATTTTCTCCTTTATTAACTCTTGGTTTTGAGCATACGCACACTTATTACAAAGGAATTTGTTGTAGCTGAAATTGTTAACTCAGCACAAGAGTTTGTCAGCATGAGTAGTGTTACACAAGGTACTAATAATGCAATCTTCTAAGTACTGTATTTCTTCCAGATTTTAATTTTTTTCATGTTAAAAAATGTATATTAGAAATGTGTTTATCTTGATGTGTTTTAATGATAATGATATGGTACATGTGAAGAGCGTGAGTTGCAAAAGAAGTACTGGTTGGATCACTCAACCGAGGAGGCCGAAGAAGAACGGCTTGAGGTATTTTCTTACTGTTGTGTTTGTTCAGTATTCATATGTTAAACTCTAGAAAAAGAGGTCTATGATTGCTTAAAGAGCTTCAAACTGTTTCACCTTTTGGAGTTAGGGTCTTCGACTCTTCTTCAACGGTGATCTTGTTATATTGGCTTTTTTCTTTTTTCACCATTTTGGTTAAATAGAGTTTTTTAGTCATGTTTTTCCGTTGTGTTAAACTTCCTCTTTCTTTATCGATATTGAAGTAATCAGAAGTAGCTCAAAGCTTAGTATAATGGATGAGTATTGTACTAATAGGCAATAACATTGCAGGTGCTTTCTTTACTACCCCCATATGACGGGAAATCTGTTCTGGAGCTTGGAGCTGGTACTGGCAGGTACACAGGTGATTTAGCAAAGAGGGCTGGCCACGTTATTGCAATCGACTTCACTGAAAATTTCATAAGCGAGGTATATCACCTAGGATCTGTAGGTATCTATCAGTCTCTCATAAATGAAGAACTGTATCAACTCTTCTTATATATGGATTTCCCTTGCAGAACGAGAGCACACATGGACATTATGGGAATATCAAGTATATATGTGGTGATGTGACTTCTCCAGAGCTGAAATTCCCTACCCAATCAATGGATATTATATTTTCGGATAAGCTCTTAATGTATCTTTCGGATAAAGAGGTAGACTTGCTGCTGTTAAGTGATTCTGAATTTTATCCTCTCAAAATTTAAGAGCTCGTATCACTGTTTTCTACTATAGTTATGGTCTTCGATTTTCTATCATAATGATTATTTTTGTACAAGTGTCTCGCATTTACATTTGAAGTTACTATCTTTATCCACTTCGTGCTCCTGATCCAAGATATATAAGCAAAGAAACCATGTGAAGTCGCCCGACTGAACTGTGAATATGCATTTTCATATACTTCGAACAATTATCTCATTTGTTTGTATGCCAACTTGTTTCAGGTTGAGGGTCTTGCCAATAAAATGGTCAAATGGCTGAAAGTAGGCGGTTTCATATTTTTCAAGGAATCATGCTTTCACCGATCTGATGAGTACAATAGGGAGGATGATCCAATCAACTATAGAGAACCAAGATTTTATACAAAGGTTTCTTGAAACTATTCTCTATTTATTACTTTATGGTACAAATGCTCATAACCTTAGTACTTCGGTTAATCCTCGTATCGATCTTTATCCAGGTCTCAAAATCAGCTTTTTTCAGATAACAAACTAAGATTTTCCAATAAAAATATTCTGTATCTTCATTTTTCGATATATGACACAAACTCTCCTAGATAACTTTTGGTAAGAGTATCTCCAGGATATCAGAGGAGTTGTCTTTATGAATGTTGGACTTCAAATATTTCCTAGAGCATTTACTAACTACAAGGTGATCTCAAATGGCTAACGCGTGAAGTGCAATTTCCACCATGCATTTCACCGCACATGCCAGCAAATACGTACAAAGTACATCTGAAAAACTCGGTGTAATATCTTATGACAACTACCTCCTAGACTGTGGTCATCTGAAGCAGTTAGAGGTTCATCTTATATTATTTTCGAAAACATCTTCATTTGACTTGTCAAATATGTTTTTTCGTTCACTGAAGTCTTTTATTAATATGCTGTTGATATTACTGCAAGAGTTATCGGCAATCAATACTCATAATTTCTCGAAACTAATACATCTATATTGTAATTCCTTGGTTAGTTGAATTATTTGTACTACAACAACACATGATTGCAGGTCTTTAAAGAATGCCATTGGCAAGATGATTCTGGGAATTCATATGAACTTTCACTCTCTGGGTTTAGATGCATTGGGGCTCATGCCAGAAGAAAAAAGAGTCAAAATGAGGTAACTTAATGGTCTTTTTGTAACTACTCATATATACTATCCAATGTCTCTTAACGAATAACAATTATATGGAAATGAATGAATATTCTGTTTATTTCTGATGCAGATATGCTGGATATGGCAAAAAGTATCTTCAGAAGAAGATGGGGGATTTCAGCAGTTCTTGGATACAGTGCAGTACAAATCGAATGGGATCTTACGCTACGAACGCGTGTTTGGGAAAGATTTTGTTAGCACCGGAGGAATAGGTTCATCTTTTATTTTCTTTAAGATCATTTCATATGGAAGATTACGACGCTTTCAAATTTTCAACTGAACAAATGATAAATGGAATTGATTAGAATGGTGATGGCGTATGAAGTGTCAAGAATTAGATGGTCACCTTTATGGCAAATACTTTTAAGAATTAGTTCATTAATCTTTTTTTTTTGTTTCCCGAGAATATTTTATGTTAGAGCTGGGTTGTAGTTATCTTACTTACCTCATAATTTTTGGAGTGAGCTGAAACAGCGAAAAGGTGTTCTGACGCAATTCTCAGAGTTGAATCAGCTTGCCTGCCTGAAATAATCAATTGCATAGTTATCTTGGTAGCTTCAATGTAATACTTACGTCTAGGAAGTACTCGTTATAGTCTGGATAGATCCTTCATACCTTTGAAAACATCTATGTTGTGAACATGTCCACATGTTGTTCTGTTTCCTCATTTCTGTTACTTTTCCTTTGCAGATACAACCAGAGAATTTGTGGAGTATTTGGATCTTCAGCCAGGGCAGGAAGTCCTAGATGTCGGATGTGGAATTGGAGGCGGTGACTTTTACATGGCTGAGAAGTATGGTGTTCATGTTGTAGGCATTGACCTTTCTGTCAACATGATTTCAATTGCTCTTGAACGAGCAGTTGGCCGCAAATGCTCTGTTGAATTTGAGGTTGCGGATTGCACTAAAAAAACGTATCCTGATGGCTCATTTGATGTAATCTATAGTCGGGATACTATCCTTCATATTCAGGTTCCATTTCATTCTTTCCGATTCTAATTTGTTGTGAGTACTGTGTTTAGTTTTTAATGTATGTTCTTGATGAGCAACATTTGAATTAAGTATCAATCTACAGGACAAACCTTCCCTGTTTAGATCCTTCTACAAATGGCTCAAGCCCGGTGGTAAAGTCCTTATCAGTGATTACTGCAGAAATGTTGGAACCTCGTCAGCGGACTTCACACAGTATATCAAGCAAAGAAATTATGATCTGCATAGTGTTGTTACATACGGCCAGGTTAACTATATGCACCAAACAACCTCAGAGTCCTATTAAAATTTGTCAAGTAATCCCCCTGAAAGTTTTTCTACCATTGTAGATGCTTACTGATGCTGGTTTTGATGAGGTGATTGCTGAGGATCGAACTGATCAGGTAATCAATTTTTCTGCTACTCTTTAGTCTGGTTCTTACAGATTATGCTCACTGTCTAAATGTGTTCTTTTTACTGATGGCTGCAGTTCATCGAAGTTTTACAGAAAGAGTTGGATAGCGTTGAGAAGGAGAAGGAAGCCTTCATCTCCGACTTCTCTGAAGTGCGTAATCATATATATTTTTAACCTCATCTCTTCCATAATTCATTCTTTGCATGTGAAACTCCTGTTCTCCTTCGGGTTTCCTCCTTATATTTTGGTTGCAATTATATTAACTCTCAGCCTTTTGGTGATTACTTTTTGTAGGAAGACTACAATGACATAGTTGGAGGTTGGAAGGCAAAACTTATCAGAAGTTCAGATGGTGAGCAGAGATGGGGATTGTTCATAGCCAAGAAGAAGTGATTTTCACACTTTCAGATACAATAAGTATTTATTGTCTAAGTTCTAATAAATAAGTACCAAACTCTGGACAAATAAAACATTACAATTTCTCTTTCACTATGTTATGAATTATATTTTCTCAATCTTCGCGTGCTTTCAGTCATGCTTGATGGCAACGAAGGATGGTTACATGGATATATGCAATGAATGTTATGTGCCTGTAACTATACAATACTCTCTATATAACACACTGTACATGGAAACTCTGTAATCATGTTAAGTAATTGTGCACTTTCCGCCATGATGGGAAGCTTGGTTTTACCTGCAATAAGGGCCAGAACCTCACCTTCATCAAGTTGAGCTAGCATGTTGTCTTAAGACCCTCGCCTTGGAGATGCCTGGAAACGACAGTTGCTGATGCTCGTCGGAAGGTCCTCTTTTTTATTTAGCAAAGTATCTTATAAATTTTTAGTTTTATTCCACCAAACTGCTGTCTATAAACGTTTCATGTCGTCCTTCGACCTTATGACAATGGGAGAAGCAGCAATAGCATTCGACAGTTTTTGTCTGTTTACCCCTAATGAAAGATGATTTCCATTACCGTTGTCTTGAATTGCAGTATCTTCTTTTGATCCTGAAGGCAATGCTCCAAATATTTGAACCATCATACTTCCACCTAAACATTATATTAAACGATTTCAGGGTATCAGTAAATGAACCTCATTGCATCATTTGGAACATGTAATAAATAGTCGTAGAAACAAACATTTGCATACCAAGCATAAGAGCTGCTCCAATCCATCCAGCAGCACCCCACCTTTCACCAAGGAGAAACCACGCGAAACCAGCACCCCAGAGTGGTTCCATCCCATATATTACTGCTGTTTCTGTTGCTGAGACATTTCGCAAGGCATCAATCTGTTTGATGGTAATTGGTACACTTGATTATACGTTTCTGGCAAAATGCATAAATAGCCGGAGTTATGTATATTTCACCTCAATGAATGTACTTACCTCTGCCCATAGGCCTATTCCTGTGGAGAAGACGCCAGTGTAAAGTGCCGGTATCCAAGGAAATGAGACCATCCAATCCCAGACTAGGGGCCATGTCCAAGATTCTCCAGCCTCTTCTTGAGGTACTTCCATGCTTCCTCCAACAAGGTACCAGATAATTGAAAGAACAGCGAGAACACATACCTATATCAAATCCAAGACCACCAATAAACAATTCAGTTCAAGAAGGTGACAGATCAAATGCAACTACACTTGCTGATATATTATATGACACACCTCATATCCAAGAAGTGCCAAGAAATGTTCTTTTCTTGTGCTTTTTGATAGTTGTTCTGTTCGGAGAGTGTGAATGCCAAAAAAGATGGCGCTTAGGAAGTTAAGAAGGTCTCCAATCTGAAAAAGGAACATATGAATAATTGAATATGGTAATCAACATTGATCTGGTCATTTAGAAAGTGAGTACAAATGTTTATTACATTAGGAGGAGATCCGGTGCATTCCAACATGCCAATTCCTAAAATCGACATCAGCATTCCAAACCAAGTCCTTGCAGGCACAATTTCGCCCAACATACTTTCAAGAACAGGAACAACAAGGACCTGGTATTTTATGAAAATTATCAAAATATAACCATTTTGCATCAAACAGGCATCGAGTAGTCTGACTTAGAAGCATCCGATTGGCTTACAGTGAAGATGGATATAAAAGAAGCACGTCCAGCCTCAGCTGTGAGTAGGCCAAGTGCTTCAATGAGGCAACCTAAACTCATCCAGAATCCTAGCTCTATCCCTGCTTTTCGAGTTTCAACATTATCTCTTGCCTGGATGACAAAAGGCAAGAACGGAATTGCTGCGATAGTAAATCTCACAGCAGCAAACGCTGCTGGATCCATGGATTCTTGAACCTCTTTCACGACGGGGATATTACTAGCTGCAAGAAAAGTGTACTAAATCACTACCAACTTCAACAACTGCAGAATCATGGTATCCAAACTACCAATTTAATATACTATCCTCGATCCATCCCAACTCCATTCCCTAGGTTAATCTTAAAGATACCCTCACCCTGATTCACCCCGATACAAATACAACTTCATAGATTACTTGCACGGTTTTGAAACCAATGGTTTACACGAGTAATCTTTATTATTATTATTATTATTATTATCAGAGGGTATGATCACATTAAGAATTACATTGCAGGCTTTAAACAGTTCATGTAACTTATTTGAATAATCATCTATATCCAACTAAAATGCTTCTACTCAATCAAGAATCATTAATTTGTGAGTAAATACCATACCATATACAACAGCAATGAGATTAAGCATGATCATGCTCCTAATCTTCTTGGATTTAAATAATAGCTTCCCCCTTCTAGACAACTTCCTAGGAATCCAATATCTGACATTGTCATTGATTGAAGTAAAAATCCTTGAAATCCCTGAAACTCCATTTTCACCTTCCCCTCCAAATAACAAGTTTTTCTCAACTACTTGAGTTGAGAAATTACCATTATGATCTTTCCCATTTCTTGAACATCTTACAGTCAAATTCTGTCTACTAAAAACTGAACAAGAATTTTTGGATTCTGCAAAAGATTTATAAACACAAGGATCAAGAAATGGAAGAATAATGGCATGAGTATTTTTTCCTTTAGTACAAGTGGAGAAGTAGAATGAAATTTGAGCAACTGCCATTTGATTTGTTTGATTCACTTTTGAATCTTGCAAGAAAGAATTATGTTTGGGAGCTTAAATCAGGGAATCTTGCAATATTTTGGTTATTAACTAATGGTATTAATGTAAAAAGATGATTTTTTATTCTTTTGAAATACTAGAGCCATATAAAAAGCTGAATTATTACCATATGTGGATGGATATTTTGTTCCAATTATGATGTGAACAAAAAAGTATGGCCTACATATAATCTCAATGTGATAAACATGATATGATTTATTTATTTTGAAGCTTCCAAGCTAATTACCCAAATCATGTGCTACATTTTTTTTGGGTCAACAAAGTTACAATATAGTTCTAATGAAGCCAATTTGATAATTAGTTAAGTCGAAGTCATTGAAAGTTTATTACAACTGTTTTAATAAATTGGGGTTAAGTTATACTTTTGTTATTAAATGACATACTTGTAATGGCCCTTGATCTGGTTTGCATTTAATCATTAAATTAATTGTCCCGTTAGAACTTTACAATTTTTTTTTTTTTAACTTTTTCGGGTTTAATTGCTGTTTTTGAAAATATGAAACAAAAACATAAAAAAAGTGACACAAAAGCATCAAAAAAATTACCCAACATTTTTAAAAATTGCATTTTCATCTCCAAAATGTCGAAAAAGGTAAAGTTCTAACGATACTGTTAATTTTCGTACTAAAAATGAGTATAATATTAAAATCGTTGAGTTTTGGTTTAGAAATATTTTTATAATACTTTATTTATATTATAACAAAAAGATAATTATTTTCAATTATTTGATACTACTCCTACTAAACAACAAAAAACAACAATTAAATATTTGATTGAATTAAGTATGCAATACGGGTATGGAAGAGACACCTTGACTACTCCGGGAGGGTAGAGAACTCGGATCTTCCATCATATACTCTCTTCGACTTCTGCATGTTTCCCTTTGAAGGTACACTATCATCGCATTCTCATTCGATTCATTTTAATTGACGTTTTTTTCGAGAAGAATGAAATGAATTGGAGGGAGTAACATCGATTCTGCTAACGTATCACATTGTCAATCTTGATTTCCTTAGAGTAGAGAGAATGAAATATATTCTGCATGCATCTGCATCATGCATATATATGATATTATAATATATTACAATCATTATATGATTTCTATACAAATTAATAGTCTATCCGTTTCAAAATGTTTGATTATCTAATTTTTTTTATTTATAATGTTTAATTGTTTAGGCATTCAATATACTTTTCAACTCATCTTTTCATTTTTTACTCTAATTATTGCTTTTGATTTTGAGATTGATTTTGCTCTTGAGAGTAACTATCTATATTATGTACGGTGTAATAGAAATCTTTATTGATTCTTTTATAAAATACATTTTGGCTAGATGATCAAACATTTTGAAACAGTGGAATATGTTTTTTTTGGATCAATGCAGGAATATAAATGGATAGAGTGAGGGAAGAGTACGCGAGGCAGAATTCTACGACGTCGAGCACCGGAACACCGACGGGGCCAATGTCTCCGTCGATGCACCGCCACACAAGGTCTGCGACTGCTGGCCTTGGGAACGTGAAGAGATCACAGCAGACGAAGGAGGCCGCGGCTAGGCTGGTTCAGGTCATGTCTAATAAGCACCGTGGGGATAGTGATGAGGAGGAGGATGATCTTGATTTGTATGATTATAACCCTGGCTCTGCCTCCCCTGGCATTGGACTTGTCGGGAGTCGCCCCGGGGGATCTCGGTCCCCAATGATGGTAATTCAACATACAGTTTTTGTTTTTGTTGCTTTTTTGTAGTTATTATATGGTTAAAAACGTCGTGGAGTTATTTATCATCAAACTTTCACATGGAAAATCGAGAAAATCAATTATAATTAATAAAGGGAAGTACGAGTTTTGCATGATATATCATGGTTAGCTGTAGTTAAATTCCTAGCTTTTGTAAAAATGTATTGTTCAATCCCTTTTATGCTCTATAACTATCACTTGTTGTAGTTGAGCTATAACCCAAACTATTGTTCGGCTACCAGAGCTTTGAGCACTTGACTATTATGCAGACTGATGCGTGAAGGATCACGAAAAATTCTTGGTCTGGATAATGCTGTTATTTTATTTATTCGTATATAACTTTGAATGTGTTCTGTTATTAGTCAGCTCGTGCCTCCATGGACCAAGCCGGAGGGGGGCGTTCTGGGTTAGGGATGCGGTCATCTCACTCTGCTGGCTCGGTAGAACAGCAACCAACTCCACCCCGGTATTCTCCATCTGGTCAATCATCTCTGACACGTTCTGTTGGAAGGCTTGCTACTGCTCGTTCTGTCCCAGTCACCCATTTATCTCAACCTACCAACAGTGCAGAACCACTAGTATCTCCATATGCTCGCTCCACTGCTTCTCCATATGCTCGCCCCACCACTTCTCCAGGCCTTGGGAGGAATTTATCTCCTTATGCTGTCTCAGGAAACCGTTCATCTCCCTCTAGTATCGCGGCAGAATCAGGTCAGCCTCCATTTGATCATTATAGTTCTCCTGCTTCCAGGGAACAAGTGCATACTTCAACCTCCATGAATAGTCTTCGTTCATTTAGATCTAATTCCATCGAACAACAATCTGCTCGTGGAAACACAGTTGGCCGTCCTTCTTTAGGGCTCAAGCCTATTTCAATGGTGCCTTCAGTTGTTCCAGTGACGCTCAAGGCAGGTGTAGCGGCAGCTGAAACACAACCAGATTCTCGGAGGGAAAAGAAGTAGCTTCACTCTCCAGTCTGCAAATTAAAAATTAAAAAATAATACTTGGTAATCAGTTGTATAGATATTATATTGCAGGTTATCAGAATTTGGGACTTTTAAGTACAAAGACAGGGGTATAGAGCCGGTAACTTCTTCCGCTTTACAAGATGAGGTAAGCTGTACTTCTCTTTAGCTTGATTGCATATCTCATTATAATTAGTACTACCATTAGTGTTCAAGATTTTATTATCTACCTATTTTATTTTGTATATTACTCCGTGTTAAACTAGTTCTAGCGTTCTACTATTTAGTGGTCTTTGTTTCTCGCACAGTCAAGAAAATGTGATCTTTCACATATTTCTTACGTGGAATGGCTTGTCAATCTTATATTCCTAGTCTACTTCTAGATATTAGTTCTTAAAGAGTCTGTCCATATGTGCAGCTCGACATGCTTCAAGAAGAAAATGATAGTCTACTTGAAAAGGTAACTTCAGTTTAATTTTTTTATTGGATAGCGATTCAATTCACATCTAGCTTTATAGCAAGAGAATGTTGAACCTGCCTATGTGATATCCTCCTCAACTTGAATGTGCTTCTTTCAGCTTAGACTTGCAGAAGAGAGGCGTGAAGAAGCAGACGTGAGGGCTAGGGAGCTTGAGAAGCAGGTAATCCTAAAAATAGCCAGTTCTAGTACTTGAAATGAAATTTATAAGAACATCCTCATTCTAACTGGGTAATTAATTTGGTTCAATGGGATGCCAAACTTTACAATCGTGCTGTTGATTATCTGTGAATAATCATATCAAATGTTCATCAGGTTGCAAATTTTGGAGATGGTGTATCACTAGAAGCCCGGCTTTTAAGCAGGTACACTTAAGGCACTCATTAGACTTATATTTGCAAAACTTTCTATGACAACTAATCACCATCATGTTACTCCTGCAGGAAGGAAGCGGCTCTCCAACAACGAGAGGTACCATGGATTTTGGTGACTTCGTTATTTGTTATTAGTTGTTGAAAGTGTCATCATTCAATATTTTTAAATTCTATATACAAACTTCATCTTATGTTTACCTTAACTAGTCTATTCACACCAGTGATGCATATACATGAGATAGAAAATAGGACTTCGTGATCATAAGCAAGTGTAACAGAAAGTGGCACGCATAGTGTAAGAAATTATCTAAAACATAATTTTCTTTTTTTTTCAATAGGTAAGGAATGTTATAGTAATAATTAGAATTGAAGAGGCTCATGATCTTCCCCTTGCAGGAAGCTCTAAAAGCAGCCTCCCAAAGCCGTGGTGGAACAGGTGAGGTTGCAGCCCTTCGAATGGAAGCTGAGGTATTCAGACCTTATATATGTCTCATCGTTCATTTTTGTCGCTCACCTCCGCAAGTTGCTGGTTCTCTGTGTTAAATGAAATTTACATTAAACATCAGACTGCTAGAGACGAAGCATCATCTGCTTTTGAGCAACTCAATGAGGTTATGGATGAATATAACTCTCTCCGGATAATGACACAACGGATGATATTAACTAAGGAAGAGATGGTATGATTCAATAGGCCCTTTTGTTTTCTCCCTCTAATGATTATGAACTCACCTTGATCTCATCAGGAGGAAGTGGTTCTCAAGAGGTGTTGGCTTGCTCGGTATTGGAGTTTATGTGTTCGCCATGGTAAGTTTACATACAGTCATATTCATACTATTATCTGTATGTGAAAGCAGTTGTTTTAGTCACATAAGATACTTTAGAGCCAAATGATCCCTAATCCTGAAGACATGGTTGTCGAGACCCAAGAGGGCAGTATTGTTTCTTTAACTTAAATTTAAGATAATTCTGTCTTATAAGCTATTTTTCTGTAAGTAAATAAACTTATTCATGTCAGTTTCTTCTACAACTAGAGTAAACGCTGTAACAATGTGGTATATATTTTCGATCGGACTTCAGTTCTAGAAAACCACTATAGATCAGGTATTAATAGTCAACACATCGATTATACGAGGTGGTCCTAATATAAGAATCGAGTATCGTGCTTATCAGAGATTCTGTTTGAGAACTCATTATTGCATCCTACTTTGCCAAGTACTGGTTAAGTAAGGACACGGTGTCTCTACATTCTGTTCTTAGAACCCATAAAAAGCAATTTCTATGATTACTTTCTAAAAAGGTTGGCTAATTTTATCGTTAGCCATAATATTTTACTCAGTTGCTCAGGATTGAGATTTGACCAGTGGCTGAAATTTGATCAGAACTATAATAATTGTAGGTGTCCATGCTGATATAGCATCATCAAGATATGAATATTGGTCAGCACTTGCCCCTCTTCCAGTTGAAGTAGTATTAGCTGCAGCAGAAAGAGCAAAGAAGGAGGGTGGCGGTAAAATACCATCTACATATGTAACCATAACCTATATTGAGAACTCTAGCTGTTACTTGGCATTCCGCTCTATTAATGATATTCGTATTTCACACAACACTATGCAGTTATCAATGATGCAGAGGAAAGAGAGAACTGTCAAGTGAACAATAAACTTACAGGAGAGGGAAATGTTGAGAACATGCTCATAGTGGACAAAGGCCTTAAAGAGCTGACATGTTTAAAGGTTTATTCAACATATTTTCGTTTCCTTTGATTTATGCACCATAGATTATTTATCAATCATAGTTAAGCAGAGAATCAGAAACCATAGAATTGAAAACGAGCTGTGATTGGCTTTGTTTTAGCAAATGTTGAACATTTAAATTCTTATGATGAAACTTTTGGCGCAATTCTTCAAAAGAATGTTTATCATAAGCTATTCCGTCGTTTCAGAGACGGGCATTACTGATGATGTAATGTCTAAATGATGAATGAGATTCTTCAGAATTTCTGGACAATGGTGAAGATATTGATACTTCAATATTTTAATTTGTTACGTGGACACTCAAAACATATATGTAAACGATTTTGGAACAAGCATTCCTGAGTTCTCTTTGACCTTGGAAATATAATCAGGGATTAAGTCAAAGAAGATGATGTGTTGACCTGGGTTCATACAAGCTTGAGCTCAAATAGGCAAATATCTTAACACGAACTCAGGAAGATCTTGGTCTTCACTATAATAAATCTCGTCATTTGGTGAATTCATATGACCGGAGTAAGGGCTTTTTGAGAAAAATGTAGAGGTTCAGGCTGAGTCGGATATTTATGGAAGAAAGACTGCATAACTAAGTATTGTTTCCAATATAATTATTTTTTTCCCACACACATGCGCATGATAAATCAGCTTCATATATATTGCTTGTTTTGTTTCAAAGGTGGAAGAGGCATTAGTAATTGCGATGGCCCGTAAGCGACGAGCAACTTCATCAACATCGTCTGTAACAGGTAATATGTTAAGACACTCTAAGAGACTGTGACATGAAGTTATCGAAATATACATGTTAGGGAGTAATAGCTGTCTTTCATGTTAACGATGAGACAAGAAAGATAAGTTTTTTCATGCCAAATTATCTTATGACATTGACGATATATTGTCTCAAGTGTAGTGGATTTGTTTGTAAGTTATGGTTTATTACCAAGATTTAACATTCCTCATTGAACTATGTTAAGGAATGTGCATAGCTTTCTTGTCAAAGGTAGTGACACGAGTCTCGGATGATTGTTACACTAGCTTCAAGTATCTGTTCATTAACCATAGCTTAATCAAATGCTAATGACTTAAACATATGGACCAACGGACTTCTTCACACCTAAATCTGACATTAAAATTGTGTCTACTTATATTAATTTCGATGTCCACCAACTAATCTGGCTGTAAATGAGTGCAGATGAGTTACTACTACCTATTGAGGGAAAGAGCTACTCAGAAGGATTTGGTAAGTTTGCTAGTAACTGAAGCTTCCCACCATAATTCGTCTTTGGTTATTATGTTGTTCACAAAGAAATGCTATCTTATAACTAAATTGGAATATCAGTTTCTGGTTTTCCTTGATAAGACATTCGATTAAAAATGTGACTTTGCAATGCCTACATATAAATCCAGAGACCAGCATTTTACTGTACAATTATACAATGGGGCGTTGTTTGTCTCAGTATACATGTGTTGTGTTTCAGAGTTGACTGAAGAGGAGAAAGAAGATGTCCATTTTAAACAGGTATCAGATTATTTGTGAATTCGCTCGCTCACATGCTTCTAGTGTTGCTCGTTGAGAAATAATAGATTGTCCGCCTATCTGCTTTATGGAGTTGAGATGGACTTTTTAGACTAATTCTTGCTATCTTTTAGGCTTGGTTGACATACTTTTGGAGAAGAGTGAAAAATCATGGATTGGAACCTGACATTGCAGACGAGAAATTGCAATATTGGATCGACCGACTGACAAGTTCACCTATATCAAATGATGCAGTAGATGGTTCGATGTCTCAATCTTTATATGATGTCCTATCTATGAATTTGCAGTTGGATTCATCTGATTATTGAAACACATCATTGCTCTAACTACTTCGCTTTCTCCTTCATTCTACAGGTGATTATTGAAACACAATATTCGCTCTAACCATTTTGTTTTGTCCTTCTTGCAACAGTTGAACGTGGACTTACGGAGCTCAAGAAGTTAGCGATTGAGCTCAAGTTATGGGAACTATCTCGATCATACATTGATCCTGATTCTGCTAAAAAAACTCTGTTGGAAATTGACAAATGATCTGTAGAGTTTCTTTTTCTTCACAAATGAAGTACTAGCTGCAGGCTGCAGTCAAGAATCACTTTCAATGAGATATCTACTCCATTTAAAGACAAAAGCTAGAAGTCCCATTGTTTATGTTGATCAAGTGACATGTAACGTTGTTTGGCTTCAATTTCGATATACAACATTACAGTAACATCACTGAAGATGATACTAGTATTTACGGTTTCACTCTTTCTTCAGTGAAGTTACAATTGGTAAGTTATCGAAAATAGTTCAGGCTAAACACTTCCTAGCCTCGAAGATTTTATAGTTCTTCAGGTTAGTGGATGGATAACACATATTTCCACATATTATGGAATAGTGTAGTCATTTTAAGATGTATTAGAACAGATTATGATGTGTGATAGCAGAGTTATGCTCTTAAAATTTCCAATTCAATATAAGTTTACTCGTCTTTATTACAGAACTTCGAACATCTGGATTGTCAACAGAACATGCAAGTGAAATTAAAATATTAAATAAGTTTGTGTTATCCTCTGACCTCCATGGATACGGTTCTGCATCCCAAACAGAGAATGCACTTGAAGATGTCATCCATTTCTTTCGCATATCAGGTAAGTGTCTATCTATGATATCTTTTCATCTCTCTTTCATGTTAACCCATTCTAAAGCCCTTCTCCATGTATGATTTCACATTGAAATCATTCGTGAAAAAAACTTGTCGGCTTCAACCCCTTCATTCAAAGGTCCATTTAAAACAAATAATTGTCCGTACTTTCAGCATATCATAAAGAGCATGAAGGAGGGTCAAATCGGCCCAGAAGTTCGTATATCTCTAGACCGTGGAATGCCCTTGTCATTATGCTCAAGAAGTCCATCTTCTGATATCTTTGATTTGCCATCCTCATGTGCTCCCACTCTGAACATACCCTCCATGTTTCAACAGATCACACTCCCATCCCTGTGTGAACCTTGTTGCTCTTAAAGAACTTAAATGACTTCAATGGGCACCCTTGTTTCAAGAGTTAATGTTATGAGTTTACGCCATAACGAGAGGTTAAAGAGGCATGTATCTACCAATCAAAGTTCCATAATTGCCTACTTGATCATCTTTGGGATTATAACAGATTATTACAGGCGTTCGATGACGATATTTCTCTGAATCATAATAATTCTTCCCTTGTGTGTTTCCTACTTGAAGAAGATTGTTTCTGTAATGCAAATGCCCCCAGATAAGCCAACCCCAACATCACTGGTAGCATATGTCACACCTTGTCCAACACACGAGCAACATTGACGCAACAAAAATTAAGAATAAGCATCAACATTTATATGCTCTTGTGCTCGAATTGACCCAAAAGCGAGTATAATAAATTTTGTTGGGATTCTAATAGTAATTCAATTTGAGTTTTGGGCATGGATTATCAACACGTCTATTTTATGCAACCGACTAAAGGAACTTAATGAACAAGTGTTTGGTGTCATGGAGGATTGCAAATATTAAACTCAACAACCCTCTCGTAAATTAAGGTAGTAATCAACTTACTCCCTAATAATAATTCACTATACGCTTGAAATCAATTCACGACCAACACCAACTCATTTAGGTATCTAGTATTGTTATCGAGGCAGGTACAAACAGGTTTATGCAATTCTTTCGGATAGACACTTTATCAAGTTGGCTAATCACCTCGGCCTCGGTGTGAAGCGGGTTTTGGACGGGCCACCCCGTCTGCTCACTCCACGAAGGCCTAATGGCTAAAGCACTTCCGATAGAATTGGACCGACCCAATTGGACACCCACAAAGTCCCAAATCCATCTAACATAGCACAAACCCTAACCCCCCCCCCCCTCCCCACCCCCCTCAAATATACATAAATCTTGAGCCTCGCTTCAAGCCCTCCTCCATTTTACACTCCTTTCTATCTTCCGCCGCCGCCTCTCCCCCTCCCAATCCACCAAAATGTCTTCAGACACCCTCACCCTCCGCGGCACCCTCCGAGCCCACACAGATTGGGTCACCGCAATCGCCACCCCAATCGACAACTCTGACCACATCGTCTCCTCCTCCCGAGACAAGTCCCTCATCGTGTGGGACCTCTCTAAGGATTCCTCCTCCACCTCCGTTGGAGTCCCCAAACGCCGCCTCACCGGCCACTCTCACTTCGTCCAGGATGTCGTCCTCTCCTCCGACGGCATGTTTGCCCTTTCCGGCTCCTGGGACGGTGAGCTTCGTCTCTGGGACCTCGCTGCCGGTACCACCGCCAGACGTTTCGTCGGACACAGCAAAGACGTCCTCTCTGTCGCATTCTCAATTGACAACCGTCAGATCGTTTCCGCTTCCCGTGACAAGACTATCAAGCTGTGGAACACCCTTGGTGAGTGCAAGTACACCATTCAGGACCCTGAGGGTCACAGTGATTGGGTTTCATGTGTTCGTTTCAGCCCCAACACCCTCCAGCCCACCATCGTGTCGGGATCGTGGGACAGGACTGTTAAGGTGTGGAACTTGAGCAACTGCAAGCTCCGTGCCACCCTTCAGGGGCACGGTGGTTACGTTAATACCGTGGCAGTTTCACCTGACGGTAGTTTGTGCGCCAGTGGGGGCAAAGACGGTGTGATTTTGTTGTGGGATTTGGCAGAGGGAAAGAAGCTGTATTCGCTAGACGCTGGTTCCATTATTCATGCCTTGTGCTTCAGTCCCAACAGGTACTGGTTGTGTGCTGCTACCGAGAGCGGAATCAAGATTTGGGATTTGGAGAGCAAGAGTATTGTGGTGGACTTGAAGGTCGATTTGAAGCACGAGAGTGAAATTGCTTCAGATAACACTGCTCAGGCTACCGCTGGCAAGAACAAGGTCCGGTTCTTATACTTCATTGTTTTATGGTTTATTGATAATTGTTTTGCATTTCTGTTGTTTAGTTATATGTTTCTTGATATTTTGTTATCATATACATTGTTTATTGTTTATATGCTCTTATATATTTTGTGTTGATCTAGTATTTTGATTGTGGTTTCTTCTATTAATGATTTATTGATACTGTTGGTAAAGCTAAAGTCTTTTTGTGAGTCTGCTAATTTTACCATATGACATCCAACTTTAGATTACTCTTTGAATATTTGACTAAAACATTTTAGAATATGTCAAGAAGGTATTGGAGTATCTTATTTTCAATCAAGTTAAGTGATTCGTTCGATTCAAATCAAGATTGTGCATCAATTAGGACCACAAAGTTCATTAATTTTGATCATTGAAAAGTTTAATTCAGCAATGTTATAGGGATAAAGGTAGACCTATTAGTCTTTCTGGCATGGAACTTTACCAATGTTGTCACTTGAAGCTTTTAACCCTTGTTGATATATGTTTCTGGTTAGCGATGAGAACAATAGCCTGGAAACTTGACGGGTTCCATATGGCCAATTGTTTCCGACTTCTTTGTAATGTTGGTCTATGAATGTTAAACCCAATGTGTTATTGACATTTATGCTGGGACAAATTAAATCTAGCAAATATCTTGGTAGCAGTTTATTTGCTACAACCCTCAACTTCATGGTTGGACATTATTATATCGTAGTTTCTATTTTTAACCTCGTGTTTAGTTATTATATTGGCACTCATCATTTGAGCAATTGAGCGTACAGTTGCCTCGTAGTGCAGATGGTTGAAATGCTGCAGAGTATTGGAAAATTGCTGACTTGATTAATCTGTTTTAATAAGCTGTGGCTCCATTGTGTCAAAGCATTCTCTGATATTTTGTTGATCTGTTTCTCAGGTCATCTACTGCACTTGTCTTAGCTGGAGTCTTGATGGGTCCACCCTTTACAGTGGTTATACCGATGGTGTGATCCGGGTTTGGGGTATTGGCCGCTTCTGAAGTGGGGTTTCCGCATGTTCTCTTGCGTTACAGTGATCAGGCTGAAGCTTGATTTAGTTTTTTTCACTTCCAACTGTTTGAACAATGAGGATCAGTTCTTAGATTTTGGCTCTACTGCATACTATGTTTTGTGTTTGTGTTGGATTAAGAACAAAGTTGTTTTCTTTCAATAGAATTGCTATTATTACTATCGACTACAAATTCTTATTATCAATTGGTTAATGAGGATATGATGCATGCTTATGGTGTCTTATATACATATTGCTATATATATTATCTTGATGGAAGAAAGGTGAGCACGATGTTGCTACAAACATCTAGACTTCACCTGGTAGTTAAATTCTTGCTCCCTCAGCCTCCTCCGACCTCCGCCTTCAACCGAAGCTGTGTTTTCTTCTTCCAAATGTTCATTTAAGCTCTGTTTTCTTCTTCCGTATGTAAAACTGGTAAAATCAATCAATCAAATGCTGTGAGGCGTTCATGTAGTGTTTCTTTTTCGTTTTCGCTTGGACAATGGAGATCTGATACTAGCTTATGTTTGGGGCTTTTGATCTTCTCTTTAAATGCTAATAATGACGTTATATTTTACTCCCTCCGTCCCTAAATGATTGTCACATTTGACTTTTGGTGGTCAATAAAACACGATTTAAAATACAAATATCTCTTATTCTGAATGCAAAAAAATTATAATAAGTTAATATTTAAAAAATATATATTGAGACGAATCTAACGAGGTCCCATAAGACTATATTATTTCTTTTCGTTTAGTGAGAATTCGTGATCAAATTTTGTTGTAATTGACCACAAAAATCAAAATGTGACAATCTTTTAGGGACGGAGGGAGTATCATTTATTGTAAGATTTTTAGAATAAAGCAAAGGGTAACCACGGTAGTGATTGCACTCAACACCTCTTTGTTGATTGCACTTTTTCAAAAAGATTTTTTCTTCTCTCAAGTTTTATAGCTCTCCTTCTGACCCCATTGACCTATCGGTGACCCGATGATTAATGAAAAAATGGACGGATATTAACATTAAAGATCTCATTAAATTTGGAAGTATACTTTGGGCTATCTGGCTTGCCAGGAATGATTGTCTCTTCAACCAGGCCAAACTAGACATCCAGAAGACTACATATCTCGCCAATAATCTATGCAATGAGTGGCATAAAGGACTTGCTTCCCAAAAAGGATCTCGTCACGCTCTCAACACACATAGATTGGAGGAGAATGCTTTGATTGGAAGAGCTGACCTCTCATTAATCGGGGGACAAGCTCTCTTCCGTAAAGACTGCCAAAGATGCTGCAAGAGGAGAGACAATAAAATCCTCTTCGGAATTACTGCGGACTCCAACCCAAAATGGACTATCTCAACGTCCATTTATGGTAATCACTCGACCATTGAAGGAGCAACAAAGTGAACCTGAAGAACCTTTACACTGGAATTCTTACTGCTTTGCTCATTGCAGGAAGCATTAACAATCACAGTGTCTTTATTGTGACTGACTGTTTCATTTCTCAGATTTGGTATAAGTACTTCCACTTTTTGTATCGGAAGGATGAAGTGAAGATGTTGCTCAACAATGGATCAAGAAAATGTTGTAATATTTTTTGAAAATCTACTAGTGCAGGATGTCTAGAAAATCTTAGAAATATTGTCATTAGAGAGTTCAATGAGACAAACTCTGATGTAATGTTAGATTCTACTTGTAATGGCGGTTTTAGCCAAAACATTATCTCAATTCAATATGAATTGCCTATAAAAAAAAATAGAATAAAGCAAAGTGTAAATTTGAAGAAATAGAAAACAGTAGTCATTGTTCTAAATATAAAATCACTATCTTTAGACCTCTGCTATTCCATTCCCGTTATCCATTAAGCCAGCTCTAAATAATCCTTCTTTTTGCAGGATTATTGCCGATGTAATCATTAGGACATCATCAAAAGGACTATACGATTCATTACGGGATTCCAACAACCGGATAGCTATATTTTCTTGAAAGCATGAAAATAGAAAAATTGAACACCATCGATTCAAGGATTCTAATCTAGTATATCTAGACTGAGCATTTCTCCAAGAGGTATTGTGTTCAATTCTCGCAGAGGAGTATATGTAAATATACTTCATCTGCTTTCTTTGCTTATTTGTAAATCTATTATTTGAGGGAAAACAATTAAACACCGTCATAAAGAATCAATTCTCCTCCACACCACCACTGGAAGCATTTTCTTTTTATATGTTAACCCCAAATGAGTTAGCTTTGTGATAACTTAATTAGAACACATTGAATTAGATGATTTTCGTTTACTTTTTATCTTGTGACCCAAGTTTTTTTGTTTTGGGGAGAATAGAGGGAATTTAATATTTTATTGTGCTTGGGTAATTTCTAGAGAAATTTGGCAAATTACCACTGTTTGAGGCCCCAATTAAATTAATACCATGGTTTCTTTTTTTATTGGAAACTACCACAAAAGTTGGGTGAAGGGATTAAATTACCCCTCATTAAATCTATTATAAATACCTTCATCTCACCCTTTATCTTCAACCTAGTCTCTCTCGCTCTCTTCAACCTCCATCTCACTCTTTCTCGCCGCCACGCAACCCACCGTCTTCACCGGAATTGTCATCTTCACCGGAATCGTCATCTTCACCGGAATCGTCATTTTCACTTTTCTTTATAAATGCTTTGGTCCTTTAAAGTTGTTTTTCTTAGAAAAGTTTAAATCTTTTTCATTTTAGTTGACTCAAAATCACGTTTTTCAATATAGTTGATTTAAAATCACGTTTTTTGATTAGTTATGTACTTTATATGTATTGTATTTTTGTTATTTGAATGTTTTTGAACAAAAGTTTGAATTTTTTTCTATAAAGTTGAATCTTTTCTAAAAAGATCGAATCTTTTCTAAAAAGTTTGAATCTTTCCTAAGATTTTGATGGATATGTGGCTAAATTTGCATTAAAAATTATAGATTTATGTGTAAAGTTTGTTCTTTTGGTACTTTAATATTGTTTTTTGAACAAAAATTGACGTTGATATAGATATATTGTGTGTAATTTGAAGAATTGATGTTGTTTTGGAATAAAAATGGATATTTATAGCTCAGACTAATATATGTTAACTTTATATTATAACTACTACTGTATATATTTAAATATGATAGTTTAGGAGTACAAAAGTAGATAAGGAGCAGAGTTGCAAAACATGGGGTGTATGTATTTCAATTCTTTGGTGCACCTCTTACATTCACAAACATGCCTATTTATAGGCAACTTTTCACTTATCAAGATACTGTATAAACACTCCCTATACTATTATCTTTATGGTAATATTTTAACACATATACTATTCACAAATCTATCTTAATAGTTATTGTATTTCACAACAGTTGTAGTTACATTACGAATTTTATGTGTGATATTGCATCATTTCAAGATGTCTAGCTTTCTTTTCAAACTCCCCGAATTCAAATTTCACCTAATGCGACTATAATCACATTTATAGATCTTAGCCGGGGCATCCCTCTCACATTAGGGTTCCAAACCTCGCCTCGCTCTTGTGACATGCTAATCCCTACAGGTGCCCGTAGTAAGCCGGTGGCCTTACCTAAACCAATCATATCGGTTCCTAAACCCCATTATTGAAAAGGCTCGGCTTCAAAAACGTACATGGAGCTTCCGCCTCATACGACTCCTCTAGGGATGGAGGTAGGCCCGGCCCAGGCTTGTGCGGTTAAGATTGTTGAACACGACCTCATAAGAAAAGAATAACTAAACATTCTTATGATGCTTTCTCTTCGGAGTTTTTTAATAGGTTGCATGTGGTCAATTTATTTGAAGGTGGCATTTAGTAATGTACCAGCAACGTTACCTACTTAACCTTCTTCATAGTGGCTTATATACATGTATGTATGAAATTAAGCTTACTGTTAATGAGTTATTAGTTGATGTTCCATTTTTTAAGACACCATTCATGAGACGGGGGTTTTTGGTGAAAATTATTTTAATCAAGCAGTTATTGGATCGGCTATTGTTTCATTAATTTATCGTAATAGAAGATCAACTTGTATTAACCAATCGAGTGCAAATGTACACGATAAATAATTCACATTCGTTCATGAGAATGTGTTTGATGTTACTTCTACACTAAAAACACATAATAACTAGGGCTACAAACAAGCCGAACAGAGCGAATCCTCTTGAGGTTCGAGTTTTGCTTGAAGGCGAATAAATATTTGGCTCGCTGCAGCTCGGTCTAGCGGAACCTCAAAACATGTGGTAGGACTCGAGCTCAACCGTTCGAGGTGAACACGTTCAAACAGGTTGTTGGGCCATGAAACTGGACCTAGCTACATTTGGTCCAAAACTCACAAAATCAACCACCCGAGTTTTTCAAACCGTTTGACAAATCTAGTCAAATACTAATTTTAAAGGTTATGCTTGTCCCATTGATCTCAACCCAAGCCTTAAACCGAACTATTTCAAGCCGAATATCACAAGTGGAATCGAGTCTTCGAGTTCATTTACATCGCTATGAATTAATAACATTGAACATGTGTTACTGCCATGGAAATACGCTAGGTGTTTTCCCAAAATAAACTTCCAGTTTTATTAGGTTTTTGTTTAAGCAAGTTGGATAAAGGGAAACATGAGTTGCAATTTTGTTAAACTGTGTATATAGAAGTAAACATCTTATCATCTAGGATGAATGTACTAATTCATTATATTATTCCGTTTTAATATGTATAATAATGTATGTTTTAAAAACACCTACTTCATTAAAAATATTGAAGTAATTAAAACTAAACTATAACTAAAATTAAACATTACTCAAATCTCACCAATCAAATAGAATCAAGATTGTACCATACCACAATTTCCAACTGAGGAAACATTTCATAAATTTTGTTTTTTGTAGCAAAGCAACAATTGTAAATGCTAAGATATGAATGTATAATAATGTACAACAAGAACAGTTACAACATATTTTCAGACATACATGATGACAAAATAACAAGGATCTAACTTCAACAGTCATTTGGATCTACTTTAGATCTTCCCAGATCTATCTTCTGAAAATGGCTCAGATGAACCTACATGTGAAACTAGGAAAAATATCAGAACTTATAAATGGGAAATAAACAAAACATAGCAGTATATTATAACAAGTAACATTCAAAACAAGAAACACTAAAAATAGATAAGAAAACAAATTTGAATATCAAAAAAACACATACTTAGATCTGATAATTAGAAGTCAAAGTCTGGTTTATATTTACACCATTAGTAACACAAGATATCTAAGAACATACAAAAAAAACTCAAGAAAAATTCAAAAAAAAATTGATTATATATTTTGAAGTAATAAAAAAGACAGGAAGAAAGTTAGAGCTCCCTTCAATCCAAAGAGTGATCAAAGAGTGGTAAATGAAGCTCCTGATATATGCAAGCCACAAACATATCCACTTAATAGTATGGGATAGGTTTAAGGGATCCATAGATCAGCAGCTTGATATTGCCAACTTCAAGATCTTCCATTGGACTACAAAGGAGCTCTAAACACAAACCCTAATCTCAGTGGCTTGTAATAAGTCAACTGTGTTGGTAGGGAAGGGGGGGGGGGGGGGGGGGAGTGGCTGGACATGAGAGAAAGATTGAAGGCTGAAGATGAGGTTAGGTAAGTGCATCATTTATAAGGGCATGAAAGGTTAAGTGTAGGCTGTAGCAAATATTAACATACCACTCCCTCCATTCCATTTTTTGTAATAGCCGTTTGACTTTTTATGATCACGTGACATGATTTAAAACGTAAATATATCTAATTCTATTCATATAAAAATTACTTCGTAAAAGGTTGATATTCTAAAAACATATATTGAATTGAATCTAACAATATCTCATATGACTATTTTATTTCTTATCAATTAATAATATGAATTCATTATCAAATTTTTTAATCTTTGATTCCAAAAATAAAAAAATGATCGTAAAATAAGGAATGGTCGGATTAGTTATTTGGGTGTGTATAGTGTTTCTGGCATTGATTTTTGAAGGGTCATTTGACTTTGTACAAAATTTTAAAAAAAGAATTAATACGCCCAACGTATTTAATTTTTCCTTCACTTTTTCTTTAGTAAAGCGAAATCATAAAAATATATTTCTATTTTAGACAATTATCTTAGATAAAAGCGACAGACACAGTAATAAAGTAGTTTAGATTTGTTCGAGTAATGAACAAAAATTAAGTAGCATTTTTTAATAATTGATACGTAAAATGTAATAAAGTTAACTTAAAAAATTAGAAAAATAGTAATATTGTTATTAGGAAGTTTAAATAATAAAGTATCTTTTACTCCCTCCAGATATATTATGTTAATAATTCCAAGGTGTTCGTTTATGTATACATACCCCTATTAAAATGTTATAAATGACAAAAAATTCGAGTTGTACCAAAAAAACGTGTAAGTGGTATCTAAAGTATACATAATACCCAACGTTAGTGATAAAAAAATGTACAAAGCAAGTCATACTAGGGTGATTAGGGTTAATCGCATAGCCTAGTGGAGAAGGGTCTTGCTAGTGACCAAAAGGTTCCGAGTTCGAAACTCATCTAATCGCTAATTTACAAATATATATATATTAATATTTTATACAATGTTTTAATTTATTTATTTAATAAGTATATATTTGATATATATATATATCTATATAATGTAAAAATTACTATATGTTACAATTTGTGATAAATTCACAACCAAATATATTAATGTCAATATAAAATATTTCAAAATGATATTATATTATCTTAAAAGTAAAATTTTAATAAATACTTTAACTGATTTTTTTTTATACATATATATATATTCATACTAGCATGATCAACTGGTGTTTTTTAACAAAAGTTAATGGTCAATGAAACCATTTTCTTTAAATATAATCCATATAAAATTAAATATTTATTATATATATAAATAATATAATCATTAAATTTGTACCTTATATTAGATATATTAATATTTTATACAATGTTTTAATTTATTCATTTAATAAGTATATATTTGATATATATATCTATATAATGTAAAAATTACTATATGTTACAATTTGTGATAAATTCACAACCAAATATATTAATGTCAATATAAAATATTTCAAAATGATATTATATTATCTTAAAAGTAAAATTTTAATAAATACTTTAATTGATTTTTTGGGTTTTTAATATATTATTTAAAATTAATTGTATAGTGATACTAATTTAAATAAGTTTATTATAGCATTTAATTTAAAATTATATGATATTACAATTTAATTTTAAAATTAATGCTTATTATTTGAAAGAAGTATACTAATATTACTTTGAGGTGGTCATTTAATAATATGAGTTTATATAATATATTAAATATTTGTTTATATTATATTATTATCATACATTAAATATGTAAACAAATTATTTCATTTGTATAACATACCAAACAAATTAGTGAAATTATTGAAAACAATTACTTTCTCATATGTTTATTTTCTAACCTTCATTCTATTACCTCCAAATTCATTCATTCGTCCCAAACAATTACATTTTCTTTGTAATGTTACCTACATTACTTGCCTTCAAATTCATTCCTTCATTCCGTTAATTAGTTCATTTAATCGTAATCTTAATTATAATTTGTTTTTTTTCTTCAACTTTTGCTTTGAAACTAAAATCCCATCATTATTACAAGATATAAAAGTGTAAATATTGTTAATATTGAAAAGTTGTATATCTCCAATCAAACTGATGAAGCGAGAAACCCTGTTTGAGCAATTGAAGTCTGGATACAACCACATTATATTTGATCATTAAATTGAATGTATATGAAATGAAATGTTGAATATTTCTATGTTTTTATATTTGTTGTGGCAAGCATACATAGAAATAAAATTAAAATATTTAAGTAAACATTAATGGAACAAATGATCATTTAATTTATTACATATATAATTAGAAACCTTTTAACATATCATCATACTAACACATTACAAACGTAATTATGTTTCTTCAACATAGCTCAACTGATAAAAAAAACTGTGAGAAATTTGACAAGTGATATATTTAGGCCATTTTTATGAACTTCAAACACTCATGGCAAATTCTTTGTCTATATTGTACCTCACGCACGTGAAATGACTAAAATATCCTACAGTAATATTTTCTTCTTCCTTTTCCCCTCCTCCAAATTTCCACCACTCTTATCCCCACTATCAAATTTTCACCACTCTCATCCCCACCACCAAATTTTCACCACTCTCAACAACACCAACCACCCCCACCATCTACCTCACCACCACCACCACTAAACATCCTTAATTAAAAAGCTCATCCCACTAACCACCAAACACTACCAACTAAGAAGAGGGTGGGGGTAGGAGCCGAATCTGAGCATGGAGGGGTGAGGGATGAATTTCGAGCAGGCAGGCGGGGGTAAGGGACTATTTCGAGCAGGGGGTGGGTGCAATTTTCTACAAGGGCGGGGGTGGGGTGGCCAACTTTGAGAGGGGATGGGGGTAGGTGGTTGGTGGTGGTTTTGTGAAATGAAGAAGAAATGTGATGGTGATGGTGGTTTGTGAATTGAAGAAGACAGTTAATGGTTGGGAAATAGATGATGATGGTGGTGGTGTGAATTGAAAAAAAAATGTGAAAAGAAGATAGATGTGATAGATTACGAGGGACAAAATAGTCAGTTCACATTCCAAATAGTCCATTTAAGCAACCAAAATTGCCATGGGTGCTTGATAAAAAATGGCCAAAGGTGCCTGTATTGCCATATTTGTCAAAAAATTAAAGTACAATGCTATGTACAGTACCAATATCTTTCATATTTATGTAACGTGAGTTCGAATCTCATAAAAAGCAAATCTTGTAAAAAGTGATTAAAACTAAAGCTCTAGCTTCTGATTTGTTACGATACATCCTTTTTCGTGTATTTTAAGACACGAATACATGTGAACATTAGAATAATTAATATGACAATTTCAAGCTTTAAAAATTCAATTACATTGGTGCATTACAAATAACTCTATGTTAAAATTACTCCAAATTTATTAACATCAGAATTAACAATGAGGTGGGGCATATTGGTAGAAACAATGTTTCATCTTCATGTAATTTACTTTGATCGAGAAAATTAGAATTGGTTAACACGTAAGCTCTAGTCCATTAGGTGAAGTACGTTCTCATAATTTTATCCCATCCGCATATTTTAAGACATTAATACATAAAGATCGTTAATATGACGATTTCACGTAATAAATTAACAGTCATCCTATGTTCTTGGGAAACGGACTATGTATGGTTAAAAGCATTGAAATTAATAAGATTCCCTTCACATGGCTTTGTCATACATTCACAAACCCTATTTGTACTATCTACAGGACTATGTATTTATGAGTTGATGAACACATACACAAATCTAATAGGAAATCTAGTATACTGCACCCTACTCCTAGTCTCCTGTAATGTGTACTCCGTATTAACTTCATTGTAGTAATGTTTGACCACCACCTAACACTGTGTATTGGATTCAAGATATATTGTTACTCCAAAAAACAATTACAGCGAATATAACATGACGGACATCTCGAAAATGCATTCGTAGCTAATCTGTTATACACACATTCAAATAGTGTTTTACTGTAGCTTGAAATGACAAATCTGTCTCCCCCTTATTTGAAAATATATTAATTGAGGAAGTTAGATGGGGGTAAAATAATCATTGAAAGCTATAGTAAAGCACTATTTAGGTGTGTGTATAGTGGATCCCCATTCGTAGGTTGGATGGTGAGCGAAAATCAATATTACTTACAATTTATATTAATTCACTTTGTTGTTATTTTAAATTTTATCCGTACATATTTAGTTGACATTCTAGTAATTTACACACCAATTATAAAATAATACTCCTTATTTAGATACCCTTAATTAATAAAATAATGTATAAAATAACTATTAATTTCTATTCTCTTTATTTCACTATACTAAATTATTTGAACAAAAACTACTTGATTAGAAAATTCACAATTAATCTCTTATTTCCGTATCTCTTATTTTCCATAGCACACAAGTTTATCAAGTCATTCAAGTGATTGACGTGAATGACAAGTTTCGAAATTTAAAATTTTTTCATAATCGAATAATAAAAGCTCTCTTGGGCACTTTTTCTTATCACATTAATAAAACAAAATGTGAGATTTTTATATAAAAGCGGAGGTAGTACTTAGATTAAGGAACGAAAGAGTATCTTTAAAAAGAAGCCGGAGTCGTTTCTTGTGCCCTGGTTGCAACCTTGCCTCTTCGTTCCTCCAGTCAGGGGTGCGGTGGGGTGTGGTGGGGTGGGGTTTGAAACTTTCTACTCCCTCCATCCCTAATTGATAGAGACGTTTGATATATCTAGGTGTCCTAAACATTAAATAATAGGAGTAAGGGTCCCTTTGTGAGAAAACATAATCCCATGCGTGCTTGTCTCGTCTATTTTATACTACATCCCATCACATCTACCATCGAGATTCTCAATTATGTTTGAATTCAAATTTTCAGATCAATTAGTATCAAAAACTATGTTAAGTGCTCCCAACTGCCACCAATCACGGAGAATCACTATGTCTAATTAACTTTTAATTGTATAATGCACTACTATTTCTATAATCATTCCAATTTTTGTAGTTAAATTTAAATTGTTATTATTACTTTAGTTATTATATTATATCGGATATTATATTATGCAAAACGGAAAAAATATAAAATAATTTTGAAGACGAATCATACATAATAATATGCATATTAAATTAAAACATAAGTTACGATTTATGAATACTCTTGGACAAAGCTTAACACTGGTATAGCGTCAAGTTTAGGGGACACCACCAGATTAGTTTTTCATGGTGTGAAATGACTATTTCACCCTCAGCTTAACATCTCTTATTATACTTATAAATAGGGAAAACAAAATGGTCATTTGACACTAAAATTTCACTATTATGTTTGTGTATAACGGATCACGGGATTAAATGTACAATTATTAAATTTTATATCAAATGTTTTTAACAATTATCTCCATACTATACAGTCTACACTACTATTATGATGCGTGTATGATCAGGGGATTAAAGTATACTTTTCAAATTTCACTAACGTTTTTGTCTAAAATATTTTTGAATGTCGTTAATTGTTTCATGACTTTTCTTTTTTGTAAATTAGTAATGAGATGAATTTCGAACTATGACCTTTTGATCACTAGCATTTGAAAACTAGCAAGAGCATTTCATGACATTTTCTAAAACATAAAATAGTACGAACACTTTTATTGTTGTTATCAATGAGTTGTTATGAGAATTAATGTATCATTACGGTCTCCATTATAACAGCTTGCTTGTAATAAAATACGTCAAGAAAACGGAAGAAATTTTGAGATATTAACGTTGACAAATTAACAGAGCTACACAACAATTAATCTCTTTCTTTTGCAACTACTACTACTAATAATAGGAAGCAGAAGCTCCATAGATCTCCAGATCTACCTCCTGAAAAGGATTCAAATTAACTCATGTTATAAAACAGGTAAAAAACAAATAATAAATGATGTAATATAACAAGAAACTTTTGAATGCCTCCACCAACCAAATATAGGGAAAAAAACAAAAATTCAGATAAACCTAATTATCAGATCCCATTATTAGAAATCTCAATAATCAATTAACAAATCCAACAAAAAAAATAAACAGATCAATAATCCAAAGCACAAATTGTTTTAAATAAGCATTTTTAATTTTCCATCTCAATAATTTTTACGAAAATTATTTTTCATTCATTTTCCTAATATATAAACTCGACATCATTGAATTTTTTTATAAAAAAAGTTCACAATATTATTTTATCGTATTTTGTCATAAAATAACTAAATGGTGTCAAAATTTGACATGGAAAAACAAAAACCATCAAGCTAAAAATTGAAAATAACAATACATATAACTATCAAATTCAAAAAATAAAGCAATAAGACATACTAAAATTACCACAAAAACACACTACAAAATTTATAAATAATTAAGCTATGTAGCTCATAAAAAAAAGACTAGAAATTAAATAGAGCTCCCTTCAATCCAAAGAATGATCAAAGACTGATAAATAAAGCTCCTGATATATGCAAGCCACAAACATATCCAAACAATATTTATGGGATATGCTTAAGGGATCCATAGATCAGCAGCTTGATATTGCCAGCTTCTAGATCTTCCATTGGACAACAAAGGAGCTCTATCATAAACCCTAATCTCATTTTTCCTATTTTATTACAGTCAACTGTCAACTACTCATTGTTTAAATCATACAAACTACTAAAATACAAATGAAAAGAAACTCAAGAATGTAATGAAAAACAAGAGAGGATGAGAAGAGAGGCAGGCAAGAATGAGGATGAGGGTTTGGTGGTTGAGTAATTTATAATGGTTGAGATGGAGAGGGTGTTTTGGAAAGTAATGTAATGAGAGACAGCACATATCTTTGGGGTTATTTGTTTCCTATTCTGGATTTTTTAACAGTTGTTTTAAAGGGCTTTTTAAAATTATAAAAGAGAATTTTAATTCCTTGTAATAAATATTCTTGCTAGAGTAATACATGTTTGGATTTCGAATTAAAGTATATTACTCGTGTTACTTATTATCACAAATAAGGAATGATATCTAATCTATCTTTAAATTTGAAAACAGAATCGACAAAACAATCTTCATAACTTCTTATTAGGTATGTGCACGGTTCGGTTTGGTATTGGTTAAAAACAAAATCGAACCAACTTAATCAGTTCCTTAGCTGCAGGCCGGTCCTAACATTTTGAGGGCTTGTTCGAAAAAATGAAAATAGAGCCCCTTTATTCGAACACGAGAACGTTCGATTTTCAATAACTATAAGTTTCTCAGATAAATTAAATATGAAATTACAAAATTTCATTATTGCACTTTTTTCATAACATAATTTTATTAAAAAATTAATAATATTAATGTTCTATATCAAAGAATTGTATATGTCACTTTAAATTTAAGATAAAATAATGTTTATTGATTTTTATAATCAACATAATATTCTTCTCATTTAGAATATTAACTCAAAAAATATTTAAAATATGATGATAATAATAATTAACAAATATAAATAATATATAATGATAATAATAATTCATAAATGTAAATTGTTAATGTATGATCAAATATAAATTTGACCTTTAAAAGAGAGATGTGTTACCACTAAATGATAATCCTTATTAGAGTTAATTGTTGGAATGGTCTTAGTAAGTGGGGGTCTGGTGCACTTTGGTACCCGAAAGTGGCACCGTTGCGGAAATAGTCCCTGAAATTGTATATATTGGCGCAATTTGATCCCCATTCCGTTATCTCCGTTAAATTTAATAGTGAACCTTTTGTCAAAAAAGTACGACACACGGACCTTTTTCCTAGAAAACTACAAAAACCAAACTTTTTGTCAAAACCGAAAACTTTAACTTAAACAACTAAAAAAATTGAACCCTTTTTACTAGGGAAAAAATCAACATTTTTCATCTTTTTTTCGATTTCTTTTTTATTTTTTCACTAGTAAAAAGGGTTAATTTTGGTACTTGTTTTAGCTAAACTTTCAGTTTTGGCAAAAAAATTGGTTTTCATAGTTTTTTGGCAAAAGGGTTTGATTTTTGTACTTTTTCTTACAAAATGTTCGATTTTGATAATTGTTTTGAAAAAAATGTTCGATTTTGGTAGTTGTTTCCCAAAAAGTTTAGATTTTGGTAATTGTTTAGAAAAAACTCAAGAATCGAACTTTTTTGCTAAAACAACTATCAAAATTGAACCATTTTGCAAGAAAAAAAACTACGAAAACCAAAAGTGTTGCCAAAACCAAAATTGTTGGCTAATACAACTACCAAAATCGAACCATTTGTACAAGGGAAAGTAAAAGGAAAAAATAGAAAAGAAATCAGAAAAAATTCGAAAACAAATAGAAAAAAGGAAAAAAGAATTCGAAAAAATAGAAAAGAAATAAAAAAAGATCGAAAAAATTATAAAAGAAATCAAAGATGATTAAACTAGATTGATATTTAATTTAATTTATTTATTTGTTATTTTTACCATTAACTTTTTGTTATTTGTATTTTAGGCCATAAATGAGACTATTAAGTTATGAAAAGTTTTGTTTTTACCCCAAAAATTGTTATTTACACTTAAATTGGAAGGGACTAATGAAATAGAGACCAAATTGCACCAATATATACACTTTCAGAGGACCAAAGTGCACGGTGCCACTTTCGAGGATCAAAGTGCACGAGACCCCCACTTACTGGGACCATTCCAGCAATTTACTCCTCCTTATTACATTTGGGCTAAATGAATAACAAGATTTGGGCTAAATGAACAAGTGGTTCTTAGTTCTTACTTAATTGACATACTATTTATTACATTTCGGCTAAACTATAAATGTTCACAAAGCTGCGCTTAATGACTAATTGGGGCTCCTTTTTAGAGGGGGCAATGTGCGATTGCACCGGGTTACTATTACTTGGGTCGGCCCTGTTTAGTTGATGGAAGGCATATGCACGGTTCGGTTCGATTCGATTTTTGGACAAGAAAAGAACCGAATTGACTTAATCGGGTTTACGGTGGAAGGAACCGAAATCGGTTCGGATCGGTCCTCTACCGGTTCTGGGCCTCGACTTAAATTTGAGCCCACTTTTGGCTTGAAATTTGAGTTTGTTTGTCCCTAGCTAATATTATTATTTTTTGTACTCAAATCTAGATGTGATTAGTATTGTTTTACATTAAGTGTGACTCATAATTAAGTTTCAAAAATATAAGCTTAACGAGCTCTTTTTCGAACTAATTTCGAAATTCGTACACATTCGTCACATGGTACCACTTTTTAGATATAGATATAGATATGTATCCATATACTATTAGTATTATTTACTTATCTATTATATCATACTAATAATAAACAATGTTAACTCCTCTCGTCAATTATCGTTTACCAAACTTAATTTTTTTTACATAAAATTAGTCATCGGTTCGTTTTTTTCTACAAAATCGGTTCGGTTCTGGTCGGTTCCAAAAAAAAAATCTGTTCGGTTCCGGTTTTCCTCCACATCCGTAGCTGATGAAACTGAAATCGGTTCGATTTAGGCTATGTTTCTGTTATCGGACTACATTTTTTGCCACTTTTGGAGAGAGAGTACGAAACGAAATCTAGTTTATTATTTTAGCCTATAATATAATATAAAATAAATTAAATTGTATCAGTATTTTTTATTTTACAATATCAATAAATAGAAATTTAATTTATTTTACATATTTTTCAAGGTTATAGATGGTGGAGTGTTTGTTGGTGATATGAAAGAGATATAAAAGTGAATTATTTTGAGAAATGTTCTCTATTGTGGAATGAAAAAATAATTGAGGATACTTGATGATGTGGTGAAGGAATAATCCGACGTCGCATGATATATTTGTTTTTTGAAATACACCACGCTTTGAATAGCCTACGAAGTTACATTTTGTGCCTAGAATGCAACTTATCCCATTGTGCACATGTAAAATAAGTGTGAAACTAATACACTAATGACCTATGTGCACCCTAGTCCTGAAGTACACGAAATAGGTAAGTCGCGAAACGTGGTTTACCTTGTCAAGAGACTAGAACCTTACTTTTGCCCACTTTAACTTCAGGTATGAGAGTCGAACCCACACTGCCTAGATAAGAGAGGTTGATGGTACTTCTATACTTAACATTTTAGTTCTTTATCAATTGAGGTATGCTCCTAGGTATCATACATATGTTAACTATTTCAAATATCAAAATCGCATTCAAATTCGATTCGTCTTCGACAACGTATGAAGTCGAATATCCAAAAAGATATTTGACACCTTCCCACATTTAACATAACAACAATAATATTAATATATAACAGTTTATCACTAACGATAATACTTCATTTGGTAACAATAACAGTTGTAGTAGTCATACTACTAATAATGATGATGATGATAATAATTGATAATGATAATAGTAATAATATTACTAATAAGAATAATAATGTAATAGATATTTAACCTAGAGTTGTGAGTTTGAGGAAAGAGATATAAATTGAAAAAGTTAAAGTGAGGAGAAATGTTTAAAAATAAAACTAAAAACTTCTGATTTGGTTAAAAGAGAAAATCTATTAAGTATTTGAATAAGATCTTAACTATTCAACACTTAATATAATTCCTTAACAAATAGACTTAATAAAATTAATACTTAATTAACTAAGTTAAATGCTCAATAAATTTAATAAATCCTAGGCAATTCTAAAATTATATTTGCCTTATGTGAACTGAATGAACTTTTGTTAGTAGTTTGGTGGATGAAGAGTTTGGATAACTTTGAACTCTTTTATGCGACTTTATTTGCTACAATTAATATTATTTTGACTACTTTTTTAATTTTGTAAGCATACTAACTTAACAAATAATTTTCATAATGTTATTTACTACCACCTCCAATTAAAAAAATTGGTTATTTTTACTTTTTATGACACAACTTTGTAGTTTTTAACTTTTCATGATAAAAGTTCCGAATAGTCAAATATGATCTCTGCGAATAACATATGCCTTTATCAATATGAGTGCTTGAAAATTCAAAAAATAGACAAACAATATAAATGTAACAGAGCTTGTTCCACAAAGTATTATATATAAACGTTATCGATCTCGTCTTTGTGGAAAAGAGTTAGTCGTTTCTTCCATTTCATACTTTTATATTTTTCTTATTTAATTTACCTAGTACTAATTTATATATCCCTTCTAAATAAATTTGTTGTAACCATTAATTGTAGATACTTATAATAGAAAAACAATTAGTCACTTATTATGCATTTTTGGCGAGTGATATAATTTTTTGTGATAAAATTGCACAATAGTTCCAATTTCTTAATTCAAACAATGCTATATTTTAGGAGACAGTGCTATTTATGATTATCTTTCATATATAAGAAGACTTAATTTAGTCCTATTTTTTATTAATGATTTTTCAATTTTCATATTGTATTTTCAATTGTTAGTTAGTTTCCTAAACTATACACGTACTACACTCCTCAACACCTATATATAATACTAAGATTTAAGGAAACTCATATCTTATACAACATTCATCAAATCTTTCTTTCATATTCTTCAATAATACTATCGTACGTTCTTTCTCTCCTTCCCAAGAATCATTCTTGTGTTTTTATTGTTTGTGGTTTGAGTTTGTTATGATGGAGACACCGACCTCATCAAAAAACATCGTTAGACTCCTGGTGAAACGTGTAGGCAATGGTTATCAAGTTAACGAGCATTCTGTTAACGGTTTCTGTGGTCATGACATCAAGAAATATGGTGACTTGCTTGCTAGGCATCGTCGAGGCAACGAATCTGCTGAATTCAAGAAATCTGGCGAGGAAAATCAACCCAAGAAACCCGTTCGAAAAGTCTTCGATAATGTTCATCGTCAAATCAAGAAACCTGCTGATCATAGTGATGTTGTTATTAAGAATCAAGAAAAGGTGGTATGTGGTAAAAGAGATGAATTGAATAATTGGTGGAAGCTTGACCAAAGCAGCAAGAAATAACTTGTTGAAAACTATAGAAAGATGAAAGATTCGAGAAGATGCATTCAACTAATTGATCCTATCCCAGAAAACGTTGATGCTCAGGCGAAGAGGCCAAAAGGAGCATTAGTGGCACAAAAGAAAATCAAGAAAGCGACCCTCGTTCCGGGTATGCGAAGGCTCGCGAGATAACCCAACGGCAAGATCATTGGCGGAGCTTAGAGGAGGAAGGCGTAGTGATATTTTATAAAATAGAAGAATATTTTTCCTTTAGTTATTAAGATCAATGTTATTGTTTATTACTAAGTACTGTATTTGTTATGTTACCTTATCTTTTGTCTAAGCAACTCTGTTCACAGTTCATACAAAATTTAACAAAGGCTGTTTTTATATTAACTAACTAGTGCAAATTTAACTGAGAAGTTGTTGGGGATTAGAAAGTCTTGTTGCTTATTACCTTCTGCAACATGTAAATTGTGTAGTTAGTCAATAGAATTTGATATATGAGAACCAATGATCAAGGGTTCAAGAACTCCCTGGAAATATATGCTAATCACATATAGTTTTTAGTTCTTGTTGCCTCCATTAGCAATAATACACAACAATAAATGAGCACATGAAGCATTATCAAATCAGAAAATAGATGGACATAATTGTTGTTGATTTTGGACAAAATAAAAGATTCAATTTTTAAACTTTATTTAATCATCGATCAATTGTATGGGTCGTCTCTATTTACCATCGATGAATTTTCATTATTGAAGAAGATAGATTTAGATTGTGCGGATTTAGATGTAGTGGTTCAATATACATTAGATATTTTATTTAGGTTCTTTTGTACTATTAAGAAAATACTTACAATAAATTATCTATATATTATGGGACAAAAAATACTTCTAAATTGAACAAATATTAGTTTAATTTTTTATTTGCTTAGTAAATATATATACGCCACTTCTTAAAAATCCTAAAAATGAAAATCAAGTATAAAGAAATATTTAATTGAGGGTTAAAAACACTACATTATTCAAAACAAACACTTACGTAAACGATTCCACCCAAGAATAGCAACCTTAGCCATTTAATTTCTAACTTATTATGCTCTTTATTAAAAAGCTATTTCGTTTCTAACATTATAAGAAGAAAAACAAAACATATAAACAAAATGAAAAAGACTATTACTAAGTTTCATACATAAAAGATACTGGATAGTGTACAAGAGATCAAAAGACAAAGGAATTATAATACTCACTCCGCCCCTAAATGATTGATATATTTTGATTTTTGTGGTCAAACTTTAAAAAATTTGATCAAGGATTCGCATGTAAAATAAGAGATATTTATGTTTTAAATCATATTTTATTACCATGAAAGTCAAAATGTACCAATAATCATTTAGGAATGAAGGGAGTAATAAAAAATCGAGCAAATCTTGATAATTGAGGAAGTTAAATTTCGAACACAAAACTCATCTATCCAAAGATAAGTATCAAATAATCATTATGTAAGTTTTCAATTCAGGGCGGACGTAGGCTATAACAAGATATGAATATCCTATTAAAAATAAAAAGTGTTAGAGTGGTAATAGTTTGATTTAGTACATAGAAAATTACAAGTACAACCCAATTATATAATTTATGCATTAAAAAAAAACTCTTACAATAAAATTGTAACCGGTAGGTAGAAATCAGTACAACAAAAATAATAAAATACTTAATCTAAGCTAAAATTGATCTTGCAATTAATACAAGAAAGAATTACCCTGATTCAAGGGGGACAAATTCCCTGCTAGAGAAAACATAACACTAACATAAACATCCCCAAGTCCCCTAAGTAATCTTCTTGTTTTTTTCTCTGGTCTTAAATTATTTGCTGATGATGAACTCTTCATCTTCTTCAAACTTGATATTCTTGGAGGTTTCTTGATCCTTATGTATTGCATCCTCATCATGCTATGTTGCTTCAACCTCAAACCAAATACACAAGACATGGCTCAACCAAAGAGTATATTATTACAGAGTATTACATTGGTGGACAAACTAATTTATGGACAAATATAATGGACAACTATTTTGACACTAAATTGATCAAGGGCAAGGGCCCCTACAATCTTTATGCAAGGAGTTGAGTGTTGCCTGTCTAATTGTTATTGTTAGGAGTTAGTCCAACCATAATCATTTATTGTTTTTCAATGCTTTAAATTGCACTTGGTGAGAAAAATTGCTTACATTTATAAGCAAAGAGTTGCTTGTTTCTTTTGTAGAATTAATACATTTGGACAGTGCAACAATGACGGGGAATAAACAAAACTAGTGAAATAAAACTCTAAACGATTGACACAAAATTTATTGGTTTTGAAGCTATGCTGTGGTATAATAGAGCCATTGTCTTGGAAGTTTTGTCGCCACGAGCTCAAGACCTCTGTGGTAATCCTTGTTGTCGGACGCTCTTCAAGATTAACACAACAATTACAATACACATGCACTCGTGACATGCAATTTTTGAGCTCACCAAGATAGAAGCATGATAAAAATGAAAAGGGGTCAATTTAGAACCAAAGAAAATGTGGGGCCCAACTTTTGGAAAAAAACAAAAAACTTACTCTCGAAATTGCAAATCAATAAAAGGTTTAGGAATTATAAGAGACTTAAACTTATGATGTTGAGGTGAAAATTGTTTCAACCAATTGAACTACCTTTTGCTTATATATTGCATACCGTACATATAGTGTTACACATCCCAAAACTAAGAGGGGCACCTACCTCACCTAGGTCCGCCCTTCGTGTCCAATATAACAATCTTTCTAGTTTTGTCAATCAAAGTTTAATAATTGTGTTATTATTAGGAAACAGAGCGGAATTTTCTCTCTACAACTTTGAATCCTTTCCCCTTCACTTTGATCGGTATTCCTTGCTTTCTCGGAGTAATTCCGACTTCTCTACTTCTCATCCCTTCCTTCTCACTTCATCGATTCAGTTCTGCACTCCTCATTCTAATCCCCCCTCATTTACTTCTTCTCGATCGTCCACAACATTTACTCCTACTGCATCATTGCTTTTCCACCTTTTGGCCTCCCTTCCGACCAAAATCTGAATCTCTCTTACCTGAATTAACTACCCTTGCACGCCCCCTTCATCTTCTGAATCCACTCCGTCTTCCAATACCAAAAACAGAAAAAACAATCATTCCTCCAAAAGTCATCTCAGCCATCCAAGTTAATCTCTCTTCACCCCAAAACAACTTTTGATCCCTTTTGTTCTTCTCCAGGTAACTTTTGTGCTTTCTTTCACTCCCCAATGATCTGGGAAAACACAAACCCTAAATTGATGACGGCTGATACAAGAACCAAAGCTCCTCTTCTCCAAACCCCTCCTAAACTTCTTGCAGAACATCAAAACATAATTCCCTGCCAAAACATATCTCATCATTACACATATAAACCTAACCGTAAACCTAAAGATACTACTGATTCACCTCAGAACCTTCATAAATGTTATATAACTAAGACAAACAAGGAGAACCATTATCCCAAACAACACAAAATTACCAAACACAAACATTTACATATCAAAAACACAAACAAAACCAACATGAGTTCTTCCTCGGAAGCATCAGAATTTAACTCCACAATTGAACGAAGAGGCCTGGTTGTACCCATGAACAACAACAACGTTATGACAAGCAGAATAAGATACGCAAGATGTCTCTTGGGTCTTTTTAGGGACACTGAAACTTTCTCCCAAGAAAGAATTCAAGCGTATGTTGACTCTTGTTGGTTTATTAGAGGTATAGTTGATGTTGAAAAAAGGGGCTCCATTTTCATCTTCCACTTCTCACATCCAGATGATATGGACGATATTATAACCAGATCACCTCTGAATGTAAATGGAGCTGTGTTACTCCTCTCTTACTGGGCTCCCAATACAATATTCCAAGACTTTGACATCAGATATGCAAACTTCTGGATACAGATTCATGGTATCCCTGCTGAGTATTTCTCGGACGACAACAACAGAAGAATTGCTAGAATTGCGGGGTTTGTGAGTGCCATCGACTGGAACTCCGAAGAAGCCAGAGCATTGAGATCAATCAGAGTGCTTGTCCGAATCCCAGTTAGAGACCCTATTGTCCCAGGAGTGTTTTTACTATCACCTGAAAGAACCCGTATATGGGTTTCTTTTAGATATGAAAAAATATTTAGGGTTTGCTATCACTGCGGAAGGATTGGACATGCTAATACTCATTGCAACTTTACGGATGCTGAAGCAATCAGGAGCTATGAAGATCACCTTCGCAACAACAATTATGATAGAAGATATGATATGGGTGTGGATTATGATGCTGAACTTTACAATCACTGGATAAGAGGGTTGCCAAACCTTGAAGAATATAGAACTACAATGGTTCTCCTAAATGATCCCTTGGCTAACCCTACCTCTCCAAATGATAACAATGATGCCCCCACTGGTAATCAAACAGACCCGATACTCCCTACCCCAACACCTACATCACCTCCATCCCCACCTCAAACTAACGTTCCTCCAAATCAAACTACAACACCTCCCACTCATTTTGCAAACCAATTACCCAGATCACATCCTAGGGGGTTAGGGATTCACTCGATTATTAATCTGATTATCCGAGGAGATCCTTACACCAATCCTAATGCTATTGTTCCAAATAACCCCATCATCACACCTCCATCCCCACCCAACCCAAATGAAAATTTGAACAACCTCTCCCCTAACACAACCCTGCGTCTCTCCACTCAAAGTAGTGAGTCAACTGAGGAAGACTTCCTTATTGTTCCTATTCGGACATCACCAACAAATACTGGAGGCAATGGATGGATTACAATACAGGATGAATTGGATGCTCATATTGCCTATCAAAATCAGATCACTAGAGCCATGCAGCTATCTTTCGACCTCAACCAACCCCACTCTGAACAACTCATTAATTACCCTACTGAGGATGCAAGGCAAGTTTACTATTATGGTGAATGGAATAGGATTCAAAGCTTTCTGCATGAAAGGTGCAATGAATATTCTGGTTCATGGAATTCTGACTGGGAAGAACTGCTTAATCATGCCGGCTATGAAAGCGACAACGACTCTGTGAATCAAGGAAATTTTTACGATGGAATTGATTCCAATGGATTTCAAAGTCAATCATCATCCAGTCACAACTCTATCCAATTTGATGAAGCCAGTGAAAGTTCAAACTGGCAAACTGCTTCGACTAATTTCTCTTCTAGTTTTTTTGCAGGTTTTGTGGTTTGTAAATCGCAGCTCTCGTTTGCAATCTACGGTGTGGTTGCAGTCTCCAAAGATCACTGGACTAGTAGTGTTAAGGCAAAAGTCAATCAATTTGAAGCAACTATCCAGAACTGGGAGGATATTTATACTGCACATCACCTTTGCTTTGGACCTTGGAATGAAATTGAAGATATCCCCCAAAGAATTCGTGATCTTTTCCATACTCTTGATGTCTCAGGAGCCTTCCAGGACGTTCCTTCATGGATCCTTGATCAAGACGAAGCTATTAATCTCACTTTATGCAAAATTTATGTCTTTCAAACAAGTTTTTGTAGAGCACAATGGGCATTTGATTACTCCTTTCCCGAGGGTGTCGGCATGAATGTAATGGAACTTCTTTTCACTAACCTCTCTACTGTGGATGCAAGAAGCTTGGAAATTTGGAATGAAGAAATTGCACTTGCTAACAACCTTAACACTGGGATTGGAATCAAAAGAAAAAGAAACAATATCTGGATTTGCTTTGAAGAAGACTCCCCTCGGACCACCCCAAAGAAAAGAAAGCATCTACCTCCTGCTCCCGAAGAAGCTGGACCAGTCAACTGGAGAGGAGATAATGATGATGATAGTCAGGACATCACCTCCACCTACGGCCTCCTAACAGATCAATACTTCAATGGGCTTTCTCTCATGGATCAAAACATGGAAATAGAAGGTGAAAGCAACCAAGGTGATGACAACAATGAAGATCAAGCACTGGAAGAAGGTACGCATATCACTCAAACTATCACAAAACTTAAATCATGCTCGTCTAATGTGCTTTATTATGTTAGTTCGTATCTATTTGCTAAAAAACGGATTTCGGTGGTTGTTCCTAAACAACCCCAACACTCATCATGAAAATCTTATCATGGAACTGTAGAGGGTTAGGTCAACCCGCTACAGTTCAATTACTGGTGACTCTCTCTAAACGTCACCATCCTGATATTTGCTTCCTAAGTGAAACATTATGCTCTGTTGATAAAGCGAACAATCTCCTTAGAAAACTTAATTTCTCATTTTCCTATGGAGTTGATGCAATAGGGCACAGTGGAGGACTATGGATAGGTATTTCTTCGAACATAAAAAATACCCCTATTTTTCTGAACAAAAATATCCTTCTTTTTAATATCGAAACTGAACTTAATAACAACTGGTTTTTAGGATGTATTTATGGTAACCCTGCCCTGGCCCATAGAGAAAACACTTGGAATCACATTCATAATATAATTAAACCTTACGTAAATCACCCGATTTTACTTTGTGGAGATTTTAATCAAATCATCTATTCATATGAGAAATCTCCTCCCCCTAATAAAACAATTCTAGGATCCCAACACCTCCTTAACCTCATCAATAATATTGGTCTTGATGACCTCCCTTCACTTGGTTGTAACTACACGTGGTCGGGAAATAGAAAAGGTAAAGTTATTTTTGAAAAATTAGATCGAGCCATGAATAATCTTGAATGGGCCTCAGCATTTCCCAATGCTAACTGTAACTTTTTACCCATTCAGCGATCCGATCATGGTCC
>CM016567.1:6807162-6907162 GCA_003412495.2 Echium plantagineum | reverse complement strand
GTTTTAATAAGGGAAAGCTCGATTCCACACTTTTCCTTAAAACCAAGGGCAAACATCTCATTGTAGTTCAAATATATGTCGATGATATTATTTTTGGTTCTACTAATGAAAAGTTGTGTGAGGAATTTGAGAAACTCATGACAAGTGAGTTCGAAATGAGCATGATGGGAGAGCTCAATTTCTTCTTGGGACTCCAAATCAAGCAAATGGATGATGGAATATTCATCTCGCAAAGCAAGTTCACGAAGGAGCTCTTGAAGAAGTTCAATATGGAGGATGCAAAAGTGATCAACACACCAATGGCAACGGCGACAAAGTTAGACAAAGATGAGCAAGGTACGAGTGTGAATGACACATACTATCGAGGTATGATTGGCTCACTTCTTTATCTTACCGCGTCTAGACCGGATATTATGTTTTCCGTGTGTTTGTGTGCTCGTTTTCAAGCATCCCCTAAGATATCCCATGAGAAAGCCGTTAAGCGTATTCTTAGATATGTTAAGGGAACCGTAGATTATGGCCTTTGGTATCCTCGGAATAAGAATTTTGATTTGGTAGGTTATTCGGATGCGGACTTTGCGGGTTGTACCTTAGATCGTAAGAGCACGAGCGGCACTTGTCACTTTCTAGGTCACAACCTTACCTCTTGGGCTAGCAAGAAACAAAATAGTGTAGCATTGTCCACCGCCGAAGCCGAATATGTAGCCGTAGGTAATTGTGTCGCTCAAATTCTTTGGATGAAACAAACCTTAGAAGACTTTGGACTTAAGTTTGATCATATCCCGGTTCTTTGCGATAACACTAGTGCCATCAACATTGCTAAGAATCCCGTACAACATTCCCGAACCAAGCATATTGAGATTAGACATCATTTCATTAGAGATCATGTGCAAAAGGGTAACATTGATTTGAGGTTCATAGGCACAAACGATCAACTTGCGGACATCTTCACTAAACCTTTAGCCGAGGACCAATTCAATAAGATAAGACGTGAGCTAGGGATGCTTGATTTATCTTCTCTATGATTGGTTGTGTTTATATTGATGTTGTCCATATGCTTATATGCATTTTGTGAGGGGGAGTCGTGCCTTAAAGACTCCACTATGTGCATTTTGTGAGGGGGAGTCGTGCCTTAAAGACTCCACTATGTGTTTGGTATGCCTTTCTTTCTCGCATTATGCTTCATGTTATATGTGTGTTTCGGTGGAATGATGAGCCATATGATGTGTGGTTATCTTTGGTCTTCACATCGGTATGAAGTTGAGTGGAAATGGACGCACGTTTGGACGTTAGTTGGATGTGTTGGTATTGAGAAATTGTGCTTTTTTCTTGAAAAAACAGGGCTTCCATCGTGACACCCATCGTGACACCCCCCTATCACGATGGATCTCACGATGAACATTCTGGAATTTTTGGGGCTTCCATCGTGATACCCATCGTGACATCCCCTGTCACGATGGATCTCACGATGGGCTTCCTGGAAGTTTTGGGCTTCCATCGTGACATCCATCGTGACACCCTATCTCACGATGGACCTCACGATGGGACGACCTTTAAAAACCGAAAAACAGAGTTTTCACCTCATTCTTCTCCAAAACATCACAAAAATCGTTTTTTTCTCTCAAAATTCAACTCAAAATCGTCTCTTTATCAAATTTCTCTCTAAAATTCGTTTCAAAATCCTAAAACCCATCTCAATTACTTTCCAAAACTACAAGCTTTCTTGCAAACATGTCTCGTCCTAACACTAAACGTGCAAGAACCTCTACTTCTCGTGCTCGCAATGCTTCAACTTCAACAATGCCAAATCCTACTTTCACACGTGATGTGGTTTCTCGGGGTGGCAAGAAAGGTATTCGAGAAAGGCGGATTCTTGAGGGGAGTTTCGTAGATCTGGATGAATTTCAAGGTACAAACTTTTGGACTTCAATTGCATTCTATTTTTGGGAAAAGTTTGTTACTCATAGGACTCCTATTTATCCGGATTGGGTTTACTTCTTTTATGAGCATGTGCTAGTTGAGTTTAATGTGGACTCCGTTACGTTCTCGTTGAGGTTTTCGGATGATAATGTGTTTACGTATGATAGTGATAACTTTGAGGAGGATTTTGGGTTAATCTCTAGAGGCTATGATTTTTATCCAACAACGGATTCTCCGGTAGAATTGAACAAGTTTGTGCAAATGTCTTTAGAGTTGAATAATGGACGATCTCGTGGGAAAAAGGATCCCATGCCTTGGGTCCAGTTATTCACAGGAGAGGATAAATTTATGACTTCCATTGTTAAGTCTATCCTTCTTCCTACGGGTTCGCAAGCTAGTGACATTACTCAGGCGACAGCGGCCTTGGTTTATGAGATAAAAATGCGGAATCAAATCAATCTTCCGAGCCTTATTGGTCGTCACATGGTATATGCGCTCAACAACACTAAAGGAGGCACTCTCCCCTATGGTATGCTTGTGTCCCACATTATGATGAAATGGGGATTTATGCCTCCAGGTGTTTCGTTACCTGAATCTAGGAGTATTCACCAAATCGAGCTAAGTAGCTTCAAGGTTAGGAAGCTTGTGTTGCACAATGGACGGATTTGGTCCTTTTGGGAGATCGCAGAGGCTAGTGCAGAAGATCAGGAGGCTATTGCTCGGTTACTAAAGAAGCCTCTGTCCACGATTCTTCAAGCAGCCGCAGCTGAGGCGGGAGTTGAGTATAATCCACCGGTGCCTCCGAGACAGTCTGGGGAGGGTAGTTCGAGTCGTCCGGAGGAGACTCAAGGGGAGTATGATATTCGGGCCGAATTGAGAGCCATTTCTGAGACTCAGCAAAGCATCATTCGGACACAGAAGAAACATGGTAAAATGTTGAATGCTTTGTTAAGGTTCTTCAGAGGTTGTATTCGAGATGGTGGCGCTCACCCGGATACGGAGCAAAATCTTGCCGAGTCAGATTCCGATGATCCAGCGGCACCTCATGGGACTGAGCCTGTCTATCCACCTCATGTTGCTTCAGGGTCTCAGGATGTCACAGGAAGTCCGGTTAATCCCGCGAACTTTGGTTTTGGTCCTTTTGACAACTACCGTGGAGGATCTCTAGACTGATGGCTCGGACCACATTATGTGTTCTTATTGCTATATCTCTATCATTTTCTATCTAGTTTTTTATGGTATTATTGTACCCCTCTTTGATGATACCAAAGGGGGAGAATGCTTATGTTTTCAACTCTTGTTCTTAGACTACTTTTATGCTATGCTTTAGTTTGTTTAAATATGCTTCATGCTTGTGTTGTTTTTGAATGGCTATTTGTATGTGTTGCATGTTTATTAGTGGAACAAGGTTGAAATCTTATGTTGAGGGGGAGCCTTGCTTACTTTGTGTTTATTTTACTCCCTCTCACCATAAGTTAATTTGTTATCATCAAAAAGGGGGAGTTTGTTGACCTAAAGTCGATACTTCTTTATTTTGATAATAACAAATTACAATTAAGCGCTAATCGTTTTATTAAGTGACTTTACAGTGCGCGAGGCACATACTTCAAGTCAAGACACAAGGCCGGCTTATTTACTTCATTATATGCGTATAGGACCTTGTGTAAGGAATTACCTATTAAACTCTCTCGATGTTTTAGAAATAGTTGATTGAGAGTCGATGGTTTGATGCTAAAAATGTTTTATTGTTTTATGGCTTCTCGAGTATTGTTTATGAACAATTTGTTTATTGAATTATCTCTTAAATCTTATGATAATGACTTAGTGTTATTGAAATAAGAGTTAAGGATGAATCAATGATAAAATTGGGCTAAAACAACACTGACCATCGTGACATCCATCGTGACTATGGTCTCACGATGGGGTCTCACGATGGAGCCTCAAAAACTTCCAGTAGCCTCATCGTGACATCATCGTGACATCCATGTATCACGATGAGTGTCACGATGGAACTGTGTTTTCAGACTCTGGTCGTCATCGTGACATCCATCGTGACATAGGCTATCACGATGGGTCTCACGATGATCTTGAAAATCCGAACGTTGGTTCGCCATCGTGAGGCTCATCGTGTCACGATGGGACTCACGATGGGGGTTTCTATATAAGGACTCCAAGTCCGAAATTAGAAACCCTTCTTGCCCAATTAAAGATTTTCTTGATTAAACAAATCCAAAAGTGCATCAAGCCTTCTCAATCTTCAATTGCTATCATATCTTGATTGTGAAGAGGTAATTCTATAGATCCATCTTGTATTACTCTTAATCCATCCAATTAGGGATAATTGTTATAAGAGTCAAGTTTTTACAAAATTCATTCTTTGTAAATTGAAATCCTAAGGAGTGTTCTTGGGTTCCTAGTTGTTGATTAGGAGTTGAAATCCTAGAGTTGAGGCTTTGGGTTTCTAGCTAGGGCTAGCTAGAAGTTTGAGTTGATTGCTTGTATTGAATTTCGAGGGTTTTCATTATTAGTATCACTTACCGAAATCCTAAGGTTGGAAAGCCGAGGGTCGAGCACGTAGGGAAACCGAAGCTCGCTAAAATCATTGTGTTATTTCCTTCCTTGTATTTACTTTCCGCAATTCTAGTGTTCAATTGCTTGGGTGATAGTTGCTTGAACTTGTTAATCGAAAAAGTTGTAATTACTAGTTCAATCCTTATTCACCCCCCCCTCTAAGGATCGTATATAGGCTAACAATTGTACCCACACATGAAGTTTGAAAAAGTATGCCATGAGTTGAAAAATAAGGTTTCAAACAATTAAATTCTGTACCATTATCCGAGCGCACCCGACGCACATTCCTTCCAAATTGTCTTTTAATCATCACAAGGAATTTAAGAAAAACATCATAAACCTCAGTCTTATCTTGTAACAAAATAACCCACACAGCTCTCGAATAATCATCAACCAAGGTAAAAAAATAACGAGCGCCACAAGAAGATGCAAAACAATAAGGATCCCAAAGATCACAGTGAATTAAATCAAAAGAAGAATCTGCTTTATTAGCACTATCATAAAAAATATCACGAGTCCGTTTTGCTTTATGACAAATGTCACAAGCTTTATTCAAATATAAATTGTTGCGATTAAGAAAAGGTAGATGTGACAAGACTTTCTCCGAAGGGTGACCCAATCGACTATGCCATAACTCCACACTAGCTTATTGAACTGCCAACATAACATCCCCATCATCAGTTGCAGAGTCACTGAAATAGTATAGTCCACCCTTCCGTTCACCCGTTCCGATCGTTGTCCTCGTATTTCAGTCTTGAAAAATGCACAAAGTAGGAGTAAAAGTAATATCACATAAACAATCATCCATCAGTTTAGAGGCAGAGATAAGACTACAACTCAAAGCAGGAACATAAATGACATCCCGTAAAATAACCATATTGGACAGACAAACTTTTCCACGTCTGTGGCATGAATCACACTACCATCGGGCAAAATCAAATGACACATAGGTCCTTCATACTGATCAAATAGACATGCTAAGGTTCCTCTAACGTGAAGAGTAGCGCCACTATCAATAATCCAAGGTAGAAAAGAACATTCACCCATTAGACTATTAGATTCCAAAGGGGCACTAAAAGAGCTTGTACTAAGAAGACTCATAAGCTTGTTCCATTGATCAGTAGAGAGAGCTGAAATACCTTCATTAGGTGTCGAACCAGCGGACATTGGACCAGTAGCCACAGATAGAGCCTTACCTCCTGCTGATCCCCTTTCTACCGAAAATCGCACTCCAGAATACCCAGCAGCAGGCAAACATTGTTGCCCAATCGAACCAGTAACTTTCCCAGCTCGGTCACGGTTCCCTGCACCAGAAAATTGCCCAGTCGGACCAGCAGCCATCGGACGTGACTGCCTATCTCGGTGTCCATGTCCAGAAAACTCCCCTTGTCGTTGATGATTACCCCATCGTTCTGGATATCCATATTTCGCATAACAATGAGTCACCTCATGACCCGGTTTTTTACAATAATATCAAACAATATGTGACTTCCCACCTGAGCGAACAGGACCTCTCAGTGTTAAAACCATAACATCATGAAATAGTGTTTGAACTTGATTGTTTTGCATACGTTCCTCCTGTTTAATAATATTATATGCTCTATCCAACGTGGGCAACGGGTCCTGAGACAATAGTGAAGACCGAGTATGACCAAACTTCGAGACATTAAGACCATACATGAAATCATGGAATTGATCAACCTCTAGACGAGCCTGCAAGATAACGAAAATTTCAGCACAAGAGCAATTAAGCAAAGGATCATGAGTATTGAGGTCATCCCACAACAATTATAGTCGTCCAAAGTATTCCTCAACAGACAAGTTGTCTTGAAAGCAAGTAGATAAGGCATGCTTCATCTCCTGCCGACGAGTGCCTGTGCTCACCCCATAACGTTGTCGCAACATACTCCACAATGGAAGGACTTCATCAAAGAAAGGAATAGGTTTCCTTAAATTAGTGTCAATGGTATTCATCACCCATTGAACCAACGTAGCCTGCAACACTTGCCACGCCTCTATAGTAACCGGATATGAACGCTTCACCTCGGACCCATTAAAGAAATGCATCTTTCTGCGAGATACAAGAGACAAAAGAATGGACTTCGACCATTCATCATAATTGGAACCCCAAAATAAAAACCGAAGTAATAACAAGACCTGGTAAATCTTGGTTACCGAGATAATATGGAGAACTTCTATCATCAAGAGGATTTTTAGGAGGATTCGAGCCTCCACCATTATCATTACTAACCTTAGCAGCATCAACGCCCACCATTTTTAATTAAGAAAAAAATAATACGCAAGCAATAATTAAGAAAACAGTACACAAACTTTGTGTAACTAAATTGTGGAATAAAATAATAAAGAGAATGTTGCTTACGGTCCTTTGTTCATTCGACAATGAAGGAAAAGAGGAAAAAATAAAAGACGGCTCCTTTATGCGGCCGACGTGAAAGAGAAGAAAAAAAAATTAAGTTATGCTTTTGAGGCTCTGATTACCATGTAGGAAAATAGAATTCCTTGATTTCAATAATGAGACGATTACAATATTTATAGAGACAATTAGGTTAGACTAAGCGGGACTCATAATACACTGCCCAGACTATAACTATAACCTAAAATAAGATTTGTACACAATAATATTTACTATACTATAATATATTCCGACACATACATACTAAAAATTAGTTCGTAGAATGGGTTAGAGTGCTTCTAATGCCAATTGTTCTATCCGTTTTATCCTGGGAGACAGACGCTTGCTAGTCTTAAAGCACAAATAGGAGGCGTGACGAATCTGTTTTAAGGTAAATGTGTTTACACATGACTCAAATTGACTTTTGTTATTTGAATTGTTTTTGGTAAAATATTTTAATCATGAATATAAATATTTTATGTTTTACTACTACTATTTTCCTAACACTTTGACTTTTAGATTATTACTTCTATTTCGGGCAATTGCACTTGTGCTTGTTGCTATAAGTAACATGGGAAGCAATTTTTTAGAGAAAAAAAAGGACAAGGGGATGAAAAATATACATAAAAGGAAGTGTGTTTTATTGGAATAATACATATGGATTAAATTAGACAATATATAATGAGAAACTTGTATATATATGATGGCGTGAATAACTCAAACTTTCATAATGAAAGTTAGTGAAAATGTGGTTCATTAATATTTTCATTCATAACTTTATTTAATGTGTTAATGTGGCGAGTTCTTAAGTTTAAAATTGAAAAATTAACTTTTTTAACAATTTATTGATCTTTGTGTTAATTTTGTTATGTACTATTCAATTCTTTTTTCAAATTAATTGTCATACTATGATTTAATGCACCTTTTATGTTTTTCTAATTTCGTATTATCATATAAATATGTTTTTCAATAACTAATTATTAATTCATATAAACAAAAGATTTGTACCATCAATATATTTTGACTCATCATTAATTACATAGGATTTATATGTAAATTATATTGATTCCCAATCAACATGTAATTTGCTATTAATGGCAACTGAAAATGAACGAAGGAAATATCATATAGTTTTCTTGTCACTCGCTCTTAATCTTTAACCTGCACGTAAATTTTAAATTTTCCCTTAAACTAATCATTTCAAGTTGTCTCCCAAACTTCACTTATTTTCAAATTTTCTCTTGAAAGGTCAATTTTTTTTTGTAGAATTTCATCTTAATAATAGAAGGGCAAATTCGAAATCACTACTACAGAAATGCACTTAGATACCACTCGTTTTTTGCCTTTTACGCTATCTAAGCTCCGGCTATGGTAGTTTACATAGCTTCAAAAAGGCACTATCTAGGGGAATGTACTTAGATATCGTTTTATACTTACATAGTGTTTTCTATAGAGCTATTTTAGTCAGTACTTAGACATCGTTTCATACTTAATAACGCTCCAAAAAGGGCTATGTTAGTCATGTACTAATTAGATAACATTTTCTACTTATATAGCGCTCCAAAAGGGTAATGTTGGTCATGTATTTAGATAACTTCTTACTTAGATAGCACTTCAAAAGGGCTATACTAATCTTGCATTAAATTTCATTAGTGGTGTAAATAAAGCATAAAGAAGCGTGCTATTTAACTGATATGGTTAATCTTGGATAACTCACAAATGCGCGATATTAGAGTGGTTATATTAAATTTAGATAATTCGTAGTTAAGTGTTATCTAAGTTATTAAGCTGTTTTTCTATATAAATTGTTATACTAAATTCGTTAGAATAACAACTTTTGAAAATAAATCAATAAACCGTACTTAATTTAGTTAGTTGGTAGAAGATTCACATAATCTTTTCTAATATATTTATAATGTATGCTTTCAATTTATTTTGTATAATGTTATGATGATAAAACATTCTTTATGAAATATAAAAATACTTGTGCATAAATACAATATTCCTTTGTAATTCTGTTTAATTCACCTTAACTAAACTTCAATTTAATGTGTAAAATAATATTTCTATGTAAATTTCATCTTTAAAAAAAAGGCGATGACCCAACTTCTATGTAGGAGGTCCTGGGTTCAAGTCTCGGTAAAAAAAAATTGTCTCATATTCCATTCTAACTCTCTATTAGTTAGTTATTACTGTATTTGTTCTTTGTAATATTATTGTACTCATATTTTCGTTGTTACACACACAAAAAAAAGAATTAGTTATCCTCCTTAATATGAAGCTTCAAATGAAATATATTGATGTAGCATTCACATATCTTTTTTTTTGCTAGATAATGCATTAAATAAAGTCGAAATAAGAACTACACTGTCTGAGCCTTCAAGGCCGCTACATTACATCTCATGTGACATGAGTTAAAACAACAAATAGAGATATCATAAAGGTTTTCAAAGCATCCTAAATTAGTTGGAAACCACAAAATATTGCAATTAGACAAAATGATTTTGGTCTTCTGATTTCTCCATTCTTCCGTATTGCATATCGACTTGAAGTGACTAGTCCATATCTGTGAAGTAAATGAATCAGTGATAATGAAGATATTATGATGCTTATAAAGCTCCATAAGGAAAAATAATGTGAAGATGATTTCACCGAAGGAAGTTAAATCAAGAGAAGTGTCTTCCTCATTAGTAGTCATTACATTGCGACCGTAGAAGCAATGTCTAGATCCTTTGACATAAAGTGAAGTGATCCATCGAGGGTGTTGTTCATTTGAGATTCCAAGACATATTTTCGTATCCCTTTTCTTACAAGTTCTTTGACATTCATTCAGGGAGATAGGAAAACAATTGTCTGTAGTATAGGTAAGATTCATGTCTGTTACTTGATAGGAGTGATTAGGAGGCTTCTTATCATTGGAGAAGTTTGCCTTCGTCCATTTACTAACCACGGCTTTGTGTAATGCCATGGTATTCTCCAAGGTGGGAGTGATGTCGTTGAAGACAGCATTGTTTCTAGTAAGCCATATCGACCAAAGAATACCACAAAAGTTTAGTAAATCATGATCACTAATGTGCTTTTTTGTTTTTCTATTTTTATATATTATCAAAGAAATTGTGTTTGAAATATCATTTTTGGAAATTAATTGTTCAAGGTTTTGTTTATTCCAAAGAGAAGATGCAAAGGAACAGTGAAGGAACAAGTGATCAACACTTTCAGTTTGATTTCTACAGAGGTTACAAGTTGTGTTAATAGTTTTCTTTGTTTTTTTTGATATAAGGTTCAAGGTTGGTAGCCTATTAAGGAGAATTCGCCAAAGAAAGTATTTAATTTTTTGGGGTATTTTAAGTTTCCAGAGATTAGTCCAGGTATCGGAATTAATTCTACTACAATTAGTAGGAGACTTGGAGTCATAGACATGTTTATTTTTGAGGTTATTATAAAGGTTTTTAGTGCTAAAGTAATTATTTGGGAGTGAGCGAGTGTCATTACCCGAATGAATGGTTAAGGCAAGGATGCTATTGCAAATTTCATGTGGGAAGAGATGTTTGATACGGGCATAGTTCCATCTGTTATTGATGATAAGCTCGGAAACAAGTCTAGGTGAATTTAGGGGGTTAGGGTCTATTTGAAGATATTCAGCGAGGGTATGGGGATAAATATCTCGGATCCAATAATCTTTCCAAATATCTACATCAAGGCCATTACCAATTTTGAATATCATATTGTCTTTAATTTTGTTAATCCCTTGGAAAAGACCCTTCCAAGTAGGGGATGAGTTTTGTTTACTAGCAGCGTTGAAGACATTCGTGTTAGGGAAGTATTTAGATTTTAGAGTTGTATTGAGAGGGGAGTTAGGTTTTTGAATGAGGCGCCAGCTATTTCTTGCAAGGAGAGCTAAGTTAAAGAGATGGAGATGTTTAAAGTTGAGTCCTCCTTCATGTTTGCTTTTGCAAAGGAATTCCCAGTTTATCCAATGAATCTTTTTATTGTGATTATCTCCCCAAAGAAAGTTGGCGAATAGGTTGTCGATAGTTTTAGTGATTTTAAGCGGAAATTTGTAGATTCCCATAGGGTAAACGAGGATTGATTGGAGCACACTATGAATAAGTGTAGCTTTCCCCGCAAAATTTAGGAATCTTGTTTTCCAACTAAAAATTTTATTTTTCATTTTATCTATTATGTCTTTAAAAATTTTATCTCTTTCCGTGGTTATGTCGAGATTTATTCCTAAGTATTTGCCAAAATTTTTACTTTCTTTTATATTAAGATGATCAAGGAAATTCTTTCTAGATGTTATGGGAGTGAGAGGACTAAAGGTGACAATGGATTTATCAAGGTTAATAATTTGTCCAGAGTCCGAACAGAAGTCTTTAATGACTTGAGAGAAGGAATTAATGCTATTATTGTTTAATTGTATGAAAAAAATAGCTATCGTCAGCAAAAAGTAGATGAGTGATTGATGGTCCTTTCCTAGCAATAGAGACTCCATGTAGATTTTTTTTATCTTTTTCTACAGATAGGGATGCTGAGAGAGCTTCAGTGCATAGGGCAAAGAGAAGTGGAGATAGGGGATCCCCTTGCCGAAGACCACATGTAGGTTTAAATGGTTTAGTGGGATGGCCGTTGACAAGAACGGAGTATTGAACAGTAGATATACATTCTTTAATAAGTTGAATCCATTTAGGCGGAAAGTTCATTTTTTTAAGAATCATATAAAGAAAGTTCCATTCAATTCTGTCGAAGGCCTTACTCATGTCAACTTTAATTGCTGCTAGTCCATTGATTTTACGTTTTGATGTTCTGATAGTGTGGGTTAGTTCCTGTGCTAGGATGATGTTATCTTGAGAGCCTCTTCCAAAGATAAATCCATTTTGGAAGGGGGAAACAAGATGATCCATTAGGGGTTTGAGTCTATTAGCTAGGACTTTAGATATGATTTTATAGTATGAGTTGCATAGGCTAATAGGTCTATAGTCTTTAAGATGACAAGGGTGGTTAATTTTAGGGATCAGAGTAATGAAAGTGTTGTTAATTTCTTTTAGTATATGTCCATTATTAAGGAATTCAAGAATAGCACTAGTAACATTGTTTTTAAGGATTGGCCAGTTATTTTGATAGAATTCCGCAGGAAGTCCATCAGGGCCAGGGGATTTAAGTTTGGGCATCTGAAAAAGAGCTTTTTCAATCTCGTCAATAGAGAAGGGAGAGTCTAAAAATTTATACTGGGAGGAGTTAAGGGTGGTCTTAATATTTTCTATTGTTTTATATATTTTATTATCTAATGGTTTAGGATTAAAAAGAGACTGGAAGTAATTATTGCAAAGTATGGAAATGTTATTAACATCAGAGAAAATTTCATCATCGTCATTTCTAAGCTCGAGAATGGAATTAATTTTTGTTTTATATTTTACATGAGCATGAAAAAATTTTGTGTTACAATCGCCGTCAGTGATTGCTTTAATTTTTGCACGTTGTTTCCAAAAACTAGATTCATAGGATAGAAGGGTGTCAAGTTGTTTTTTGTAATATTGATTGAGAAGGATGTTATTATTATTAAGAGGATTGTTTTGAGTAAGTTCAAGAGAGGATTGAAGATTATTAATATTTTGAAATATATTCCCAATTCTATGTTTATTCCAGTGTTTAATATCTTTTTTAAGTTTTTTAAACGAAGATATAAGATTATAAGTAATAGATCCCTGAGGATTATCTAGGGGTTCTTTCCAATTGTTCTTAACAAAGGATTTAAATTCTGGGTGGTTGAGGACGAATGTTTCGAGTTTGAAAGGCCGAGGAGAACTAGTGAGGTTATTTTGGGTGCTGATGATTAGTGGACCATGATCGGATCGCTGAATGGGTAAAAAGTTACAGTTAGCATTGGGAAAAGCTGAGGCCCATTCAAGATTATTCATGGCTCGATCTAATTTTTCAAAAATAACTTTTCCTTTTCGATTTCCCGACCACGTGTAGTTACAACCAAGTGAAGGGAGGTCATCAAGACCAATATTATTGATGAGGTTAAGGAGGTGTTGGGATCCTAGAATTGTTTTATTAGGGGGAGGAGATTTCTCATATGAATAGATGATTTGATTAAAATCTCCACAAAGTAAAATCGGGTGATTTACGTAAGGTTTAATTATATTATGAATGTGATTCCAAGTATTTTCTCTATGGGCCAGAGCAGGGTTACCATAAATACATCCTAAAAACCAGTTATTTTTAAGTTCAGTTTCGATATTAAAAAGAAGGATATTTTTATTCAGAAAAATAGGGGTATTTTTTATGTTCGAAGAAATACCTATCCATAGTCCTCCACTGTGCCCTATTGCATCAACTCCATAGGAAAAGGAGAAATTAAGTTTTCTAAGGAGATTGTTCGCTTTATCAACAGAGCATAATGTTTCACTAAGGAAGCAAATATCAGGATGGTGACGTTTAGAGAGAGTCACCAGTAATTGAACTGTAGCGGGTTGACCTAACCCTCTACAGTTCCATGATAAGATTTTCATGATGAGTGTTGGGGTTGTTTAGGAACAACCACCGAAATCCGTTTTTTAGCAAATAGATACGAACTAACAAAATATAGCACATTAGACGAGCATGATTTAAGTTTTGTGATAGTTTGAGTGATATGCGTACCTTCTTCCAGTGCTTGATCTTCATTGCTGTCATCACCTTGATTGCTTTCACCTTCTATTTCCATGTCTTGTTCCATGAGAGAAAGCCCATTGAAGTAATGGTCTGTTAGGAGGCCGTAGGTGGAGGTGATGTCCTGACTATCATCATCATTATCTCCTCTCCAGTTGACTGGTCCAGCTTCTTCGGAAGCAGGAGGTAGATGCTTTCTTTTCTTTGGGGTGGTCCGAGGGGAGTCTTCTTCAAAGCAAATCCAGATATTGTTTCTTTTTCTTTTGATTCCGATCCCAGTGTTAAGGTTGTTAGCAAGTGCAATTTCTTCATTCCAAATTTCCAAGCTTCTTGCATCCACAGTAGAGAGGTTAGTGAAAAGAAGTTCCATTACATTCATGCCGATACCCTCGGGAAAGGAGTAATCAAATGCCCATTGTGCTCTACAAAAACTTGTTTGGAAGACATAAATTTTGCATAAAATGAGATTAATAGCTTCGTCTTGATCAAGGATCCATGAAGGAACGTCCTGGAAGGCTCCTGAGACATCAAGAGTATGGAAAAGATCACGAATTCTTTGGGGGATATCTTCAATTTCATTCCAAGGTCCAAAGCAAAGGTGATGTGCAGTATAAATATCCTCCCAGTTCTGGATAGTTGCTTCAAATTGATTGACTTTTGCCTTAACACTACTAGTCCAGTGATCTTTGGAGACTGCAACCACACCGTAGATTGCAAACGAGAGCTGCGATTTACAAACCACAAAACCTGCAAAAAAAACTAGAAGAGAAATTAGTCGAAGCAGTTTGCCAGTTTGAACTTTCACTGGCTTCATCAAGTTGGATAGAGTTGTGACTGGGTGATGATTGACTTTGAAATCCATTAGAATCAATTCCATCGTAAAAATTTCCTTGATTCACAGAGTCGTTGTCGCTTTCATAGCCGGCATGATTAAGCAGTTCTTCCCAATCAGAATTCCATGGACCAGAATATTCATTGCACCTTTCATGCAGAAAGCTTTGAATCCTATTCCATTCACCATAATAGTAGACTTGCCTTGCATCCTCAGTAGGGTAATTAATGAGTTGATCAGAGTGAGGTTGGTTGAGGTCGAAAGATAGCTGCAGGGCTCTAGTGATCTGATTTTGATAGGCAATATGAGCATCCAATTCATCCTGTATTGTAATCCATCCATTGCCTCCAGTGTTTGTTGGTGATGGCCGAATAGGAACAATAAGGAAGTCTTCCTCAGTTGACTCACTACTTTGAGTGGAGAGACGCAGGGTTGTGTTAGGGGAGAGGTTGTTCAAATTTTCATTTGGGTTGGGTGGGGATGGAGGTGTGATGATGGGGTTATTTGGAACAATAGCATTAGGATTGGTGTAAGGATCTCCTCGGATAATAAGATTAATAATCGAGTGAATCCCTAACCCTCTAGGATGTGATCTGGGTAGTTGGTTTGCAAAATGAGTGGGAGGTGTTGTAGTATGATTTGAAGGAGCGTTAGTTTGAGGTGGGGATGGAGGTGATGTAGGTGTTGGGGTAGGAAGTATCGGATCTGTATGATTACCAGTGGGGGCATCATTGTTATCATTTGGAGAGGTAGGGTTGGCCAAGGGGTCATTTAGGAGAACCATTGTAGTTCTATATTCTTCAAGGTTTGGCAACCCTCTTATCCAGTGATTGTAAAGTTCAGCATCATAATCCACACCCATATCATATCTTCTATCATAATTGTTGTTGCGAAGGTGATCTTCATAGCTCCTGATTGCTTCAGCATCCGTAAAGTTGCAATGAGTATTAGCATGTCCAATCCTTCCGCAGTGATAGCAAACCCTAAATATTTTTTCATATCTAAAAGAAATCCATATACGGGTTCTTTCAGGTGATAGTAAAAATACTCCTGGGACAATAGGGTCTCTAACTGGGATTCGGACAAGCACTCTGATTGATCTCAATGCTCTAGCTTCTTCGGAGTTCCAGTCGATGGCACTCACAAACCCCGCAATTCTAGCAATTCTTCTGATGTTGTCGTCTGAGAAGTACTCAGCAGGGATACCATGAATCTGTATCCAGAAGTTTGCATATCTGATGTCAAAGTCTTGGAATATTGTATTGAAAGCCCAGTAAGAGAGGAGTAACACAGCTCCATTAACATTCAGAGGTGATCTGGTTATAATATCGTCCATATCATCTGGATGTGAGAAGTGGAAGATGAAAATGGAGCCCCTTTTTTCAACATCAACTATACCTCTAATAAACCAACAAGAGTCAACATACGCTTGAATTCTTTCTTGGGAGAAAGTTTCAGTGTCCCTAAAAAGACCCAAGAGACATCTTGCGTATCTTATTCTGCTTGTCATAACGTTGTTGTTGTTCATGGGTACAACCAGGCCTCTTCGTTCAATTGTGGAGTTAAATTCTGATGCTTCCGAGGAAGAACTCATGTTGGTTTTGTTTGTGTTTTTGAAATGTAAATGTTTGTGTTTGGTGATTTTGTGTTGTTTGGGATAATGGTTCTCCTTGTTTGTCTTAGTTATATAACATTTGTGAAGGATCTGAGGTGAATCAGTAGGATCTTTAGGTTTACGGTTAGGTTTATATGTGTAATGATGAGGTATGATTTGGCAGGGAACTATGTTTTGGTGTTCTGCAAGAAGTTTAGGAGGGGTTTGGAGAAGAGGAGCTTTGGTTCTTGTATCGGCCGTCATCAATTTAGGGTTTGTGTTTTCCCAGATCATTGGGGAGTGAAAGAAAGCACAAAAGTTACCTGGAGAAGAACAAAAGGGATCAAAAGTTGTTTTGGGGTGAAGAGAGATTAACTTGGATGGCTGAGATGACTTTTGGAGGAATGATTGTTTTTTCTGTTTTTGGTATTGGAAGAGGGAATGGATTCAGAAGATGAAGGGGGCGTGCAAGGGTAGTTAATTCAAGTAAGAGAGGTTCAGATTTTGGTCGGAAGGGAGGCCAAAAGGTGGAAAAGCAATGATGCAGTAGGAGTAAATGTTGTGGACGATCGAGAAGAAGTAAATGAGGGGGATTAGAATGAGGAGTGCAGAACTGAATCGATGAAGTGAGAGAAGGAAGGGATGAGAAGTAGAGAAGTCGGAATTACTCCGAGAAAGCAAGGAATACCGATCAAAGTGAAGGGGAAAGGATTCAAAGTTGTAGAGAGAAAAATTTTTCTAGCGATGTCTCTTTTAAGGTTGGATAATTGTGGGAGCATTCACATATCTAAGCTACGTAAGCTATCTATCTAAACCATTATTATAAAGAGGGGATCGCGTGGTCCGGCCCGTCTTAACTCGCGCAATTAGAGAGTGGAGCACCAACGTGAGGTTCCTGCATTAGACTCTTGTACGTTACGCATTAATAGTTGTACTTTCACAAACAAAGGTTGCTGCATTAGACACTTGTACGGAATGCATTAGTAGTTGTACATCCCCTATAGTATTTTGTTGTTTACTTTTGACCCCATTCATTTTGTTTCATGGTTATTTTTTCCCACAACATTTTTTTTCCTGAAATTTCCAATACGATTTTCATTTACATTTGTTTTTCTCCATATTATTTAATTTTTAATTTTTTCCTTTCCCTAATTTCTACGACATTTATTCTTTCACATATTTTTTTTAATAAACCGGGTTTCAGGTCTTGAGTAAGTTTCTGTTCATCATATGTCTGTGTATTATCTAAATTTTTCTGGTTCATCAGTTGAAACTATTGTTATTTTTCATAACAATTTATAGTTATTTTATTGTCTATCAGGTGAAAAATCATGAAGAATCGATGTGGATGAAAAGAACATGTTAAATTTTTCCTAGTATTCTATGTAATTTTGTAGTGTTTAAATTATTTTAATGTAAAGTTACTTATTTTATTATAAGTTAAGGATATTTTAGTTTTTTAGTTTTTATTTGTAGTTTTTGTAATTGTTAGACTAGGAATAATAAATATTGTAGCGGCGGCTAATTTAATTTGTTTGATTATATATGATTTTTGAATTATCATTAAATTTTTACATATGGTTCTTAAGCATTACATGAATTAATAAAGTATATATATACATATAGAAAAATTTAAAAATTAAAATAAGAAAAAGTAAATATATAATTCAGGTTAAATAACATAATATTCAAAAAAAAAGAAAAAAAATCACTTGGACAACCCTTGTGGTGTCGTCCAAGTGAGCCACTTGGACGACCTCACACGGGGTGTCGGCCAAGTGAGTCCCGCGTGAGGTCGTCCAAGTGAGTTCCACTTGGCCGACCCCTCTAATCTCAACCCTCAAATGTGTCGTTCAAGTGGGTTTTGAAGAGTTGTCCAAGTGATATTTTGTAATAGTGTCTCCATATAAGTTATTGCAATTGATATGATAAATAGGTGAACCATTTTTCTTCACACATCATCAAGACTGATAAATAATTTGTGATCACACTAAGAACTTACTATTACATATTTTTGTCATATCAAGTTTCGAATGCAAATTAATTATAAATTATTTTCCTTATTTAATACTTAATATATGCCCTTACGGCACATTATATTTTAGAAAGACTCTCATATATATATATCGAATAACTTGTAATGCCTAAAAATGTTATTGAATTATTTCAAAACATATTTAACTATGCCAGGAAGGTGAGTTTTGGTGAAGTAGTTCTCCCAGTTAATAATCTTGGGATCAAAGTAAAATAATTCCGTCTCTGCCCCATCCGCTTTAGCAGTCTTGCGCAATTTCTCAGTGTTCATGTCGTCAAAACTGGCGTAACATAAAAAGGTTTATTAATAATAATAACAACAACAATAATAATAAAATAAGGTTAGGTGTTGATGCAATCGTGACTTAAAAGTTTAAAAGTACTCACATCCCTTCGGAGAATAAGTAAGGTGCGTAAAGTTCAACAAGCCGATATAAAAATTTGACCCTTCTGTTGAGAGTATAATAAGAATTCTGAAAATATTGACAACATGCTACATTTACCATTTGCAATCCCTGTAAATAAGAAAATGAAAAAACAAAATGAGCTCTGTGCATGTGAAAAATTAAAGACTAATTGATTGTTGAGTCATTTAATAAAATGATCACATAGTGGTACGAGTTATGCTTTTCTCTCAAATAGTAATAACATAGCAATTTCATCCGTATAGTGACACAATTGCTATACTTTTCCTCCCAACCAAATTATTATGAATAAACTTAACTGCAAAGTTGTGTTACTCGTGGGACCAAAGTATAACAATTGTGTCGTTATGGGACACAAAAGTCACACATCACTATAAATACGAGAGTGCTACATTGTCACTATTGTGACCAAAGTTCAACTCGTGCTACTATCTAGAATCATTTTGACAATTTACTCTATAATTAGTCCATGAAAATTTATGAACCTTCAAAGGAAGCATATAACGAAGGTACATATATCTTTGTAAGCCATCCATAGTTCTCAAAGCTCTAACCCTGCTAACTATAACAGGTTTTCCCTCTTTATTTATCCAAGGATGGTTTATGAAATAATTCTGACCAATATCTTGAAGACGAGAGACTTCTAGAGGATTTGAGACAGATGATCCGAAATTATATATGTTTTCTCCTGGTTGATTTGCATGAGCCACCATTGCTACTAACATTGCATTGACCACCATGTCGGCAGGAATCTACGAATCACATATAATCGTTACTCTTTAAATTTCTTTTAATTGACGTTTTTACTTTTTATGTATAACAAATACTGGATTACTTACCACATCGAGCACCGCCCTCGGATTTCCGAAGAGGCAAGTCAACTTTCCTGTACCATATCCGACTGCAAAGCTATCAAATGTCCTGTTTCAATAAACCATCATGTTAGTCATCTTTCAATAAACCTTAATGTTACTCCACAAAAGTGTCCAATTTTACCTGACCCCTTCGGCCCAGCCAGGGAATGGGTCTTTGTAAGTGCTGGTTATGATTGTTGGACGAATGATAACAAGAGGCATATTGTTTCCCATCAAATCTCCAACAAGCATCTCTCCCATTGTCTTTGTGAACACATATGTGTTTGGCCATCCATATTCTCTAGCCCTTCAATATTTAGATAAATTGACATCAATATTCAATATCAAATTATCTTGTGATTAGGCAAGATACGACTAATCATATCAAATTATCGAGATTTGACTAATCAATTAAAATCCTTAATTTTATATGTTAAGACTTGAGAGAAATACATGTTACACCAACATAATGATAAGTATAATTTGTCTCAAGTAAATTTCATGCACAAAGATATAGATATTGAATAATTAATATGGAAAGAATAATAAAAATGAAATATGCATTTGTTGGAATACCTTTGGATGCCCAAGTCTTTCATGGCTAATTTAGTCACTTCTGGAGAAGCATTATGAGCTCGAAGCTCCTTTAATTTGTCATCCACCAATTTCTTCTCGGCATAGGGGTCTAACCCCTGTGTCCCATTTAGGGATTCACCTAACTTATATGGATTCTCCAATATTAGTCCAGATTTTTCCCCTGCAACATAAGCTGAAAAATAAAGGCCAATAAAAAAACGTTAGAAAATTAATTGAAAAAATGAAAATCGTCTATATATATGTGTCTATATATCCTACACTAATTAATAATAATCATATGCTCCAGTTCATTTTAGTTAACGTTCTTTTTTTCAAGACAAAACTAATAAATATACTATTAGTTTATTACTTATATAATTATTAGCACTCTATTTAAATGCGAATTATTATTGCTTTGTCACAATAATGCTTATTCGAAATGAAAATATATGTATGTGATGTGAAACATCGCTTGAGCATAATTTTGAGACAAATATTAATGTATGCTTATTCCTAACATTAGAGTAAAATATGAGACAAATATATCTTTTTTTCTTCTCTATTATGGATTGAATCCAAAACCTCTTTTATGAAAGATGGGACCGAATTTCACCAGTCTATTGAGTCATCGACACTTGTGAGCATCATTAAAGCATTACTAGACAATTAAAAAAGCTGGATTGTTGATGTACTAACCAGTCGATACATGAAGGAGCATGTTTAGGTTGACACATTTCTTGGCAAAATTTAAAATGTTTATTGCTCCAAACGTGTTAAGCGCCAGTGCAACATCATACCTGCATTATTGATAAATTATAAAACATGTAAATCATCCATTTTGATTTAAGCAACAATTTGTAAATGGGAATTTCATTATATGCCCCGTCCATGTAATTTCCAGCACTACCCAAATAGATTCTATTAAATTATGGAATATTTATATATATTGTTCAAATAACTTAATTGTTATTGGATGAAACTATCGAATTGGTCTTAAAAAGTGGATCATGGTTACCATTAATTTGGTTAATGAACGTTCAAAACTTGCAAACTAATCCTCCCAATTAGATGAAAGTTGTGACATAATCCAATGTTGTCGATCATTTCGTAGAATAACCTTTAGGTTGTGCTTGGTACGCAGGAATGGAATGAGATATGAAGGAATGAAATTAAATTAGTTTGTATTACTTAGTTTGGTAGATAACAATGAATTTTGATTGCTTTCCTAGTTAATTGAATTACCTCATTTGAGGTAATAACCATTCCGCCCAAACTGGGGGTAATGGATGATTACCTCTTACTAGGTAATCAAATTAGAAAAATTGGGGGTAATGTGATAATTCAATCACATTACTACTCACATACCAAACAAAGTAATAAAATTCATTAATTCATTCATTTCCTTTGTATATTCCATTACTTTGTCTATTCCAATCCTACACCATTCCATTCCACTATCTCATTTTATCACTTAACCGCAACTAGATAAAGATCGTTTTAGTTTAGCAAAGTGCTCTTTACATGTGTTATTAAAAAAAAATATCAAATAAAAAGTTGTTAAGATGTTAAATATAAGGTAAAATTTCATATGGCCCAATCAATTATTGTAAACTGATCAAATAAGGGATTAAATTTTTGATTACGTCAGATTGTCCCCTACCCCTAATAAGTCTTCAAGGTCTAGTTGCCCTGTAAATTTAATTGAAGTAGACTTTTAACAAGGGTAAAATAAGACTTTTACCAGAAAACAAAGTTTTGGGCTCCATTTTAAATATATAAAAAAGTTGGACTTCCTTAACAATATTTATTATATTAATAATAATAATACAAAAATAAATACTACCTACAATCCAAAAATAATGGCCTCTTAGATATTTGAATATTATCCAAAAAGAGTGGTCTTTTACATAAACCAAAGCAAAATACACTATTTAATTTTCCCTCAATACCCTTAGTTTCATTAATTGAAGCTCAATATTAACGAATGACTCACGAATTTATGTAGTTAAATGAGAGTATAGAGGTCATTGTGAGAATATTTTAATGTCTTCTTAATTTGTGTGAAAATTCTAAAATGCCACTATTTTCGGATTGGAGGTAGTATAACACCATAACAAGGGTATAATAAATATTTTTAAGGAAATCTAATTTATTTTATATATTTAAAATTGAGCTCAAAGTTTCATTTTTTGTGAAAGTCTTGTTTACCTCTGTTAAAGTCTATTTCGGTCAAATTTAGGGAGAAAACTAAACTTGGAAGAATTTTCGGGAGGCAATTGACCTAAAAAATTGTTCATGGGGCATACGAAATTTAGCCTTAATATAATTGGGAGCAAATTGCTGAAATGGTCCTCGATAGTATGACCGAGTTGCATTTTGATCCCCAATAGTTACACGGTTGCACGTTAGTCCCCGAAAATAGTCAAAAAGTTGCACCTTAGTCCATACGTCAGGTTTTCCACTAACATTTCAGGTTTAGGCGTTAAAACTGGGGTTAAAATATAATTTTTAAGACGTAAAGTTGATTTTTTGCCCCAATTGGTGCTAAAATGAAACTCCACAACCCTAATTGGGGTGAAGAAAAAAGGGAATTTTGGACTGGGAGGGGGTTGTGGAGTTTCATTTGGCACCAACTGGGGCAAAAAAATTAATTTATAATTCTTTAAAATTATATTTTTACCCTAATTTTAACTCCTAAACCTGAAATGTTAACGTAAAACTTGACGTGGGGACTAAAGTGCAACTTTTTGGCCACTTTCGGGGACTAACGTGCAACCGTGTAACTATTGGGGACCAAAGTGCAACTCGATCGTACTACCGGGGGCCACTTCAGCAATTTGCTCTATAATTGGAGATGGTTATTTTAAGAGGAAATTGTCGATATGGTCCCACAAAGTGTGTCAAAGTTGTCATTTGATCCTCGAAAGTCCAAAAGTTGCATAGCAGTCCTTGAAATTGGATAAAAGTTGCAAGTTAGCCAAAAAATTAGAGGTGTGCTATTGGCTTCCACTTTTGGTTCTGTCAAATTTTAGCAGGCCGGTCAGTTTTTAAACTAAGTTGCTACTTTTGTCCAAGGGGACCAATTTGGAACTTTTGAAATTTTCCAGAACTAAATGACAACCTCGACCTACTTTCTAGAATCATTTGGATAATTTACTCTTAATTTAACTTAGGGTGATGATAATAGTAATGCATGACAGTTCTATTAAATTGGATTGGTAACGTTAAGGAGAAAATAGCCGAAGTTGGGGTTTAGACCGGTCTATTGGGGTCTAAAGTGCAATTTGGTTCCACTATCAGGGACTATTTTTGCAATTTTCTTTAAAGTTAAGGTGCGACTAGACCGATTTTTTGCTATAAAAATCGATTTTTCTGTTCAGTTTTTTTGTTATGTGCTTTCGTTATTGGATCACTATTAACAAATTTTTACACTAATGTACAAACGTGATGAGTCACATGCATTCTTTGTTCTTATGTCAATTTTAACTTTAACCTTCACCAAACAAATGGCAAAGAGCAAGACGTTGAAGGTAACAACAAGAGTAAGAGAAGTGGCCGATGGAGGTGCGAGAATGCAAACTGGAGGCACCAAAGAGGATGGAGGCACATGAGGTGAGAACAGTGGCGGATCTAGGCATATGAAAGTGCCTGTTCGAAATTGTCATAATTTTCAAAGTGCCTGTTCAAAACACTTAAATATATTCAAATATAATTGTAAATGCTAATTTTTACATTAATTTTTCCTTTATACATATATAATTTTCTTTTTCAAAAAAAAAAGTACCTGTTCGAGTGAACAGCGGTGAACCTTAATAGGTCCGCCACTGGGTGAGAACGATTCGATTCGGCCGGCTTTCATAATCTAAATAACCGAAATTGATCCAATAGGTTTTGAAACCGAAAAAACCTTTAGTTTGGATCGGTTAGGACGGGTTCGGTTAAAGATTCATATCCAATAACAGCCATACCTAACGTAGTGGTACATACCTTTCATCAAAGTTGGTTGATGCAGCTATATTAACTACAACATCAACTTCCTTCCACATTTCTTCAACCAAGTTTGTGTTCTTCACTCCCAGGTTCTCATATGTTATGTCTCCTGGAACAATTGTAATTTTCTCCATAATGAAATTGTTTAACTTTTTGCCCATTTTCTCTTTCAGGACCTTATACAAGTCTTTCGCAATAATCTACATTAACATATAGATAAACTGTTATATATCATCTCTTATAAGTTATAAATGGAGCATTGCTTATTTGTAACGTATATATTATATATAATTGATTTCTACATATACATATGTACTCCCAATATATATTATATATGCAATCGAAATATATATTATTTCTCGCTAGTGGAAAAGTCTCTCGCTAGTGACTAGAAGGTCCTGGGTTCGAATCTCACCTCATCGCTAATTTACAATATATATATATATATATATATATATATATATCTTCTCGGGATTTCGTAGCTTGACATATTTAGTAGCTAGACATATATTTAGTCAGACAACCTCTTAATGAAATAACAATGTTTGGTATTACAAAACACACATACACATGATAAATAAATAAGGCCTTAATTCCGACATGCATGTTGCTATCCAGCCACGACAAACCATGATAAGATTGAGTTTGAGGGGGTAAAATTTGAAAGATAGGTTAATAATACGAGGCAAACTAAGATAGTTAATGTTGGTATAGATCGAGACATTTTCGACAGTACAAGAAAAATTGTTTTTCATTACAATTATTTTTGTTTCACACACAAAATTGTAACAAATGATACCTTTTGCTACAATTTTGTAGCTTAACAAAAAGTTGACTACTCTATTGTTACACCAATGGTGACGTAACAAACAGCAAACAGGTTTTTGTGACGGAATTAATCGTTACCGATCGATATCGTAACTAATGATACTTATTTGTTACAAGTCGTACATAGTAACAAAAGCGTTATATATTTGTTATGCTTATTGGTGGTAACAAATAATTAATCATTACTTTTTACACATCTTTTTCTTTTATTACACCAATGTGTCGTCACAGATAACATATATTTCTTCCGATTTATTCAATATAATTACATACATTTTTATTTCCTCGGATGGACTCTCGTTCATTAATTATTTTTCATAAAATAAAATTGATGTTGTTGAATTTGTATTCAATAATATCTCCACAATATTAGTTTGTGCTAATGTCCATATTATTATATATATATAGTACAAGAATGACACAGCAAAAAAGCAATATTAAAACTAATATTATTATATATTACACTAAAATAACTCTTAATACATTATTAAACTACTCCCTCCATCCCTATTTGATAGAGCACTTTCCTTTTACACACATTTTTAGGAAATTTTAAACTTCTCTCACAAAACTCATTTTCCCTCCACTTTTTCTTACTAAATTTGGTCAAAATGGAATCAATAATGGGATTTCTATTTTGGGAATGTTTCCCTATCAATTAGGGATGGAGGGAGTAATATGTTAAATGTTAGTAACTCATTAGTAGAACTTGATATATAAAAGATAATAAAAGCGTACAGCACTACGATTTTTTGAGATTTTTATGACCAATTTCTCTTATAGACTATTACAGAGTCAGGGCATATCTGGGTCAGTGACGGAATCAGGATGAAAGTTGATTGGGTAGTAAAATAAAATATTTTCATCAACAATTAACAAGATATCCACTACCGAGCTATCTGAATGAGCAACATGTTTAGCTAAGGAGTCGAGGGGATTTAATCTAAGGAGTCTGACTTAAGGTACCAGTCGTTTTTTTGGTGACAAAATTGCCGAAATGGTCCCTGCTGAAAGTGGCACCAGATTACAGTTTAGCCCCTAATAGTGGCACGGGTGCAGCATAGTCCCCAAAAGTTGCACTTTCGTCCCCACGTTAATTTTTCCGTTAAAATTGGGGCAAAAAAAATAATTTTTAATATTTTAACTTAGATTAACTTACTTTTGGGGTCAAATTAAAAACCCCAACCCTCCTTCGCCAAAATCACTTAACCAAGCTTACTTTTTGGTTACTTTTTTTCAATTTAAACTTTCGATTTCCTTTTCGTTTTTTCTCGATTATCTTTTTCGATTTTTATTTTATTTTTTCCCGATTTTTTTGACGATTTTTTAAATTTATTTCCCTATTTATTTTTCAAATTTATTTTTCGATTTCTTTTTCAATTTCTTTTTCAATTTTTTTAATTTCTTTTTCATTTTTTTTTATTTCTCTTTCAATTTTTTCTCGTTTTCTTTTTTGATTATTTCACGATTTCTAAAAATCAAAAGAAATGGGATAAAAATTGAAAAAGAAATCTTCAAAAACTTGAAGAATAAATCGAGAAAAAAAGAAATCGAAAAAGAAAATGAGAAAAAAATTGAAAAAATAAATAGGGAAAAAATCGAAGAAAGGAAGAGAAAAAAACGCGGAAAAGAAAACGAGAAAAAAATTGAAAAGAAAACGAGAAAAAAATTAAATAGAAATTGAAAAAAATAGATAAAGTAATTCGGGAAAAAATCGAAAAAAGAAATAGAAAGGAATTGAAAAAGAAAACGAGAAAAAAATCGAAAAGAAATTGAAAATAAATAGAGAAAAGAAGTAAAAAATCGAAAAAGTAATCGGAAAAAATCGAAAGATTAAATTGAAAAATAATGTAACCAAAAAGTAAGTTTAAGTGTTTAAAAATTTTATGTTTAATCGAATAGCCTAGTGGAAAAGGCTCTCGCTAGTGACTAGAATGTCCTGGGTTATAAACTCACTTCATCGCTAATTTACAAAAAAAAAAAAATTATATGTTTAAGTGTTTAAGTGATTTTGGGAGAAGAGGGTTTGAATTTTCAATTTGACCCCAAAACTAAGTTAATCTGACTTAAAGTTTAAAAAATTGTGTTTTTGCCCTAATTTTAGCGAAAGAATTAATTTGGGGACCAAACTGCAAGTTTCGGGCCATTTTCGGGGACTATGCTGCACCCGTGTCACTATTCGGGGCCAAAATGCAATCTAGTGCCACTTTCGGGGATCATTATTTATATTTGACCATTAAATCAAAAAATGTAAATAACTTAAGCATCTAATAACTAGCTAAGATGAATTTGATACCAAATACTAAAGAAAAAATTTGGTACTCAAAGTCCAAACTCTAATCTAAGAGAGAATTGCTGGAATAGTCCCAGTAAATATGTGCCCGTTGCAGTTTGGTCCCACTTAGTTGTTGGTATGCCGAAATGGTCCCAATAATTGGTACATTTGGTGCACTTTAGTCCCCAACCGTTAAATATAGACGGAAAATTGTAAATTTGGGCCAAAATTGAAGTTTTAGCATTAAGTCAAGGTTAAAACGCAAATTTGGATATAAATTAGATTTTTCTTAGTTTTTTTTAATTTCTTTTTTCGATTTCTTTGTCGATTTTTTTTAAAAAGAATTCGGGTTTTTTTTTTCGATTTCTTTTCGAAACATTTTTGCGAAACTACCAAAATAGAAAATGTTCGTCAAAAAAGTTCAAAACCGAACATTTTCTACAAACAACAATCAAAATTGAAACTTTTTGCCAAAAAACTACAGAAACCAAAAGTTTTTATCAAACCGAAATTTTAGCTAAAGCTACCAAAGTCGAACCCTTTTTGCTAGGGAAAATGATCAAAAAAGAAAAGAAATCGAAAAAAAATTCAAATATCGAAAAAAATTTGAAAAGACATTGGAAAAAAAAACCGAATTTTTTTTTTGAAAAGGTATAGAAAAAAAATTGAAAAAAAAACATTGACAAACAAATCGAAATTTTTTTTAGAAAAAAAACAAAGAAAATTCCAATTTATACCCAATTTGCGTTTTAACCTTCGCTTAATGCTAAAACTTCAATTTTGGCCCAAAGTTATAATTTTCCGTCTATATTTAACGGTTGGGGACTAAAGTGCACCAAATATACCAATTACTGGGACTATTTCGGCAAACCAAAACTAACTGGGACCAAACTGCAACAGGCACATATTTACTAGGACCATTCCATCAATTTTCTCTCTAATCTAACCTCATAATGTATTACTCGGGAGTATATATAGAAATACGTACAAAAAACAAATAAAACCTAAACGGGGACATGGATAGATGGTGATGGACTTGAGAGTAGTATTTGATTATTACCTCATTGTTGAAACGTTGCAATGCTGCTTTATCATCTTCAGCTCTCAACAAAAGATACAGCTTCTTCACATTTGGTTGGACTCTCATAATTTTCTCAATAAAAACTGAAACAATAATAATACATTATACATGCATGTCCCAAATTAGTTGTCGCATTATTAGTACTTCATCAACTAGCTAGTTCATTGAACATATAACAAACTCTTAATTAAGAGTCTGTGGAGTTCCACTCTAAAGCCAATTGGCAATAAAAAGAGTAGCCCAAAATCTTATATATTCATCACCCGGAAATACATCGACTTCCGATGTGAGTGTGCATCTTAACAATCCCCCTCACTTTCGAGGTGGGTGTGCATCTTAACACAAACCAATAAAAAATTAAAGAGACAAGAAAGAAGTATGTACTCTTTGCCAAGAAGCCAGTAGCACCTGCCACAATGATACTTTTGTTTTCAAGAAAACCAACAACACTTCCTATTTCCATTATTATTATTGGAAAACTAAAAGAGAAAATAAAATATAGTGATACAAAGAAGTAAAGGAGGAATTATTAAGTGTGGTCTATTTTTAAAATTAAGCAATAGCTAAAAAACGAAATGTGGAAATGAAAGAATGGAGGGGCTAGTTGATATAGGAGTGGGATATTGAAGGCCTTATTAGTTAAATTGATGATATGGTACAGTTACACCAAACTTAATTAATTTGTTGATCATTTATTTAGTTGATAATAATTGAGAGACAAATTGGTATCACTCATATGTGAGTTTTTTCTTAGGTGCTATAACACCAAAGTAGTTATACAGGTGTTAATTCTGTTATAGGCCATAGATTAGAGTGTTTTGATTAAAATTTAATCTTGTGGTTGAAATTCAATGAGGGTTATATTGGACGAGTTATTAAATGTGACTTTAATGATATATTCCTACCAAAACTCTTCCATCTTTCATACTGGTAGGTATTGTTAATTCATTTGCCTTTTTTTGTTTTCGAATTTTGGTAGGTATGATCTTAATTCATTTCCTTTTTTTCATCAGATGTTTTCACACTTTTGTTTCTTTTTTTTTTTTTAAGATTTTTACAATGTTTTGTTAACTGACTTCCTTTTTTTCTTTAAATTTTTTCACATTTTTGTTTCCCTTTTTTCGATTTTGATTTATTTGCTCCATGATTTCCTCAATTTTATTATTTTTGCACCATTAATGCAATGATATTATTTGAAATTGTACACCTAGTAGTAATTATTTTTATTACTACGAAAAATGTCATGACCATGAAATAATGGCAAATGATACTTTATTACTATGCAAAAATGCCATGAACATGAACAGTCGTGGCATATGACAATGAAATGATGGAAAATAAAATTTTATTACGTCATAAAATGTCATGGCCATGAACATTCTTGCCATTTGTATACAATTGAAACGTATTCAAATGATGTGCTCATGTTTCTTCCAAATCATTTTTTATTGAATAAGATCACTTTTCATATTCTCTCATATATATGTTTTATAATTTAAACCATATTCATTATACAAAAAAATTATTTCAATAAGGATAATGAATCGACTCAATAAAATTTCATTATAATATGCTCAATTGTGTTCTTAAATTTTTGTATATAGAATAGTAATATTAATTCAATATTGGTGTACATGATTTTCACAATTAACATCAATCTCCTCATCCAGTATACCCATAACTATGTAATTTTAAAAACATATGCAAATGCAAAAAAGGAAGAAAAAAACGTAAACACTGGTAGTATGCCATTGTTCTTCTTTCGTATGGCATTACTATGTTCACCATTCATGCCTTCAAACCATATCAGGATAGCATCTTGGAATTTTCTGAATTTTTTTAAAGAAAACAAGAGACAAGAACGGTACAACTAAGATAATAAATGCTAAAGATAAAAATAAAATAATAAATTCTAAAGGAAAATATAATTGTATAGTTGTTATAATTGTGGAAAAAAACTGATTAAGGAAATCATGGGAGAGTGAGTCTCACATGTGCATATGAAGAGTGGGGAATGTAATTAGAGTGGGGAATGTAATTAGTTACTGTATAAAGGTATGTAAAATGACTCTATTACCTACTAGTTGTCATGGTGATAATAATATGGTGTTCACACCTAAATACAACTCCTCATATATTTGATCATTTTTTGTTCTGATCCAAATTGATGGTCATAATGACCGAGCATCAGAGGGTTGCGAAACAAACGAGTCTATTAGAAAGTCGAATAATTTTACTTAAATTTTCAAGTTGATGAGATCGGTATATATCACAAGCACATAAATAAAAAGAACAAGTAGTGGGATGCAAGTGGCATTTTGACAGCCAATCTTTAACTTGAACTACCTTTTTTTTTTGCAAAAGTAGCACCCATTTTTCTATGAATTGACTAATTTATCCTTACAATCAAAATAAACTATATCCATATTCTTTTCTTCCTCATTCTTTTCTCCACACTTCATCTTCTTCTCCTAAACCCACCATCACCACCACCACCTTGCTTTACAAACTAACCCCACACCATCACCAACTACAACTATACAGAAATTAACCACAAGAATTAGATAAACACCAATAAAAATTAACGCAATAACTAATTGAAAAAAAATAAAGAAGGAAAAGCAAAGAAAACAAAAATTTACTGTTTCTGTCTTAAGAGGATCTGGAATGGTGATGGCTTCGTCTGAGGTGGTGGTTTCGCCGGTTCTGGCGGCGTTTCAAGGGAGGAGGTCGACGACGGTGTTAGTTAAGATAGGAAGGACGTTGGATTTCTGGTGAGGGAACTGATGGTTTTCAAGCGGTTTCCAGCAGGGTGGGGGTGATTTTCGAGCATTTTCTAGCAGGGGGTGGAGGTGATTTTCGAGCGGTTTTCAGTAAGGGGTGGGGATTATTTTCATGCAGATGGGGGGTGGGGTATGGTGGGGGTGATTTTTGGAGCAGGGGACGGGGTTGGGGGCGTCTTGGAGTAGGGTGGTGGTGTTGGTAGGGGTAAGGTTTAAAGAAAATGAAGATGAAATGGAAAACGTGATTTTGATTAAGGATATATTAGTCGTTTCATAGGAAAGGTGTTACTCCTTTGTAAAGAAAACATGGGTGCACCAAGTTTAATTAGAGATGGTAGTAAATAACTTTATGAAGATCTTATGTTAAAGTGTATGTTTGAAACATTGAAAAAATAATCAAACAATAAAAGTAATGTAACAGAGAAGGTCGTACAAAAGCCCATATGTAATACTAGTACAATAAATAATAATTTATATGGCAGTATTAACTAGTACTACAATATATACCAATATTAACTCCTATAATATTATCACTTAACATACACAGTATAAGAATACTTCATTTAGAAGTCAAAACTTAAAAGGTGAAACTAATAAATTAAGATTGTATTTCGAACCCCCAAAAAAAATAACTTTGAAATGGAGAATGTATATTGCAAAATGACAATAACTTGGTCCTCCAACAATATTGTAGCCCATGTCTAATACTAATACAATAAATAATAATTTATATGGCAGTATTAACTAGTACTACAATATATACCAATATTAACTCCTATATTATTATCACTTAACATACACACTATAAATATACTTCATTTAGAAGTCAAAACTTAAAAGGTGAAATTAATAAATTAAGATTGTATTTCGAATCCCCCAAAAAGAATAACTTTGAAATGCAGAATGTATATTGCAAAACGTGAATGCTAAATAAAGTACCTAAATACAGTACCTGAAATGATTTTTCGAAAATACCCTTGTGAATCTTCCGGAACAGAAATTTCAAGTTCATTTCCATCTGAAATTTTCTTTCAATTTGAAAAACCATCCTTATTTCTCTCTATCTTTATTCCCAAAATTTCAACATCCATAACAATTCATTTCAATTCTGATTCTGATATGATGAAAATCATCTCATCTTTCAATAAAAAGGGAGATTCCAACATCCATATATATATTTCTCTGAATATCAAAACCTCAACCACCAAATTATTCGTTGCATATGCTAAAGTGAAATGCGAAACGGTTTCGATTCCGTGGTAGATCGAATATATATTCGCGCATTAGAATTTAGAAAAGGAAGACCAATTTCCTGATTTTATAATTCATAGATTTCTCCGAGTAAACTTTGTACACTATATCATTATATATTTGTGGAAATTTTTTTGTTATTGCTATTTCAATTTAGTTTTCCCTTAATAATTTATTGTTCACCTTTGAAAGGTTCTATTTTGTCATTTCTTTTCTGTTATATACTGTGATTGTTATTAGATTAATTGTGATGCTGATAATCCTTAATAGATTAACTGCTTGAATTGGTTGAGTATTTGGGGAAGGGGGGTGAGAAGGAAAAGAGATTACAATGATGATTTTGTTAGAGAGAGGAGAATTGACAAATGAACCTACAATGTTTGATCCTGAAGAATTTGGAGGGCACTTTTGGTAATTCACTAAGAGTACTGTATATAGAGTACTATATTTAGCATCATCCATTGCAAAATGACAATAACTTGGTCCTCCAACAATATTGTAGTAACTGTGTACATAGCCCTAAGGAATAGTTCAATTGGTAAGAATAACAGTGCAAAGTAATAATAGCTTCACCTCTATATACATGCATGTAATTTGAGTTTGATTTTCATGAAAATGAACCTTGTGTTTCGAAGCAGTTAACATAAGTTTTGGTTTCCTGACCAGGTGAGACACATCCCATGTTTTACCTATTCATGCATATACTCCAAGGTAGGAGCGCATATAGGTTGTTAGTGTGACGGTTTCATACTTTTACTAATTGTATACCATATATATCTTATGTTTATCTACGAGTTAATTGATGGAATGGTCCCAATAAGTGGGGGCCTGGTGTAGTTTGATCCCCGAAAGTGGTACTTTTCCGTGTATAATGATCCCTGAAAGTATGTACAATGGTGCATTTTTGTCCCTGATCTGTTAAATTTTGGGGCAAAAATAAAACCTTTGAGAAGTTGGTTATCTTAAAGAAACGGGGGGGAGTCACTAAATTATTACCCCTTGATAAACTTTTTTCTTTTTTCTCTTTTTTCGATTGTTTTCCTAGTAAAAAATGTTCGATTTTTATAGTTGTTTTAGCAAGAAGTTCCCTTTTTGCCAAAAATGTTGAAAAAGGTTCAGTTTTCATAATTTTTTTTGGCAAACAACTATCAAAATAAAAAAGAGAACATTTTTGCCAAAACAGAAACTTTTATTTAAAACAACTACTAAAATCGAACTCTTTTTACTAGGGAAAAAATCAAAAAAAGAATTATAAGAAAATCAAAAAAAATATCGAAAAAAGAAAAATAAAAGTGTATCAAAACATCGGGGGGGGGGGGGGTAATTTAGTCATTTTTCATTCCAAGTTTCATTCAAGTAACCAACTTCTCAAAAGTTTCATTTTTGCCCTCAAACTTGATTATTCCCGCTGAAAACCATCAATATTAACGGATCAGGAACCAAAATGCACCGTTATACACACTTTCAGGGTTCATTTCGGGGACCAAACTGCACGAGCGTCCACTTAATGAGACCGTTCGAGCAATTAACACATTTATCTACCGACTATATATTATACAGCCATCACTATCATGCTACCAAATGCATACATGACATTGACCTAATATTCGGCCGTGTTCCCTTGAAGAGTTAAGGGCAACACCATTTCGTGCCTTTCCGTACGCTACACAATTGGATAGATAATTAGATTTTCCATTTATAACAATTGACAGTTATTATATCTAGTCATAATCTAAACTTGTTGGAAACTAATAATTGACCCATCCCTAATCACTACTTTAAATTGTCGACATCTATGTACTAATTGTTTGGTAATGACAATATTTGTCGAGAGTTTTTATAACTGTATAGTTTGAAAATTTATATCTACTATTTTTGGCACAATTATTAGTTGTGCATTATAATAAACTTAGTTTAATAAAAATGGTGATATTATATATTGGCAAATTAATAAATACTTCTAATAATTATGGATAATTATTTTATGAAGTTGATTGTAAAATTGGGACGGACGGTATAAATTTATCAACACTTTCCCCCACCCCCCCCCCCCCCTCGAGCTGTTGCAAGAAAGGGATGATATGCAACTTCGAGTTGTCAATTATATTCTTTATGGAAATGGCAAACCAATTCGAGGAATTTATGATACAAGTATTTAATTAGTTCGGACATGTTTAGTATTGAGTTGGGACCAAGAAACAAAAAGTTCTTCGATAGAAGAAGGCCGTGCTTCCTTTGTTCAAATAATGACAAATGGGTTGATTCGACATTTCTTAAGAATTGACTTGTTGAAATTTCCTATTTCGCATATCGAAAAAAGGAATTTTTTGACATTGGTTATTTAAATGGACAAGTGGCTGTTAAATATAGTGCTACATGACTAACTTGCATGATTTTGTAGGTTTCATCAAACAATTTTGTCTTTCTCACTTTATATATAGTATAGATCAGATATCAAGAGTTGCTCCCGGAGCATAGCTCAGTGGTAAAGAGTCTTGGTGCTGTGGTGGCCCCTTGCCGGTGTAGTTTCGATTTCTTCTAGGGTTTATTCTCAAATTGAAGTAGTGTACGGGGAAGCTAAGATACCCCTAATCACTGAAACACATTCTGCACTAACCTCTGACATCAATCCTCAGGACAGGGGAGTTGTCAGGGCCCTTACTTTGAGGGTCTCAAATTTTTTTTTTTAGATATCAAGAATTTTAATATATGAACTTGGACTTTTGAGTTTTAAAATCTGGATTTTGAGTTGAGTTTCAATATTCCGAGTTTGAGTTTTGGTAACTAGAATCTGGATTATGAGTATTGATGTCTCGATTCTATGTTTTGATATGTGGGTTTTGAGTTGCTTTATCTAGATTAAGAGCTTTGATATCTAGATCCCGATTTTTGATATGGGAATTTTGGCTAGAGTTATGGGACATGGATTTGAGTTTTGATATTTGTATTTCTTTTTTAGCGATAAAGTGAGAATATAATATGAGACAAATTTGTCTCCGAGAAGGTCCAAACCCATAATTTCTTATATGAAAAGTTGGGTCGGATAATATCAATAATTTTGATATCAATATTTGAGCTTGGATATAAACTTTTGTTTAGGTTGAATTATTGCAATACTAGTATGAGGGAAAAGTTTGAAGACATCCATCGAAGAGTTGTTCGTATGTAGGTAAAAGTGTTAATTATTAAAAGGATTTGTTTGTAATTATGTTCATGATATAGAGTTTTAGGCAAAGTAAAATGTTGAAATGTCTTTCTTAAAATAAATGAAATGAGAAATTATATTTTAACGAAAAAAATTAACAATGAGACTAAATAAAGAGACTTTTGTAATCTTAGTAATCATATTTGATCAGTCTAAAACATAAGTGATTCAAATGATCTTTTGTTTAAAGCATAAGTGATGTCATATGGCATTAGGCATTAATACTAAAAAATGTGAATGACAAATGAGAGCGAATTGCACAAATAGTCTCCGATAGTGTCACCAAGTTGCAGTTTGGTCCCCAATAGTGGCACCGTTGCAGTTTAGTCCCCGAAAGTGGCCAAAAAGTTGCAGATTAGTCCCCACGTTAACTATTCCGTTAATTTTTAACACCAACACGCGATGAGAGGTCAAATTTGGACCAAAAAAATGAATTTTTAAGACTTAAACTCATTTTTTGTATCTCATGAAAATTCATTACGAAGTTGAAATGCAAAATTTTATTAATTTCTAACACTAATAATGAGTTTGTGTCTTCAAAAAAACCATTTTTTGCCCCAAATTTAACATTTTATCGCGTGTTGGTGTTAAAAGTTAATGGAATAGTTAACGTGGGGACTAATCTGCAACTTTTAGCCACTTTCGGGGACTAAACTGCAATGGTGCCACTATTGGGGACTAAACTGCAACTTGGTGACACTATCGGGGACTATTTGTGCAATTCACTCGACAAATGATAAATTAATTGAGGCCGATTATACATAAGAGGAAAAATCTTGCTAAATAATATGTTTGTACAAAATTTGTAGAAAAGGAAAACCTTTCAAAAGTTCTTTACCTATATAATACACCCTGCATGAAATTATTAATTGCCCCTCTTAATGTGGAGGATCATCCAATAGAGTATAGTATATTGAAAATTAGATGTTAGCTTTGTAGCTAACGGAGGATACCTATCTTTGTGTAATATAATTTGCTTTCAGGGGTATACTCCAGGGCTTTATTCTAATTTAATGAAAATCAAAACAACAACCAAAACAAGTAAAAGTACAAACCATTTACAAAAAGGCTTATTTCGTTGTTGCCTAGCCCCTCTACTACTATGACAAAATTTAAAATATTTCATAATACTTTATTAAGTCTTAATTTAAAAAAGTATAATGAGACACTTTAAAATTTCATGATAGTAGAGGGAGCAACAACAAAATAAGCCATATAAAATTACATGAACTTTATCAAGTTGGAAGATACATATATTGAATAACTTGTAATAATGCTACCTTCAAAATATAATATTATTTAATTATTTCAAAACATATTTAACTAGGCCAGGGATGTGAGTTTTAGTGAAGAAGTCCTCCCAAATAATAATCTTCGGATCAAAGTAAAACAAATCCATCTCTGTTCCACTCTCTTCAGCAGCCATGCGTAATTTTTCAGTGTTCATGTTGTCAAAACTGGTGAAATATATAATAAGTTCGTTAATAATAATAATAATAATAATAATAATAATAATAATAATAATAATAATACTCCCTCGCTCCGTTCCTTTTTCTAAGGATCGTTTGACTTTGCATGATCATCGAGACACAATTCCTAACATAAATACCTCCAATTTTATTACACTCCTAAAATTTATAAAAATCTGATATTTCAAAAATATATATTAAAATGAAACTGACAAGATTCAACATTAACTATATTATTTTTTATCGATTAATAAGAATTTATGAGCAAAATTTATAAAAATTAACTCTAAAAATAAATAAAAAATCTTAAAAGGGAATATCTGGAGTAATAATAAAGAACATTGTATGCATAAAAGATAAGGTTGTTGGGTTTTGATAAAGTTGTGACTTAAAGTTTAAGGATACTCACATAGCCTCTGAGAATAAGTAGGGTAAGAAAAGTTCCACCAATCGATCGAAAAATTTGACCCTTCTATAAAGAGTATAATAAGTGCTGCTAAAATATTGGCAACATGCTGCATTTACTATCTGCAAACCCTGACAATAAGAAAATAAACAAAGTGAGGTGTGTGATGTTTGTGGAGATAATAATACATATGTATTTAAATAGAGGGAAATTGCTTATTTGGTCCCAATAAATGAGTTATTGTTGTATTTTGGTCTTACTAAGGGATACGGATGAGCAAATGATCCTTGTAAGTGGCTACCAGATGCGCATTTGATTCCTAATTTAACACCTATATTAATTTGGGGTGTTGTTGTAATTTTAAGACAATTTGGGGGTGGTTACACAATTTTAAGACTTTGGTTGATTTCATAGCTCATTTTTCGATTTTTTTTGATATTTTTTTTGATATTTTTTTAGATTTCTTTTCGATTTTTTTCTATTTGCTTTTTAGATTTTTTTCAAGTAAAAAGGGTACGATTTTGATAGTTGTTTTAGCTAAAAGTTTTAGTTTTGGCAAAAAGGTTCAGTTTTCGTAGACCGTTAGATTTTGATAGTTCTTTACCAAAAAATTTTGTAGTTTGTCAAAAATATTGGTTTTCGTAGTTTTTTACAAAACGGTTCGATCTTAATGGCTGCTTGGAAATAATATTTAATTTTGGTAGTTTTTTCGCAAAAATATTTAATTTTGATCATTGTTTTGGCAAAAAGGTTCGATTTTGGTAGTTGTTTTGACTAAGAGTTCCGATTTTGTTAAAAAAAAGTACGATTTTGATAATTGTTTTGGCAAAAAGGTCCGATTTTGGTAGCTGTTCTGGCCAAAACTTTTGGTTTTGGCCAAAACATTTGGTTTTGGCAAAAAGTTCGACTTTTGTTAAAACTATCAAAATCTAACACTTTGGCCAAACCTATCAAAATCGAACTTTTTCTTGTTAAAATAAGACCTTTTAGACAAAACAACTACCAAAAGCGAACATTTTTGCCAAAATCGGATCTTTTAGCCAAAAAACTACCAAAATCGAATATTTTCTCCAAAACAACTATCAAAATTGAGTCGTTCTGTCAAAAAAACTACGAAAACCGAACCTTTATGACAAACTACGAAAACTTTTTAGCAAACAACAATCAAAGTCGAACCTTTTTGCCAAAAAAAACTATGAAAATCGAACTTTTTTTGCCAAAACCAAAACTTTTAACTAAAACAATTACCAAAATCGATCCCTTTTTACTATGAAAAAAATTGAAAAGAAAATCTAAAAAACAAATTGAAAAAAATCATATAAAAATCTTTAATTAATAGGAAAAAAAAAGAAAAAAGAGTTATGGGATCAAGCAAAGTCTTAAAATTGCATAACCACCCCCCAAATTGTCTCAGAATTGCAAAACACCCCAAATTAACCTAGGTATTAAATGAGGGAACAAATGAGCACCTGCTAGCCATTTATAGGGATCATTTGCACATCCGTTTTACTTACTGTGACCAAAGTGCAACAGTGAGTCACTTACTGGGACCAAATCAGCAATTCCCTCTACTTAAATACTACTTCTTTAAGACTTAATCTTCGAAGATAATTAGTGAAAATTGATGACTTTTATTGCAAGATTATTACAATGTTGCCCCTTATTAAGTTTGTAAAATGAAGATTTGAATGGTGATTTAATTGTTAAAATGGTCACAAGAATCATACTTTGATCCTTAATAGTGACAACATAATAATTTGGTTTCTTATAGTGATATAATTGCTACACTTTGGCACCCAAACTAAATATTTAAGTCTAAACATAATGGAGAAGTATATTATTCTTGGAGATCAATGTGCAACAATTGTATCGTTATAAGAAGAAAGTGATACACTGCTCATTGATGATACCAGAGTGCTACTTTATTACTATGAAAACCGAAGTGCAACTCATGCGTACAATCTAAAATTATTTTGACAATTAACACTTTAATTGATCCTTGAAAAGTTTGACACAAAATCAGGGCCGACCCAACAATGTGTAGAACCTGTGCAATCGCACAGGGCCCCTCTCAACAGGAGCCCCAAAATTTTAACAATAACTACGTATATTTATATTTTAAGTTCAACTCAATATTAAAGTTATCATGAATTCATTGTTAATTATCCAATTATGTAGATCCATCCTTGGTACAATCTTCTAACACTAATGTTAGTTATTATTTTCAATTTACTGATAAAATAATACCATTAAATATTCAATTTTACATTTAGATGTCAAATTCTAAATAATCAACGATCAGGTCTCGTTTATTTCTATTTCCAAAACTAAAGTCATTAATGAAATTGTTTAACTTATTATATTATAAAGGCACGTTTCAATATCATATATTGGGTGTTATTTTATACTCCCTCTGTTTTTTTAACCTATTGTTTGACAACAATCTACTTTATTAAGGACATGAAAATATGACTCTTCTACCCCTATTTAATTGTATTGATCCCCATAAAGTTATTAGCTAATATCTTGAAAGTTGGGAAGTCAATAAAACATACTACTTTACTAAGGATAAAATAGGAAGTATAATGAAAAAGCACATTGAAAATTGTAAATACTATCTTAAAAAAACACAAGAATTCTAATCCAAACAATAGCTTAAAAAAACGGAGGAAGTATGTAACTACCAAATCTCGATTTTTTAGGAAAGCATACTAGTTGTGCAAATATTGTTCATACGAGTTACTACTTAGAGAATGAGAGTTTTGAAATAGAAGTTTACAATATGTTAAAGCAACAAAATTAGTTAGGGTTTAGAACAAACCTTCAAAGGAAGCATATAATGAAGATATATATATTTGTGTACCCCATCCATAGTTGTCAGAGCTCTAACCCTATTTACTATAATAGGTTTTCCCTCCTTATTTGTCACAGGATGATTTATGAAATAAGTCTGACCAATATCTTGAAAATGAGAGACTTCCAGAGGATTTGAGAAAGATGATCCGATATTATATATGTTTTCTCCTGGTTGATTTGCATGAGTCACCATTGCTACCAACATTGCATTGACCACCATGTCAGCAGGAATCTATGAATCACATACAATCATTACTCTCTTTATTCTCCAGTACAAAGGCGACGGGATCATTAACGTTGCGATTGAACTTTTTATTACTCTCTTTATTTTTTTCATGCGTGGTAAATAGTGGACTTACTTACCATATCCAATACCGTCGTGGGATTTCCGAAAAGACAAGTCAACTTCCCAATACCATATCCAACTAGGAAGCTATCAGATGTCCTATTTCAAAAAACCTTCATGTTAGTCCAACGTTACAACCAATAATAGATTAGTGAAAATGTAGTAATTTGATGAACTAATAATTGTGAAATTTAATTTCAGAAAGTGTAATCAAGTTTTATTTTGATCCCCTAAACTTCAAATAACGAGGTAGATTTAGTCGATTAAAGGGGATATTTGGTGGAATTTTAGTTCTCAATTTTTCATATATACAAGTTATCAGCATTTTTCGCAAAATTGGGGGCCAAATCACATCGTACCCACTTTCAGAGATTATATCACAACTTTTGAAATAACAAATTCAAAATTTAACTTGCTCGTGTACCACTATTTGAGACTAAGATAACAATTACTTATAAATTATAACTTTTAAATACATATTATATATAGGTGTACAATATTACCTGACCCCTTCAATCCAACCTGGGAATGGATCTTTGTAAGTGCTGGTTATGATTGTTGGACGAATGATAACAAGAGGCATATTGTTTCCCATCAAATCTCCAACAAGCATCTCTCCCATTGTCTTTGTAAACACATATGTGTTTGGCCATCCATATTTTGTAGCCCTTCAATATTTAGATAAATTGGTATCAATATTCAATGTTGTGGACCATGCTACTCTTAATAGAGAAAATTATCTAGTTGATCCTAGTAAATATGTGCAAGTTGTATTTTAGTCCCATTTAATGGTCATACTGCAGATATGGTCTCATTAATTGTTATAGTTGGTGCACTTTAGCGAGTTGTACTTATATGCTTACAACTATTTTGTGAGCACAATGCTCACAAGGGTTTCATGGTCATTTAAAAATGTTTTTTTTATGAAATGTGAAAAAGTAACACCAAATTTATTGCACTCCAAATTTATTACCATTTATTAACCAAAATAACACTCAAATCTGGATTCTTAATTATGAAATTTTACAAAATATACTCACAAATCACAATATTAAACTTGAATACTTAACACATATAAACAATACAAATTTGATTGGTGTACTCGAATTAAATTTTTATTTTCTATTGTGATTTATATAATTTGGTTTGGTATTGCATTAAGTCTAGTCAAGACAAATTCAATTGGTATTTTAATTATTCCACCAATTTTGGTAGTAATCATATTACAATTTCTTAAGCGGTTAGAGTTAATTTTGTGTTTAAAGATAATGAGAGATACCAAAATACATTTTAAGCATGAATAGTAAAGATATATAAATAAAATTTTATGTGGTGTTATTGAAGAAATATGCAACACCAATGTATATTATTCAGTGGTGTTATTGAACAAGAACGGAACACCAGTGTGTATTAGTAAATGGTGTCACTAAAAATATATCTAAAATGAAATTAATACTAGAATTGTTTATTATTGAAGAAATATATCTAAAATGAGATTTATACTAGAATTGTTTATATAAATAAATTTTATGTCGTGTTATTGAAGAAATATGCAACACCAGTGTATATTATTCAGTGGTGTTATTGAACAAGAACGGAACACCAGTGTGTATTAGTAAATGGTGTCACTAAAAATATATCTAAAATGAGATTAATACTAGAATTATTTATTATTGTTATATCTAAAATGAGATTAATACTAGTAAAGATATATAAATAAATTTTATGTGGTGTTATTGAAGAAATATGCAACACCAATGTATATTATTCGGTGGTGTTATTGAACAAGAACGGAACACCAGTGTGTATTAGTAAATGATGTCACTAAAAATATATCTAAAATGAGATTAATACTATAATTGTTTATTATTGAAGAAATATATCTAAAATGAGATTAATACTAGTAAAGATATATAAGTAAATTTTATGTGGTGTTGTTGAAGAAATATGCAACACCAATGTATATTATTCGGTGGTGTTATTGAATAAGAACGGAACACCAGTGTGTATTAGTAAATGGTGTCACTAAAAATATATCTAAAATGAGATTAATACTAGAATTGTTTATTATTGAAGAAATATATCTAAAATGAGATTAATTCTAGTAAAGATATATAAATAAATTCTATATGGTATTATTGAAGAAATATGCAACACCAATGTATATTATTCAGTGGTGTTATTGACATGAGACTGAGAAAATTCATTGGTTTTTGAATGAAATAATTAAAATTAGAAAAAAAAGTTATACTTCAATTTATTTTAAATGAGATTAATACTAGAATTCATATTTTCGACATTGGTGAGCTGAAGTAATCATTGCATTTAGCTTCCTCTCTCCAATCTCAATTAATTGCTAATTACTCTATCATTAATACCCAAAATACCACTATTATTGTTTTTCCACTTAAAGATGTAAGGACAAAAATACCCAATTAAATATGAACCATAGGATTAAAATATCACTTAAACTCTTAATCTAACGGCTCATATGGTTGTGAGCACCATGTGAGCATGACCTCCTAAGCATACAAGAAAATTCTCCACTTTAGCCCCTCGACATTAAAAGTTGACGGAAAATTGTAACTTTGGACCAAAATTGAAATTGTAGCATTAGTACAAGATCAAAACGCAAATTGGATACAATGTAGTCTTGTATAATTTTTTTGGTGCATTTTAGGCCCCGTAATTAATTTTTTTCCAATTCTTTTTTATTCTTTTTCGAAATGTATCCCATGATTAGGCAAGGCACGATTAATGATATCAAATTATCAAGATTTGACGACTAATCACTTAAAATCCTCAACTTTATATGTTAAGAGAAATACAGGCTACACCAACATAGTGATAAGAATAATTCGGCTCAACTCGATTTCATGTACCAAAATATAGATATTGAATAATTAATAGTGGAACGAATAATTAAAATGAAATATGCATTTATTGGAATACCTTTGGATGCCCAAGTCTTTCATGGCTAATTTAGTTACTTCTGAAGAAGCATTATGAGCTCGAAGCTCCTTTAATTTGTCATCCACCAATTTCTTCTCTGCATAGGGGTCTAACCCCTGTGTCCCATTCAGGGACTCACCCAACTTACATGGCTTTTCCAATATTAGTCCTGATTTTATCTCTGCCACATAAGCTTAAAAATAAAGGGCAACGAGAAAATGTGAGAAATAAAGAAAATGCAAATTGTCTACATGTTTATGTGTTTAGAAATACTAGGTATAGATAATTTCATGTGGATTTATAAATTATAGTAATATATTGAACTCTAGCAAATAAGAATGACATATTAAATAATATTTCTTCCGTCCCTAAAAGATTGTCACATTTTGACTTTTGTTGGTCAAATACTACAAAATTTGATCATGAATTCCCATTAAACGATAAGAAATAATATAGTCTTGTGGGACCTTGTTAGATTCGTCTCAACATATACTTTTGAAATATCAACTTTTTATATTTTTTCGAATGTAAAATAATAGAAATTTACGTTTTAAATCGTGTTTTGTTGACCAACAAAGTCAAAATGTGACAATCTTTTAGGGATGCAGGGAGTACTATAAGTCGTATTGTCTCAACTCTTCAAATATATTTGCAGACTAATAGTATGATATTGTATTTGTTAATGAGTTGATTGATGATTTGATCGTAGATACTAGTAGTATGATATTGTATTTCCGTCTCAGATAGTATAATGTTATAGATTAGTCGTTGAAAATAGAACATGTGTTGCATTATAGTCCTCGAAGTGACAAATATTGAAGTTTGATTGCTAAAAAATCGGAATTAATGGGTAATGAATGTCAGTTTTGAGAAATATATTGTAAAACTTGTGTCATTTCTAAGTATTACTAATGTGAAATAAATAATATATAATATAATTATGTGAGACTAAAATGCAACTTTATGTTACTATCGACAATTGTTATATAATTATTAGGACTCTATTAATAGGAGTAATTGTTTAGTCACAACTATTCCTAATATATAAATATATGTGAAGAAATGGTTTATACAAAGAATAATTTAAACAAGATGGATTGTAAATGTACTAACCAGTCGATACATGAAGAAACACCTTTAGCTTGACACATTTCTTGGCAAAATTTAAAATGTTTACTGCCCCAAATGTATTAAGTGCTAGTGAAACATCATACCTGCATTGATAAATGATAACGTACATGAATCATCTATTTTCATTCTAAAAAATAATGGAAATGCCCATTTCATTATATGTTGTGTCGGTTTAATATCCAACATTACCTCAATCCTATTAAATTTTTAAATTTTTAAATATATATAATATATATGTTGTTGGAATTGAATTGATATTATTGCAAAGAAAATTGAATGCTGGTCATTTTGTTAGTCACCCTTATTAAGTTGTGTACATTTTGCAACTTATTATGAAATTATACTTTGTATATATATTGATTAAAATGATATTATATGAAAGAAAACTGAATGCTCGTCATTCTGTTAGTCACCCTGTAAATGTTCGGTCTATACAAATGATATTTAATATTGGTTGAAGTAGTGCAGTTTAATCCCTCTTTTGAGGGAGACGTTAAATTTGGACATAAAGACGAATTAAACTGTACCTTTTCGACCAATATCAGGGACTAGAGTACACATTTTCAAGAAATATGTAAGTTTTAGAAATGTTATTTTGGCCTTATTTCTGTCAAACTTTAACATATCCGTCAAAAAGTGAACTAAATTGCACCTGTTACATCAATATCAGGGATCACTTATGGATATCATATATTTAGTATGACTAAAGTGAAGCTTGCACATCGGTAACATTTTGATAATTTTCTCCTTAATAATGGATTTTGTAAATCAAATAATATTGAAAGAGATGGTGTATAATTAGGGGTGGTTATTTTAACTTAGGTTAATGATGATAATAATGACAGATTGACAGTATTATTAAATTGGTTAGGTAGTAGTACATACCTTCCATCAAAGTCCGTTGTTGCAGCAACATTAACTATAACATCAACTTCGTTCCACATTTCTTCAACCAAATTTGTGTTCTTCACTCCCAAGTTCTCATATGTTATGTCTCCCGGAACAATTGTAATTTTATCCGAAATGAAATTGTTCAATTTTTTGCCCATTTTCTCTTTCAGGACCTTGTACAAGTCTTTTGCAATAATCTACATTAACATAGAAAATAATATAAACTGTTACTGAATCTATTATTTCTTAATCAACCAACATCATACAATTAAGGAAATCATATACTATTAGGGAAAGGAATCTATACTACAACGGGGCAGAAGCATCCGTAAATATTTGGGACCTCGCCAGGTGTCGAACCCATGACCTCCATTGAGAAGGCATATATAGATCGATGACCACTAGGCCAAGCTAGTTGGCTGAAATTGTTACTGAATCTATCAACTTATAATAAATGGAGCAAAGAAATCAATTGATTATTATAACGTGGAGACAATTGAGAGATTGGTAGTATCCTGTTTCTTTTTTTTTTTTGCATGATCATAGCACCCTCCGTTTTGAAATTATTATTGTGTCTATAAATTATACCCTTCTACCCTGTCTCCATTTTCTTTTTCATAACATCACCACGAACACCAACCACCACCATCAACCATAACCACCATCACAACAACATATACCTCACCGGCCACCACCACTACAACCACTAAACATCAGATATTCTTATCATCTTCTTCATCACACCTTTGTTCTACAACTCACAAACCACCATCACCACCACCAATGACCAACTCCCTCCCCCGATCATCAATTAATATCACAAATAACTCTCCTCATCCCTAATTTTACTAAATTCGAAATATCACTTTCAATTAAAAAATAAAAACTATTGAAGCCGTGATTGCATTAGGTAACCGGGTATAATCACAGTTTTGGGGTGTTTGGAGGGTGGTGGTCACGGTTTTGGAGGGTTGAAGGGTGGTGGTCCAGGATTTTGAGGTGGTGGAGGCGTTTTTAGGATGGTGAAATTTATATATGAAAATGATATTTGTCACAGTTAGAATTGTTCAAAATATATACAATATTATTAAAGTGGTTCAAAAAAGATTTCCAACACATTTTGAATCATCAAAATCGGAGTTCAAATAAAGGGACTAAGACAAAATCAAAATTGATTATAATAATATGGGTGGAAACTTAGAAAAATTGTAATTATTTCTCAAAAATCACATTTGAAGTCAAATTTGACAGAGCCGTTAGTAGGGGGACCAAATTACGACACTTTTTCCCAATATATGGGACCAAATTGCAGCCACATCCCACTATCTAGGACCATTTCACCAATTAGCTCGATCGTTAGGCATACTTGGTCTGCCAACCTTATTAGTGAAATTAAATAGTTAATATGTATAAAGTAATGTGGGTGCAAACTTTGTCAAATTATAACTATTTTCCCAAAAACCACGTTTGACTATCAAATTTAACGGAGTAGTTAGTCGAGGACCAACCTACAACAGTTTTATCAATATCTGGGACTAAATTGGAACCGCGTCCCACTATCTAGGATCATTTCAACAATTTGCTCGTGTGTGACAACCTTATTAGTGAAAGAAAATACTCCATTTTTTAACATATTGTTTTGGCTAAAATTCTTGTATTTCCTTAACTTATTGTTTAACATTTCAATGTGAAAAGATCCATTGAACTGTGAAAGTTGTTAGTTTGTGACTTAACCATGTGTCGGCTTTCATGGTTTGGTTCTGTATAAATAGGCAGATCATATTAAATCACTCACGATTAGGTCTCTTACCGAACTTGTCCACTCATAAATCGTTCGCAAATAACTACGTTACGCCAGTTTGCTCGTTGTGTTTGAATTTTGAATCGTTTATGATTCGTTTCTACAAATTATAAATCGTTTGCGGTCGCTCATTCAACGCTCTTTAAAAATGTTTATAAATTTTATTTATTAAAATATAATTTAAATTCTAACCGGTAACGATTCGTTCGTAATTCGTTGCAAATCCCTTGTTCATCGTTCGCCCGCTCGTTCATCGTCCGTTAAAACTACTTATAATATTAATTTTAATTTAAAAAATAATACCAAACATAGCCTAACTATCTGAATTGCAAGTGGAAAACGGATTACGCTTGAAACAATTAGCGAACCAAGGGAGCGATTTTTATTTCAAACCAATTAAAGAGCTGATTTTTTGAGATTCTTTACTGTTCGATTAATGACCCGGTTTTACACGATTTTATTTCGAACCGATTACGAGTTGAACACTCAAATCGATTTATTAATGAACTGATTTGCAAATGAACCAGTTTGAATAACGGTCTTAACCGGTTTGGGCCAAAACCGACTCGGGCCCGGCTCGTTAACAGCTCTCTACCCACAACAGGGTGTACTTCAAATAAAAAATATCATTTGTTACATCAGATTATTTTTTAACCACATCATCAACTATCTTAAATTGTTTTTACATTCCACAGTAGGTAACATTTTACAAAATAATTCTGTTTTTCTTTTTTTTCATATTATTAACATACACTAAACCATCTGTAACCTTGTAAAATGTGTTAAATTTTTTATTTTTCAAATAAGATAAAATAAATTTTTATTTATAGATCTTGTAAAATAAAAATTATTGGTATAATTTTTATTTTATTTTATATTCGGGGTTTTCTAGTTGTACTCTTTTCACGTTAATTAAAAAACAATAGCACTTTACACATATATCCTAAATTAATGCATAGTAACAATTAAATTCATGTACTAGTATTCTACATTGAATACATTCAATAGGGGCTTAAGAGGAAAAGGTAATTAAATATTGCGTCGGAATTGTAATACGTCAACTAAAATCAAACAGTACCTGGAGCCTAAAACGTCAACAACAACAAAACGGAGGGATTACAAGCTTTAGCTTTACACAGTCTCTCCTCAAAAATGGTCCCCACCCTACACCTTTCCATCCAATTACGTGGGAGAATTAATTGTCCCCAACTAATTTTGACATGACATTGTCCCTCAATTATTTCCTATTGTGATAAAATTTGACGACAATGTCCCCCGAAAACATTGATTGAGGACTCAAATGGTTATTGTCGGTCTATACATTTTCGAGATATAGGCAAAAATAAAAGGGGGGCCTTAATTATTAATAATAACTTCTATATTTTTAATAACTCATTATTAATAGAACTTAAAAGCCAAAACCACTGTACGAATTTGTGAGGTTTTCTATGACCAATTTCTCTTATATATACTACATAGTCAGGAGCGACCTAGGTCATCAGTGACGGAACAGGTGGGGTAAAATTAAATATTTTCAACAATTAATAATATATACACTACTGATTACCCGAGCGAGGAGCGTGTCTAACTCGGCTCAGGCACAACTCAATCTAAGCTCATGCTTCATAATGTATTATATGTAGACATACGTACAAAAAACAAATAAACTAATTATTACCTCATTGTTGAAACGTTGCAATGCTGCTTTATCATCTTCAGCTCTCAACAAAAGATACAGCTTCTTCACATTTGGTTGGACTCTCAATATTTTCTCAATAAAAACTGAAACAATAATAATACATTATACATGCATGTCCCAAATTAGTTGTCCAATTATTACTTCATCAAAACTAATAAAACCGACAAAAACGAAAGAGCGAGAGATTGAGTGATGTACTCTTTGCCAAGAATCCAGTAGCTCCAGTGACAATGATACTTTTGTTTTCAAGAAAACCAACAACACTTCCTATCTCCATTATTTTCGAAAGTGAAAGAAAAAGAAAAGAAAAAATAAAAGAAAACGATAGAAAGAAAAGGAGGTATTAAGTGATGAGGTGTATTTGCAAAATTAAGCAATAGAAAATGAAATGTGAAAATCAAAGACTGGAGGGGTTAGCTCATATATAGGAGTGAGATATTGGAGTAGATATTGATGGTCTTAGTAAAATTGATGATATAGTACATGCAATCTGTCGGTTGACATAGACGACCAATTTTACCATTATTTTAGTTTGGTCACTTTGTGTTAAATAATATACATGTGTTACTTATTTTATTCCACTTTCACACATGATAGAAGAGGAAATTCAAGACTTCTAGTATAGTTGTATTGGGCCCGAGTCTTTTTTAAAAATGTTTCATGTTTTATTCTGGCAGAGGAGTATATATTTAAACATATTCTTTCTTCTTTTGTGGTTGTCTTTGCAGTATTTTCGGGCGTGCCTGTGCAGCATTTCAGCACCCACTCTGCCGAATTTCCGGGACGTTTCAAGACAACTTCGAGAATCGGACTCACATCCAAGAAGCGAAGTTCAAGCATTACGTGGATTTCAGTCACATTCAGGAACTGAGTGTTCATTGCAGCAACAGTTAGAGAAGACAAATCTCTTTATTTGAAGCTTTGACCCCCATTTGTTTAGTTTGGAAATGTAATGTATTTCTTATCACATGACTACTTATAATTTCTATCATTTGAATGAAAAATCAAGAAGAACAAACTACCTCATAATTAAGAATTGAATTTGAAAAAGCTTAAATCATGTAGATCAGATTTTAAAACTAATGAAACACAAACATAAACTACCAAAAAAAATTTATGATATTCATCGGATTTAATAATAGAAGAGAGATTATAATAGAAGAGGGATTATCAAAACTCCATGATTTTCTTTAACTAATTACTTATTATTTATTAATGTCGAGTAAAATGACTAGATCTTGAGCTAGATTTTATCAGAATAGCACATTAGGCTTATAACTAAATGTAAAATTCTCAAAAATAGAGTGAAGAAAAACTCTCTCTACTCAACATAGAGTAAGAGATTTACTTTTGTTTTGTTCTTTATTGAATTAAATACCAATAAACGATAAAACCTGAGATAAACCTGTTATAAAGTCCCAATATTCAGAATTCAGTTCGTAATAGTTAATCCGCTTTCGATATTCGTTTTATTAAGTTTGTATTTGGTATTCGTATTGAATATTCCAATTCGATTTTTATGGGATTCGATTTTCGTCGTTTTTCTTGGTCACAACTTTACGATTAAAAAAAAAAATTAATACAACTCAAAAATTAATTCAAAATATACCAAAAAATTACAAATGATAATTTCAATAATATTTTTTAACTATATCTAAATACAATTAAGATAACAAACATCAAAAATCAAAAACAAAATTATGAGAATTATTACTAGAAAAACAACAACTAAAAAATAACCATTTACATAATTAAAATTAAACCCCAACCCTTCTTCTTCAACACACCCCACCCTCACCTCCACCCCCACCCCAACAAAAATAGCAAACATGATGAACAAACAGAAAACTTCCAAGAAGAAGACTTGTTTGATCTTCCAAGTAAAGCAGAAAGCAAAAAAACAATAGAACAACACCACTGTAAAACCTTATTATTCTTTCATTATACAACCTTATTTTAAATACATTTAGGAACACAAGAAGAGTTTGATTTTCTGCTCAATTTCAGAAAAATCAGAAATGTGTTCAGCTGATGAAGTCTTTTTCCAGGGCCAAATTCTTCCATTGTACCATTCTCTATACTCCACAACCTCAAACACCTATCTTTGAAGGTCTGAATTAATGACTACTCACTCTTCAAATGGCTTCTCTAACGGCGGAAGCAGTCGGAGCAGCAGTATCAGCAGCCACCAATCCTCCACCCCGGAAATGGTGGTGGATCTTCAAATCCACCCCAATTTACAAACCAAGAACACCCAACAATTTCAATTCACATCAAATTCCAAAACCGAAGATGAAAATTTCAAAAATCAAGAAACAAACATGCATAGTTGTAGTAAGAAATCAACAATGTGAGTATTTTCAGACCATGATTAATGAAAAGGCCAAAAATTGTTTCCAGACGAGTAAAAGTTGCGGTTGTAATTATTTGGAAAATTCTAACAAAACTCCCAAATCGGCCTCCCTGTTCGAACAGATTTGAATTTTGAGGATGGATGTGGCTTTGGTTCCCTTGAAGAATCGATACATATGACGGTAGAATTATAGGAATCTTACTAGATGAGGAATGAAGACCAACCTCCTAAGGACGAGGTGGTTGTTCCTAATCGGCCATATCCCATAGGCCGGATCAAGCAATAAGAACGCAGGCAAGGTTTTGAGAGAGAGAAGCTATGGTTTGTTCTATTCAGAAAAGATAACTTGGGATCAAAATGAAGAAAGTTACTTTTACATATAACTTTTTGTTATTTACATTTTAGGCCCCAAATGCGGCTATTAAATTATAAAAAAAATTGATTTTGCCCCCAAAATAACTATTCACGCTAAAATTTGACGGATGTAACGGAATAAGGACTAAATTGCACCATTTAACACACTTTCAGGGACCATTTCCCCAATAGTTCCACTTTCGGGGACCAAAATGTACCAGGCCCCACTTACTAGGACCATTTCAGCAATTAACTCATACTTTTACCAAAATGTTAAAAATTTCGAAAACTCAAGAGTTGTACCAAAAAAACGCGTGAGTGACCCAAAGCATACATAATACCCAACATGAGTGATCGAAAATATACAAAGTCATACTAGGTGATCAACTAGTGTTTTTTAACAAACATGAGTGATCAATAAAGTCATTTGCTCAAAAGTAAAACAAGAAACTAAGTTAAGATTCTATTTTAACAAAAACAAGGGAAAAAAACTTTCAATTGGAGAAAGTCTGTTTCAAAATAAGTGTTAATTATCGGAATGGTCCTAATAAGTGGGGTCTTTGTGAAATTTGATTCCGAAAGTAGCACTGTCGCAGACATGGTCCTGAAAATGTGCATAATGGTGCATTTTAGTCCCTGAACCGTTAAAATTACCGATGTTCGGTGTGAATAGTGAAGTTTTGGGGCAAAAATGAAACTTTTAAGAAGTTTGTTACCTTAACGAAACATGGGGGCCAAAATGAAAAAATTACCACCCGATATTTTGATACACTTATTTTTTTTTTTCAATTTTTTTCCTAGTAAAAGGGGTTCGATTTTGGTAATCGTTTAGCTAAAAGTTTCGTTTTTGAAATAAAGCTTCGTTTTCGTAGTTTTTTGGAAAAAAGGTTCTGGTTTGATAGTTCTTTGCCAGAAAGTAGTTGTAATTTGCCAAAAATGATCGATTTTCATAGTTTTTTTACAAAATGGTTCGATTTTGATAGTTGTTTTGGCAAAAATATTCGATTTTGCGAAACTTTTAGCCGAAACAACTACCAAAATCGAACATTTTTTGCCAAACCAACTATCGGAATCTAACATTATTGCGAAACAACTACCAAAATCAAAACTCTTTGCCAAACAACTACCAAAATCGTACATTTTTTGGCAAAAACTATGAAAACCGAACCTTTTTGCAAAAGAACTACCAAAATTGAACACTTTTTGCCAAACAACTACGAAAATCGAGCATGTTTGCCAAACAACTACCAAAACAGAACCTTTTTGCGAAACAACTACCAAAATCGAACTCTTTTTGCCAAACAACTACCAAAACCGTTCGATTTCCGTAGTATTTTGGCAAACAATTATCAAAATCAAACATTTTTGCCAAAACCAAAACTTTTAGCTAAAACAACTACCAAAATTGAACCCTTTTTATTAGACAAAAAAATGAAAACGAAAACCAAGAAATTGAAAAAAAAAAGTGTATCAAAAAAAAGGTGTTTCCAAACTTACATATATAATATTAATGTATTTAATAAAAAAATAAATGTAATGATTCATTATAGCGGTGGGTGGGTGTATGTATTTACTAAGTTAAAAAATTGATTTTTTGCGGGAAAATAAGAATTTTGGTGAATTAGGGCTAAATAGACGGGTAGGAATGCGTTGAGGTAACCAACTTCTCAAAAGTTTTATTGTTGCTCTAAAACTTCACTATTCATGCTGAAACACGTCAATGTTAACGGATCAGTGATCAAAATGCATCATTAACACTATGAACATAGTTAAATATTAATATTATAACCTTATTATTGTAACGTTTAATCATCAAATCTGTAAAGCAAACATAAAACATTATTTAATGAGATTCGAATAACTAAGATTCATAAGATACAGATATTGCCTACTTAACTTACTAGTGCTCTTTTTTTCTTTTGGTCTTTTCTAATTAATATATTAATTGTATAAGTAGATGTACAAGGAAAATTTACTCATAATCTAATATCAGAATCAATGCAATACTATTATTTTTAATAAAATAAATCAGTTGATTCATTCCGTTAAATTGGTATCCGGTGAGACACAGTGCTGAGTGCTCTGTTAATTTAAGGAATTAGAATCGTTTCATTAAATTTCAGGTGATATCATTCCTTTTTCTCTTTTTAATTTATTTATTTTAATTAATTTCATACTTTATTTATTTTCATTACTTAATTTTAAATTTTTTTTATTTTATATTTTATTCTTTAGTTGTTTATTAATAATTGTTTGTCTATTTTATAATATGTTGTCTCGCAAATACTTATCCGGAAACGATAAAAGAAAAAAAACATAAAAGTGAAATTGAATTTGTTACACCCAAATATTTTTATGTTTCATTTCAACGAATAAAGATAGTTGTAGAAAATTTAAATTTTATTATATATCGAGGGTCTCATTTTCAGTTTTCGCATTAGGCCCCGAAAATCTATAGACCGTCCCTGCTAACAAAAAATTCTTTTACATAAACAATTAATAAAATTAATTAACATGTAACAAGTAATAAAATTAACTAACATGTAATAATGTAAATAAAAACAATAAATTGACTACAAATTGACATTAATAATAATCGAAATGACTAACAAAGTATAATATAACAAATTTTATTAAAAATAATATTAACATATGTACCATCGAACTACCGAGCCGACTTCCCGAGCTAGCTCGCCGAGCTAACGAATCGAAGACCTAGCTCGAGGCTCGGCTCATTTTGTTACGAGCCTAACTTTGAATCTCGACTTCCCGAACCGAACCGAACGAGCTGCTCGATTTAGCTCGGCTCATGCACAACACCGCCAACTACAACTGTATACCAGATCATATGTGTATCTACCGACTACATATTATACATGCATCACTGTAACGCTGCCAAATGCATGTCACCATTTCTTGTCTAACCGTTATACTTCCTTCATCTCAAATTCTCTTTCCACTTTTCATTTTGAGAGCTATATTTAAAATTATGTTTTCATTAGCCGCTTAAAAATAATATGGTCATATAAAATTCTATTAGATTTGTTTCAATAATGTATTTTTCTTAAATATCAATTTATTTATAAATTTTACGCATAAACAATAGAAGTATTTATATTTTAAATCGTACCAGTTAAAAGAAAAAAGTCAAACATAACAAATAATTTAGGATGGAGGAAGTAATACTTTCATTGCACGTCTAATTAAATTTCCCACCTAATTTTCGTTGAGGCAACAACCACGATATATGGGCGACACCATTTCTTCCCTTTTGGGTTTGGTACAAAATCTAAAAGAGAGTTAAGAGTTTCCATTTTGTAGCAATGGTCAGTTATCATTGCCTTACCATAGTCCAAACATGTTATTAGGAAGTTCAAAATTGACACATCCCTAACAGCCTAACTATTACTCCCTCCGTGCCTACAAGATTGTCACATTTTAACTTTTGTTAGTCAAATATTATAAAATTTGATCACGAATTTTCATCAAACGATAAGAAATAATATAGTCTTGTGGGACCTTGTTAGATTCGTCTCAATATATATTTTTAAAATATTAACTTGTTATAATTTTTTCGCATGTAGAATAATAATATTTATGTTTTAAATTGTGTGTTGACCATCAAAAGTCAAAATGTGATAATTTTTTAGGACGGAGGGAGTAACAATTAGTATTATCAATGTGTATATATATAAAAAAATATATACTTCTGTTGTTTATTAATAACACTAACAAAATTTAAGAAGGATATAGAAATTAACAACCTCACTCAACTTTAACGAAAACCAGGTATGGAATTCATGAACGGATTCACGATTATAATTTTGGTGGTCTAGATTAAAAAAGAAGTGAAAATGATGTCATTTTATCGATTTTTTTAAACCTAGGCGAAGATGATGTCATTTTCAAATGTAATTGAGAAGCATACATATAAAATATTTTATGGACCTGAAGTACAAACCAAAAAAAATACTCCATAATTTGTTAATGTTGTCTTATGTTAATTATTTCAATATTTTGTTTAAGCAATATTATCTAATATAATCTCAAAAAAATATTTAAGACGATTATTTATCATTTTAAAAATTCTTTTCTTTTTTATTCTTAAGCATTTAAAATAAAAGAGTTTTTGAGTTATTTTGGTAGTTAAGTCTACATACCTCACTAGTTATTTTGGCACTTTTTGGAACATGTGTGATAAAAAAGGTCATTACGAAACATGTATGATCAAATGGTGAACGTTATGAAACATGTATGACCGAGTGTGTCATTAGCCTAATTTTAGTTCCTGGAAATTTTGCTGAAATGACTATTTCACCCCTCATGCGACCGGCACTCGACATCATTAACGGTTGAGTTGACGGTGATCTTAACGGAGTAACCTAATGGGACATTTTTTAACATGCATGACCTAATGAGACATTTCGAAACATGTATGATCAAACGGTAAATGGTTGAAAACATGTATGATCAAACGTGTCATTAGTCTTTTGATATTTTTATCTTTTTGTCCAGGATTTAAGCTAAAACAACAAATATAAAAACGAAGGGAATACTACTTCAGGTTATACCAACTGATAATATAATCATCAAATTAAAAATTTGTACACTTTATAATTTTCAAATGTTAAATTAATAACATTGTAATAATTTGATACCAAAAATGGCCATCAAAGTTACATATATGGCACATAATTATTTGCTACTAGTGATAAAAGGATTAGAACCTACCGTTTGCGTTCTCATCAACTCATCTTATATGTCCTGTTAATTAACATATAATTAGAAAATTAATATTCTTACACTCATTGAGAAAATCATCTCTTTTGTGACAAAGTAAATAATTTGATTTCTAGGGTTGGTATTCATGACTTCTCATGATTAAAATTAAGAAAAGATGTTTGATCTCTTGAGGCTACATAAAACTTAAGAATTGGTATTAGAATATCAAAACATTCTTTACATATTTATCCTACATGACAACACTACATAGCCAAGCAAGTTCCAAAAGATATTGAACTGCCTCATAAGACATTCGTCTTCCCCGGAGACACTCGTCAACAGGCTTCGTAGCAAGCAAGCTTCCTTCACCAAGAGCTGAACAAACAAAACAATCAAGAGCCTTTTTCTCTCTAGTCTCTACTAAATCAGAAGCGTCCTACCCTGCCAAAATACTTGATTAATTCTTTACAGGATGTTGTGTATACCAGCGATGGTGAAGGACAGATATCAAGAGCCTTCTCTCTACTGAATCCGTGGGGGTTGTGGTTAAGCGTTTCAAGTGGATTTGAATTTAGATTCGTTGCAAAATGATTACTCTTGGGTTGTTTGCTCGGGACATGTCTGATCAACTTCAATGGGAGAAGGTTCTATTCTATCTATCCTTGTCGAGGTAGAAACCGTTTGATCAGCTGTAGTCGGGCAAGTCTTGGCAGATGCATCGCCTAAAGGGGGATCCACGTCCATTGTAACTGCTAAAGGGGGATCAGTGTCCATTCTATCTCCAGTAGTTTCTGGTTTAGATGTTTGAGCTAGATCTTTCTCTTCATTACAAGTCCCGTAATCGGATAGGAGATCCAGATATTCATTGAGCAACCTCTGCACTTTGAGGTTTGATGCCATTGCAGGAAGAATATCTTCCCTCAGCAAGTTGTGCTTCTTCATTCCCTGCAGTAAAGATATTCCAGTCTCTCATATAATCACAATAGGTCAATCAAGTAGAAAGGAAAACTAGTAGTATTAGTTATAATCGGTAGAAAACCAACAAGTGCCTTACAAGAACATAAGGGTCCCATGTAGGATCCTTTGGGTCAGAAGAGGCAGCTGCGACCATCCCAGCAGGTGGTCCAAGAAAGCTCTCACAAACTTCCCGAAGGCGTGATTCATCCGCTTCCCTGCATTTAAGTAACCAATATTTCCAAGATAAGCAATATGATGATATATTTGAAAAGGAACACAACATAATTACAGATGATATAGATTGCAAACCACAAGATATAATCAAAATGTGACCCATTGCCGATGGATTACAGATCAAATCGATCACAGTGAGATGTAGGAACTCTTTCTATTTTATATTATATCCGGCCCAGAGTGGCTGATGTGATATGTTTGATAGGATTTGATAGATACTACTCATACCATCAAGATGCATCTTCTTTTCGGTGGCTCAACTCATAAGAACTCCAAAGTTAAACGTGTTTGACCTAGGGTAATTCTGGGATGGGTGACCCACTGGGAAGTGTCCCGGTGAGCACGTGAGTGAAGACAAAACGTGCTGGAAAGACCCGTGGTGGTTTGTGAGGCCAGTCCATCAAATCAAATAACGTTCCGACCCGGTGTTCCGGGGCGGGGCGTTACATTAAAAGCCTTCATGGCATTGTATTGCACTTAAATTGACACCATTGCATTTGGTTAAACAAGTTCCGAAGTTGTATTCATCAGTTTCAATAAATAATAATGTAAGATAGTGAAGTTTGGGAGAGAAACTACAGAAAAGATGATCAAAAGAAGTGGATCATATACCATACCTTGCAAGAACTCTGACATATGACAAAAGGCATTGTCGATATTCTTTTGAAGACTTCAGTGCCAATGCAGATGCTACCTGAGCTTCCAAATGTGCCCGTGTCTGTACCCCATCATCAGTAACCCTGTACAATCATACTGAGACAATTAAGCTCTTGCAAATTGTGGGTACTACATAATAAACTCCGACAAGAGAACCAGATACAAAAGATTGTATCAGAAGTTCAGAACATTATAAGAATCATGTCATCTGTAAAGACACCCTCCTACTATAACAAGGCAACCATACAGTAGAGTAGTATAACGGAACCAAATGTCAGTTGGCTAGCTAACAGAGGATGTCTTTGTGTAATATATTTGCTTTTGCTAAGGTATGGTCAAGGGCTTTATTTTAATTTAATGAAATTTAGCGGAACCCTAAAAAACAAGTCAAAGTACAGACCATTTATAAAAATATTGCATGCACATATATACAAACATACATATATATAGTGACGTCATAATACTCAAAACTTCATAATTTGAACAGACCTGCTCCAACCTGGCTTCCTGGCCAAGAACTTCCTGACATCTACCTGCAATGTAGCCAGTTCACCCCCATGAATTGACCCTAAGTTCCATGAGCTAGCAAAATTTGAAGCTGGGAAACAGTCATCAGCGACTCTAAGCCAACACTTAAGGCCCATATCAAAGAGATAAGCATGGCGTGTAGCTAGGGTGATAAGCGGAGAACCGGATTTTGATAATTTTGCTGATATAATTTTGATTGATCCTATAGGAAAATTTAAGAGATGCCAACAAAGTCAGTAGGCAACGCTGTATAATTTGGGGGCAATGAAGTTATCAACTTAAATCTTCTACACACCTGCATCTTTAGAAGTAGACTTCGAATCAGAAGTAATTAAGCAAGCCAATGAATCGTGAAGAATACATTTCCTCTCAAAGAGATCCCAAACATATAAGAATCCCTTCCTTGTTACAACCAATAATTTCCAGTATTCATCACAATCGACAAATACAGCAGCAGATCCAATCATCATGGTTGGCAAGGCACGCCTCCCACATTTGGTGTATACCTGCTCATTTGATAATAAACTTCAGTCATTGAGGAAAGGGTTTACATGTTAAAGGGTAACAAGAAGTATATAACCATGTAAAATAAGAAAAACATATAGCTCCATGGGTTACATTACACTCTAAAGCATGAAAGAATCTTTAAGAGACTGTGCTAACCTGAAGCGAACCATCTTCGCAACCAACAGCCCAAAAGTTCAAGTTCCCAGCCAAAACAGTAACTTTTCCAGATATCCTATCCGACCAAAGCATTTGAGTTTTTCTTGTGCAAAAAATTTCTGTTTCTCTAATAGATATACTGCCCATTCCAGCGACATCGTTCACAGCATGTTCTCTTGGACGCGCTTCCAAGCACACGGGTGTGGTATCTTCCCCTTCTTTATTACCAGATACCGCTATCGAGAGGATATTTTCGGAACTCAAATTACCTGCCGGCTTCATGAGGCCAGTCTGCTCAACATTAATGCTTCCATTTTCACCAGCAGAAGCAGGAACCTTCTCAATGACCAGGCTCTCGCTAATTGTAGCCCTTGCAGTGACACCAGAACGGTTTACAATATCAGAAGAACCTACCATTTTCCTGATAGATGCTTCCCGGAAGCCAGGATTAGCATGTACAACTCCATTCTCGTATTGCTTGTTCTCAAGATTATTGGGGAAGTCAATTGCCAAAGGAGCACCTGTTGAGACATCTTGCTGAGCAGATCCTCCAACTGCTTCCGGGATAATCCTCTTTCTTCCATCAGGGCGCCTATATTCTCGTTGCTTTACAGGACTTGATTTACGAACAGAAGAATTCACCTTCTTTGGAACATCAGTATTAGCTGGAAGCTTCTTCCCATCATCAGCAGGAGCTTTCGAACGTCTTGTTTCAGCTGAAGATTTTAACAATGCCTTGACTGAGGGAGCATCCGCAGAATTCTTTTTGCTTGGGGTTTGCTTTGTAGAAGCCGCCTCAAGTAATAACTGCGCTGGACTCTCCACTAAGTTCGCCAATCTACCTCTGACATCACCATAACGGTTCCTTTTCAATTCATCCAATTCAGCATCAGTTAGCCGGTTCCCAAGCTCCTTCACATCAAAACAAAAAGTAGCCATAGTCCCATCTAAAGAGCAAGCGAACAATGAATACCCATCAGGGCTCCTGTGCAGCAGACAGGAAGAAACATACATAATCAAAAGTTGGTCAAACTGGATATAATCGAGTAGAACCAATCAAACAGACTACAGGTACTATGAGTGGAAAGAATTACTAATGTCAATAAAAAAATCTCACATACCAGGTCAAATCCACAACACTTTGAGAGAAGAAATGCTTAGCAACAAAAAGAGGACGAGGACTTGCTGTCGTCCACACAGTGATTGTGCGATCTTGGCTCCCTATTGCAATAATGTTATACGGCTGGGAATCTTTTCCGTCAGCTTTACAAGAACCATTGGCCCACCCAAGAGGAGCAACCTCTGTTTCCAGACTGCTGGAAGGGTTCTTTTTGAACATCGAGTGATTGAACTTTACAACAATAATTGGCGCATTGTGCCCAAGGAAGTCAAAAGTAGCAGACCATTCCCCTCTCTCTAGAACAGGTGCAGAATGTCGTGGCTTCTGGAAACCATGAGTCGTAGTTATAAAGTGACCACAAGGAGACCAGCCAAGCCGCCTAAAAAAGGTAGATCCTAGCTGATAAAGGGAAAAAATAACGTAAAAACTAATTAGCTTCCAGGTAGAGAATTAGATGAAAGAATAAAACAAGGACTAGCAAATTTGTGTCTATCATACAGATTTTGCCCAGTGACCCTCTGTCTTATGTGCAAGGCTCCAGTCGCTAGTCCGCCAAATTATGACAGTTTTATCATCAGATTGGCTAGCAATGAAAGAACCAATAGGGTCCCAAGCAACTCCTTTGACAAGGCTAGAATGACCCCTTAGGACGGCAGTGCAAATGCCAGTGCTCATATCCCAGATATGAATGGTGTTGTCCAAGCTCCCACTAGCCAAAACTGAGTCATCAGGTGACCAATTAAGATCCACCTACTTCATGCAAAGAAGAATGGATGCATGGTTAAAAAGGACATCAATTGCATCTACATAGCTTAATAAATTGTATAACGCTACAAATCCCGCCCACCTACACCCACTAGGCCCTTGAAGTGAGTGCAATAATAGTTTGAAATCTGAGGGGAAGAGGAATAATTATGTGAATGACATACTGAAAACTATTCTCAATCTGCAAAGGGTCTTTACTAAGTTTATATTACGTAATTACCACATCTGCAGTGTGTCCTCTCAAAGTCAAAGCAACTTTCCAGTTCTCGACATCCGGTGGTTCCCCACTACCAAATTCCGTTGTGCCTGAACCAGGCTTACGCTCATGAACCTGAATAACCTGATCATCAGAACCAGATGCAACATACCGACCGTGTTTTGCCCATCTAACGCAATTAACTGACCCAAAATGATCTCTCAGCGTCGCGAGCAGTTTTGGTGTTGTTTCATCAGATTCAGTCTCTGTCCCAACAGATTTCATGTTCCATATCCTAACCTGTGTCATGTAGTGCGACATATAACTATAAGACTGATGGTCATACATTTTGTACAATTAAATAATTGTTGATTTCTATTAAACAATTATACATTTGATTCGCATCTATACTAACCAAAATGATGCCTTCAATATAATCAAAAAAGATAACAGCATATGATTGTAAGAAATAACAGAAAGGTTCAACTTGCAAGGCTAGATAGTATCTCTAAACTTGCAGTATAACCAGTCCTACCGTATTAGAACAGCGTACTACTAATATTTGTTCAATGACAATACTAAGTTCAACTATCCACAAAACAAATTGCCCCCACTGAAGCTGATTTCAAATGAAACAAATTCATTAAATTTTGTAGTTTAATTCACACATACAAATATTCCAGTTTGCTTATCGAAGGTCACAACTAATGAACTTCATATCCTCAATTCGCACAAACTGTAATTTGAATCAAAATTACTCGTCGATAGTTAATTACACTAAAGTTAACAGTACTCAGTATATTTTAACCAAATACTACATAACATACTTACCTACATAAAAGTATTCTACTTCATTATTTAAGAAGGCAACAGTCAAATTCAAAACTGGACAATCATTTTGGGACAGAGTGAGTAATTCACAATAACAGTTACCATCAGAAACACGCAGCAACAAAACTAAACTATAAGTAGTTCAATATATGTCTCATTTTACATATGCCAATAAAGAAAATCAAGATCGAGATTTTTACATGAAAATAACTCAACCAAAAGAATTACCTTAAAATCACCTCCACCAGTTGCAAACCTGAGGCCACCAGGCTGAATATCAATGGAAAATATCTGCAACCCATCATGCCTAATCCAATTTGGCTTCTCTGCTATCATAGTAAAAATTTAATCTGTTCTTGAAAAAGAATAAAAATTGAAACTTTACTAGAAAAAAATTAAAATTGAGGTAAAAGAGTTGAAACCCAAAAAAGAAAAGGGGAAAAAGACTACTTCTTTACTACTAGACCTCAAAACTTTCATGTATTTAACATTAATTCAGAAGGGTTTTGCAGAAAATTTGCTTCCAAAAATATTGAAATTGGGGCGGGAAGAAAATTTATTGTTTTTTTAGTAAATATATTACTAATAGAAAAAGAAAAGAAAAATATTTGATGGGCTAAAAATAGAAAAACCCTAGAAATAGTGGATATTGAGGACTGTGAGTAAGCTAGGAAATTAAGAGGAAAGAAAGATTATGAGCAAGCCTTTCAAATCTTTTCTACTGCTTTTGTTTCCTAATTTCTTGTTAATTAGGTTTAATAGCCTTGTAACTTTTGAGTCGTAGAGGCGTTAAATATTTATATTTTCGACTTCATTCATCGTACTAATTTATACTACTATTTAAAGTATACTTTAAAAGATTAGTTTTATTATAGCGTTCAATAAATTTGTACATTAAAATTGTCATATTGTACTAGTTGATCTACTTACTTATTTTGCTAAATTTTTTACTCTGCATACTCATATCTACGTCATACTAATTAGTCATACTAAGTAGTTGGCGAATTTAGTGATTTTGCTATAGTACTAAGTGTGTTAACGGGTGTATATATTTCTACGGCGCTTATTTCCGCGGAGGGAATTTTTTCCGATTTTACCCTTTACAACGGACGGAAACATCACCATAGCTAATTTGCAATCACTTTTTCACACGTTCAGTCTTCCTTCTTTTTTGTCGAGTTTAAGGCACAAACGGGCGGAATCGTCACTTACATAATTGGAGATGACCGTTCTACACGTTCTGTATTTCTTCTCTTTTGTTGAGTTTAAGACAAAAACAAACAGAAACGTCACCATATATAATTTAAAATAAGTTTCTACACGTTTTGTATGTGCTTTGGAACTATAACGGATAAGTAGTTGTAAACTTTATGTTGTTTATGTTGTTTGGATTTATCGTCTCTTCAAACTTTCCTAGTATACACGATTAATGTTCAATATGTATTTCAAGTTGTTCTCACGAATGATTAAAAAAAATTACATATCGGTTAGGATAGTGTATATATATAATTCATAAGGAAAGTTAATCAATTAATTAACACGACTATAAGTGTAATGGATGAGAAGAATCATTATTAAACATATTATTAGTTAATAAAAAATAATATACTAACATATTCATGACGTTCCAATCTTTTGAAAGCGTTACATGACTAATCATATGAGATGTTATAATCGAATAGACCGACTGAAGTAATCATTCACAATGCGCCATCGAAGACATTCTTTATAAATATTACTATTTTTCATACAAACATTACAAGACATGGGAACACCTAATGTCTTCAAAAAGGTTATATAAATTTGTTTTAATTATTTTATAAAATAAATTAAAAAAAGTGGACATTACCATCAATGCCAAAACGTGTGAAATCATCATCAGTAGTACAATTGCACAAGTGAGATTCACACAATGTATCACGAGTTATGACAATTTGACATGTTTAGGCACATAATCACCCTTTATTTTTGTTTCGATTATTACGAATGATTTATTAATCAATTAATTAACACGACTATAAGTGTAATGGATGAGAAGAATCATTATTAAACATATTATTAGTTAATAAAAAATAATATACTAACATATTCATGACGTTCCAATCTTTTGAAAGCGTTACATGACTATCATATGAGATGTTATGATCGAATAGACCGACTGAAGTAATCATTCACAATGCGCCATCAAAAACATTCTTTATAAATATTACTATTTTTCATACAAACATTACATGACATGGGAACACCTAATGTCTTCAAAAAGGTTATATAAATTTGTTTTAATTATTTTATAAAATAAATAAATAAAAGTGGACATTATCATCAATGCCAAAACGTGTGAAATCATCATCAGTAGTACAATTGCACAAGTGAGATTCACACAATGTATCACGAGTTATGACAATTTGACATGTTTAGGCACATAATCACCCTTTATTTTTGTTTCGATTATTACGAATGGTTTATTAATCAATTAATTAACATGACTATAAGTGTAATGGATGAGAAGAATCATTATTAAACATATTATTAGTTAATAAAAAATAATATACTAACATATTCATGACGTTCCAATCTTTTGAAAGCGTTACATGACTAATCATATGAGATGTTATGATCGAATAGACCGACTGAAGTAATCATTCACAATGCGCCATCGAAGACATTCTTTATAAATATTACTATTTTTCATACAAACATTACATGACATGGGAACACCTAATGTCTTCAAAAAGGTTATATAAATTTGTTTTAATTATTTTATAAAATAAATAAAAAAAAGTGGACATTACCATCAATGCCAAAACGTGTGAAATCATCATCGGTAGTACAATTGCACAAGTGAGATTCACACAATGTATCACGAGTTATGACAATTTCACATGTTTATGCACATAATCACCATAAATACAGGTTCTCACAAATCATTTCATTTTCACCCCTTTAAACATTATATCAGTATAAGAGAAATGGCATTCGAATTTGATACAATAGGCTGGACAACTTTTCTACTTGTGGTCAAAGATCCATCAAGTCCGCGAATGGTAAGTTACTATCCACAATAGTTTTATACCTTGGATTTAGCGTTTGTTTGTAAAGCTTTATTAACATGGTGGACAGGAATTGTGTGACGAATATGTTGAACATACTAATCTGTCTCTAGAAGGAATATGTCGGCTTAATGTCAAGGCCGAGGATGGGGACGATGACACTCACGTGATGGTGAAGATCGAGGCTGGTAAACCGGGAAAAAATGAAGATGGTAGGATGTTCTTCACAGATGGTTGGTTAGATTTTGTTCAAGCGATAAAGGCAAACTTACGTGACACTTTATTTTTCAATTTAAGTCTCTTGTGTAGTAGAAATAATTCTGTAGTTTATGACGTTCACGTCAAGAGGCATAAGAGCGTACCACTAATTGGTTACGACATTTCCTGGGAATCTGCCTTTCTAAGAGACAGTCATGAAGTTTCTATTTCTTGAAACCAAATATATGTATGGCCAAACGTGTGCCAATTTAATCCTCTATATGTTATAATGATGGTCAAACACGTTCGGGTTTTTTTCTGATAAAGTAAAGATTCTTTGACTTCGATAAGACAGGCAAAGGACTGTACTTTATTTCGTTAAAACAGGTGCAGGAATCACTGTGAACATATTTTCACTATGGTTCCATACGTTTACATTTTAGATATTTGTAGTTGTTTTGATGAAATGCTTACTTGTAAGACTTCTTTTAATGAAATATAGATATTTCAAGTTCTCAGGTGAAAGCATGTGGAATTGTCATTTAGAGTTTCTAACGGCGATATATTCACTTGTGGCTACGACATAAACATGACAATTACACGCATTGTGACTGATTAGACATTTCTTGTTGGGCGGAAGTAACTGTTAATAATTATGGTTGTTGGTGATGGGTTTCTTTATAACAACCCAAATTTCATAACCATTTGACAACGCTGGACGGGGCCTTTTGCCGAGGGGCTCTGATATATGTACTGGGAGGCCACTTCTGCAATTTGACAACAACCAATTTGACTCATATGGAGATAATAGGAGATGGGTTGCTAAGAACACTGAAATCTCTTCACCTACCTCTGTTCACTCTTCTTTTGGTATAAAAGGTAAAAAATTCAATCTTGATCATCAAAGCAAGATGCAATCACAACACCACGAAATTAATCGGTCTAGTAGAGGAGTCACAACGTTTGGACATGGAGGTTGAGATGTTCTTGAAAGCAACAACTCATCTTCACAAACCGATTTAGTCTTGCCGCGGTTGGACGGCAAAAGGCGGGCGGGGCACCTCCTCCACATATGCCAACCGAATCATGATTCCAAAATTTTATATGCTAGATCAGGTGAATTCTTATCAATTAGAATTTATCTTTTACCTCACAAAGAAAGAATTGCTTGTTATAATGTTGAAGAACCAAGGTTACTTTCCCTCAAAAGTAGGAAAACTAATCAATTGCTCAAACTAGATTCTAGAATTATTTTTCCCCAAGCTGCCATTAAGAAACTAAATGGCATGAAAATAGTTGAAAATGGGGTTAATTCTGACAGTAGGATTAAGTACAATAGAGATTTTTGTCTTTCGTTTAAGACAAAAGAAATTAGGAAAAGTGAGCAAAGAAACAATAATGGTTCTTTGGTTGAAGAGTTACAGCAACGATGTCCTGCAAACAAGTTTAAAACTGTAGACTATACTAAGATGAGTAGGGACTCGAGTTGCTCTAGTGGATCATCCACCTATCTTTTGCCTAACTGGGAGAAAACTGAAATATTTGGCATCAAACGCCAATACATAGAGGAAGATTTAATTCGGAACAAACGGAGGAAACTCAACATATCATCACTGCCCAGCTCCCCAACTGAACTACTCCACATCCTTGACTCGAATATTCAGGACAATCCTACCCAAGTGTTAACTTTGATCACGGATCCACCAACACAAGACACTTCCGTGATCAATATCAGTGCTCAATACACCCTTTTCGAACTCCAAAACCTTGTTCAAGAGAACACCCCCCCCCCATCTTGAATACCCAGACACTACAACAGCTTATCCTTCATCCATTCTTCCTTTACCTAAGTTACCATCATAGTCTACCCAAGAACATCAAGAGAGCTTACTCTTCAATGACCAGCAGCAAAGTGTGAAAAGGAAACAACCGGATTTTACTCCAGCACTCAGGCAACCATCTGTAGAACGGCCAGCAAAGAGGAGAAAATTCTTCCATGCTATTATGACTAAAGGAAGAAAAAATGATGATACTCATGACATAAAGCAGACAACAGTCTTTGGGAGTCAGCCGGCCAACTTAAACTTTGACCCACTTTCAAAATTCAACAGAAAATGGAGGAGGCTTTGGAAGACTCATCCTTCATATCCCCGGACAAAAGGTAATACAAAGGGGAATCAACTTGTCCATGGTACGCATGTTTGTCCTACATCTTCTACTTTCAATATTAGTTCATCCTGCAGTCACGTATGTGTCTTTAAATTATACTCCCTCCGTTTCTTTTTATTTAATTGTTTAGGGAAAAGTACTTTATTAAGAGATTGTGAAAAATTACATTGGGATTGTAAAAAGGTGCATTGGAATTGTAAAAAGGTGCATTGGAGTTGTAAAAAGGTGCATTAGAATTGTAAAAAGTTGCATTTGAAATTATAAACAATCAAATATTTTGAAACAAGAAAAAAGCTCTAAACAATCAAATAAAAAGAAATGGAGGGAGTATAATTTAGAAATAAGACCTTTAATGGATCTTTTCCTACTTGGCCTTTATATTATAGATTTCTTATATTGTCGATTCCCAATCGACATTGAAAAAATATCCATTCCTGACATTGACCAAGAGAAGCTCGAGTTTCTCTTCTGTTCATGTCAAATCTCAACTTCCACTTGGTTTTCTTGTACTTTACCTGGTCGACTCATAATCGACACTGAAAAAAAGTTTAATAGTGATACCGACCAAGAAAACCTTGAGTCTCTCTTCTGCTCATATCACGATTTACCATCTAATAGTATTCCCTTGCAGATCCATCAAGTTCAGTTTCTAAATTCTCTAATTTCGGACATACAAGGTGATTTTCAGCATGAACTAATATTTGCTTTTATGAGTATTGCTTGGAAATTTTGGATCCACAGGAAACTACGATCTTTCGCTACGGATTCTACTCCATGTAGGCATGTTTGTAATATGTATGAATTGTTGTTATTATAAAATAAATTGAATTATAAAAAAAATGATATTTTTGACATTATAAAATATTTATTTTTATTTTCTTTTACATCAATATTTTTAATTTTTCAAGATCTACTTCCCTAATTTTTTTTTTTTGCTACTTTCTCCAACTTTTCAATGGATCAAAATCAAAATCAAAATTATAATTATAATTATAATAATAATAATTTATGAGTACCCTAATATACTTAATAATAATTATTATAGAATTATAAAATTATAATAATATAAATAAACTAAGAAGAGAGAATGAATATATGTAGTGAGGTATATATGTGAAGTGAAACGAAGAGTAAATAATACGAAAGTGAGAGAAAATGGAATAACTTCTTCAAATATCTCCAAGTGTAGAGTGTGGTAATATTTGAAATATAATTGGGATATGAAATAATGTGGAGATGGAATAAGGTGAGGTAGTATGAAATATTTAGGAGATCAATTATCTCCTATCGGATAGTCTAACATTTCATCAAGCAAGTATTTATGTGTATGTCAACAACAAAAAAGTCGTAGGGGATGATTCGTGTGACACATGCAATCAAGAAAATATTAATAGAAAAAAACTCATGACGTTGAGATCACAAGTTCGTCTACTCAGACCAACTTTGTAATGACAGAGAAAATGGTGTAATAAGTTCACCAAATCCCAAGCAAAGTGAAACTATATTTTTCCATGATGTTATACAGAAATCACATTTAGAGCTATTGGCACCCTCACAGGATTCACTCCATCAATCCAAGTGAATGCACCAAATACATAACTTCCATTACTTGCCTCATATGGCACAAAATCTAGCCTGAATGTCAATTTCTCTCCATACTCATATACCCTTAACTGAGTAGGACTCACAGAAACTTTTACTCCACTCGGATTATCGATTTTCGGGATATACAAATTTCGTCCTGTGCCATAATATGTGACTGTTCTGTATACTGAGAGGTTGCCTTTCATGTTGGAAACCGCTATAGATGGATAGTTGAAGTTGTAAGATGGAGTTGGTGAGCTCCTGCATTGTTCAGCCTTTCCTGTAAGATTCTTCAGCTGCGCGGGGCTTGCCCCCGTGCTACATAGGAGCTCAAGAATGTCGTTGGTATCATAATCGTAAACTAATCCTGGATTGATTGCTCTTCCTGGATTGAGATGTCCGGATCCATAATCGAAAGCTGATGCTCGAGTGTTGTTGAGATTGTATCTAATGTAGTTCAAGTCGTTGTCTACAACAAATGCTGTTTCATAGATTGTTGTTAGAGGCTAGGTAAAAAATGTTGTTCAATAACAGGATTATTAGCTTTGTCTTCGATAGTTAGATATGTTACCTGTTGTCATGATTGCTGATTTTATAGCCGCGGCTGACCAAGAAGGGTGATAGGATTTAACTATTGCAGCCGCTGCAGAGACGTGTGGACATGACATCGAGGTACCAGAGATGATATTGTAGTCTAGTGCTCTTCCAGCAGTGCTCCCAGTAGCTACTGGAGACCAAGCGGCCAAAATGTTCACTCCAGGCGCGGTTATGTCAGGCTGGAATTCAGCATCAGCATGTGAAATCATTAGGTATATTCTTAATAGTAAATCTACTTGAAATCTCATTTCTTGGTTGATATAGACTTGCCTTTATTATATCAGGCGTGCGCAAATTTGGACCTTTCGAGGAGAATGTTGCCATCTTCGGTGCTGGTTTGGTTGGAAGAACTGTAACTGTTTGAGTTATCCTTGCCATTGGTTTCCTGTGACATAAAGTTCATTTTCGTAATTGTTTCATCATTGTCATACGGGTTTCTTGGGGGTTGGGAGAATTGGATTTCCGCATTAATTCTCAACATGAGAAATCGTGGGAAACTTACTTATAGGAAGCTATATATGCTAAAAGCTCTGGTGCTGCTTCTGGGCTAATTACCACAGCCTGGATGACAAATTGGATAAGAAGATCTTTAGCAAGTGGATCGATTAAAATGAGCCCCACTCCACCGCCTTTTTTAATAAAGACAGCCTTTTCTCTTCGATCCTCAAAGACCGTCTCCAGCATGCACACAACAATCTTTCCCTGAATCAAAGTAGGATCCAGTGTGTTCTCCTTGCAAAAGCTAAACAAAAAGGGAGAACGAGAAAAAAGGATGAGGATTTGGAATGATACTGGAAAGATTTTGCTAGTTTGCATTTGTGTAGAATGTGTAGTGTACCTAGCATTGGTGGCGGGAACTCCAGGAGCTGCTGCGTTGCTTCCAACAATCAAGTCATAGTAACTGTTTGAGTTTCTAAGATTTACACCGTAGCCCTGAGAAGCAATCAGAAAAAAGTCATGTTCGGTTGATGGTACTACATGGTAGGACTGGAGATATGTTGAACACTCACCTTAATTGGTTTTGAATTGTTGAGGTAAATGTAGGAATCGAATTCACGATCAATTGTGCTTGCAGCAACTGAAATTATCCAGGGGGCAGCGTTTGTTACTGTGCCTGGGAAACCACTGTTTCCAGCTGATGCAGAAACAACAATTCCTTTCTGAAATGCATGGAAGCTTGCAATTGAGATTGCATCGCTGAAGTAGCTAGGTTGTGGTGGCTCTGGACCTAGGGAAATAGACACAACATCGACGCCATCACTGATAGCATCGTCCATGGCAGAAAGGATATCTGCGTCGCTACAAAAACCAAACCAGCATACTTTGTAGATGGCTAATCTTGCCCCTGGTGCGCCTCCTCTTGCTGTACCATTGCCTAGTCCAAGTAAGCTGGCGTTTGGAACGACAGAGCCAGCCACGGTGGAGGCTGTGTGCGATCCATGCCCATCCGCATCTCTAGCTGATCGGTAGAAGGTCTGATTAAATGACTCAAGACTACCATACTCTTGTTCGTACCCCTTTGAATAGTACCTAGCTCCAATAATTTTTCTGCATATTCAGATTATTTGATCATGTTTCTGCTGTGCGATTCGCCAAAATTTTGGTTAGAAATTTCAATCATATAAAGCAAACTCATACCTGTTACAATTATACATAGAGAAGTGTTCTCCGGTTACACATTCACCCTTGAATCTTGATGGCGCAGCATCAAGTCCATAATCATCGAAACTTTTTGATTCAGGCCAAACTCCTGCAGAAAATGCATAATTATGATTCTTGTGGTCATACGTCTAGTGTATACAAAAACAACATGCCCCAGTGCCCATGAAGAGGCTCCCTCGTAGGTAGGGGCCGGGGTCTGGAGAGTAAGAAAAAAATCACGAGATTGAATCGCTACCACTATCGAGCATGCCAATAATGACATCAGATTTCAGTTCAAGTGGCAGTTCGGATCCTGTAATAGACTTCATGTTCAAAAAATTCCATGAATGTGTAGTATGAATCTTGCTTATCTTGCTCTCGAACACGGAAATCACCGTATCCCTTCCTGCAGCATAGTATAAATGATCCATGCATAAGAAGAAGAAAAAAGTTGGTATCAAACTATTTTATCTATTGTGAAGTAGTACATCATATTCGTTCTTCACTCTGTATCACAGGGATAACGCTGTATACTATCCGACCCACCCTCTTACGCGGGAGACTTTTTAAACGCATTCCAGCATGTTAATGTTCAAACAATACCTGACAATTTATTAGCTTGATCTGGTGTCAGCATAGCAGAAAAGCCTCTAAAGCTTCTGGTGTAGTGATGAACAGCTGCATTCTCTGCTGCAGTAAAGCTGTAAGGAGAAACCACACAAATATATCCTTCTTTTGAGTTTTTCTTTTAGTCTTAAATTAATTAAGTTATGAAACTTGGAATAATATAACTACCTTCCTGTAACTGAAGCAAGTGTGTGATGATTAGCTAACTTAACAGCTTCTGAGCTTTTGTATGAGTGATGTCCCATGTACACAATGTAATGCCTCTGAATTGACAAAGAACCAAAATTGATCACATTAGGGAAAATGTTACATATGGTCCGATATATCACGATAAATATGGTGGTATTCAACATCGTACTCGTAATTAAATTATAATTATGTATGCATGAGGATAGGAGAAATGTAGGAGAGACAAATACAAGTCGAGCCAAGTGTCAAGAAATGGTTTGGCTTGCTCACAACACTAATAAGTAATAACGACCCTTTAATTTGTACTGAGACGAACTTGAACTTTGTAGTATCGTTTAGTTTATTTTTTCTACTTGAAATTACCTTTGAATTAGAAGTGGCTCCATGGACTAGCACAAAATTCCACAATATGAGGAGGGTGAAAAATGTATTTGCCCTCATTTTCTTAGAGAAGTTAAGGCTACTAAGATTTATGTGTACACTCTTTATAGACTTAACAATTTGACTCGTCCAAATGATTAAAGTTGGAAGAAGTCAAGCCGGCCAGCTTGGTGTTAAGCAGCAATAGTTTTGTATAAGAAGATGAAGATTTTATGCCATTTGATAAAAGGAATTTTTGAATCATTTATTGTTGGAAAAGAACAGTTTCAACTTTACTACATTGGAAGCTAATAGAGCCGCCGGCTCATGAAGATCCAAACAAGGGTTGTTACATGTTCGGTCTCGGTATCCGCTCTGCTAGGAATCGGACCAATATGTTACCGGTTCTATCATATCGAGTCTAATCGAATACATTTTTTGGACCGATCTTGATTCATTAGCTTATCAGGTAAATACTGGTCGGATCGGTTCCGGGTATATCTGATTAAAAAAAATCAATAGAAAAATTAGAAATAATATTATAACATCTAAAAATTAACATATGATTTGTTATCGGATACTTTATCGAGCAACTTATCGGATATTGATTAATTTATTTTACCCGTTGCCGGACTGTTGTCTTACCGGGTAGGTAAACGGACCGAGAATTTCGGACCGGATACGAGTGGATCTCGATTCACCCAGTCCAATAACAACCTAAATTCCAATCACATTTGATGAGGTTCTTTTGGAAAAAGGAACGGAGTCTAATCTTTTCTACATATCATAAATTCTTGGTCTGACATTTATAAATAAAGGATGTGCCAACTAATATGCAAGGGAGTCGACCAAGGCACACATGAAACTAAAAATAGTTCGTGTAATATTTCAACAAAGTTTACCAATGGTCAAATTATAACATGTAGATTATTGGGCGTACATATTTTATCTAGTTATGTAGTATAAGTGGACGAGAACTTTTTGCAGAATAGCATCCATCTCACTCTTTTTTAAATATTTGGTACCTATGTCACTCTTGTATTTATTTAATAAAGGGCAAATGATCAGGTTGATCATCTATGTTTGAGTAGGGGCAGTAGCGGATCTATGAATTTTCAAGTGCCTGTTCGAAATTGCTTACAATTTTTTTTTGAAGATATCGCTATCAAGTATTCAACACAATAAGATTTGTGAAACTAGTAAAAGACAGTATAAATGACATATATTAGACAAATATAACTCAAAAGATATGAGACTACTAATAAAAGTTTACATTTGATGCTTCCTTGTAGAGTGTAGACTACCATCAGTTGAAGCATGTAAAGTAAGCCCTTCTGTATAATGATTCCAACCTCTAAACCCATATCCTTTACCAACAAAGTTTTTACCGCCATATTTCGTGACATCTCTAAACAAATAACACGGCATACAAAATACAGCATCTTCACTTTCACTATATTCCATCCATTCCATATGTGGAGCATACCATTTAGGATTAAACATTCGCTTACCTCCAATATTGCTGACGGGATATTGAGCTATATTTGGACGGTGTGGTCCTTTAATAAGAAAGGCTCTCCTTACACGATCATGAAGATCTGGGTGAAAGTCCATGATTGGTTTTCTTAGCGCAGGATCCATTTCCAATGCCTCAGTTTCATTTTGTTGTCGAACTTGATCATTTGCAACATCAATGGTACTTTGTTGTCGAACTTGATCATTTGAAGCACTAATAGTGACCCTCTCTTTATATTTCTGTGTAGGCTTAAAGAATCTCTCCATCCTATTTAAAATTAGCACCAATCAGAAACAATGAGAAACTGAATCAGTGAAAGATAACTTATAAATACACACATCAAACCTCAAATTTTCAAAATCAAAATGTTTCAGAATCAGTGTGTTCTATTTGCTAAACATAAAAATTAGAATATGCAAAATTAGTGGGAAACTATTCACTAGTACTCTGGTCTCTGGGAATTTGCTAAACATAAAGACTACTCACCATTACTCAATTTTCAAATGTTTCAAAATTCTATGAATAAACAAAGTATAAATTTGACTATAAACAATTATTAACTAGAATACCACAATCAATATTATAAATAATAAACAGAAAATGCAGGTACTAGCTCAATATTATAAGATAAAAAGAATAGAATTATTAACTAGAATATCATTATAAACTGATGACGTTAACTTGACTAGAAATAATTTTTTTCATTTTCTTAAAGCCATATTCAATTATTAACTAGAATATACAAAATCAACATATTACATCCCTAATTCAACCATAATTTGTACAAACCATTCCGAAATTGTCAAAGTCGAAATTATAATATGTAGTAATTTACAAGGAAAAATTAAATTTTGAAGGAAGAAATTTTACCTTATAAACCTTCACTAACAGGTCAGATAATAAAATTGTGAAATTTGAGAGTTTGAGGAGAATCGGAGATGGAGGGTTGAGTAAGGAGGTTGAGAAATTGAGGAGGTTTGCCGCTTGGTGTGTGGAAGGAATAGTTAGAGTAGCTGATTAGCTGTAATGGTTTAGATAATTGATATATATAATTTTGATTTAATTTTATTTAAAAAAAAAAAAAATGAAAGTGCCTGTTCAAGTGAACAGACTTGAACAGGCACAGCTCCGCTACTGAGTAGGGGTCTCGATTGATTACCTATGTTTTAAATGGTCCTGGTTGATCACTTATGTTTCTAAATCGATCTTGATTGATATTTTAGACCTAAAATTTGTTAGTGATCACCTAATTACCTAATGTGACATGCACATGTCCTTTTCCAGGGGCAATTTAGTCCTTTTATATATCTTTTAGACTCTCTTTTTTTGCAAAAAAAGATCGAAAATATAAGTGAGATCGATTTAGAAATATAAGTGATCAACAAGGACCATTTGAAACATAAGTGATCAACTGAGACCTCATCCCAAACATAAGTTCCTTGTAGAATATAACAGCTCTAGTTAAAAGTAAATAATATTGACTAATCTTAATAATATAATGTTTGAGTTATGTCGCATTGTAACTATTTAGCATAATAATTGAATTTAAATTTAGTAATTTTATGCTTTACATAACATAAATAATAATTATGAATTGTCAATTTAACTTTTATTTGAGACTTATATGGTAATAATTTTATTCTTTAATGGGTAATATATAAATAACTTGCACAAATAACGTTTAAGTAAAACCCTAAAATGTATTTGATTCATTATGTATTATTTTACAATAATTAGTTTATACATTTTATTTTTACCTTAATTATCCCAATCGATATGTATTCCAATCTTATTACTCCATCCATACCTAATTGATGGGGATATTTTGACTTTTTTGTCAAAATTTGTAAGCTTTGACATTAATTTTCATAACCCGGTACAAAAATATATACTTTTTTGTAATTTTTTCATGGGTAGAATAAAGAATTTAGGTTTTAAGTCGTGTCTCATAGCCCGTGAAAAAGTCAATGACTCTATCATTTAGGGACGGAGGGAGTATTATCATTTAATGTATATTTTATTGTATACTAAATTTGTTATGATTTCTTACATTCTGAGGGGAACTTATATTTGGGTTAGAGTTTCGGTTGATCACTTATGTTTCAAAAGGTCCTTGTTGATCACTTATGTTTCAAAGGGTCCTTGTTGATCACTTATATTTGTAAATCTATCTCACTTATATTTTCAATTATTTTTTTTGCAAAAAAAAAAATCAAAAATACTTGAAATGACTAAATTGCCCCTAAAAATGACATGTGCAAGTCACGTGAGGTAATTATGTGATAATTAACAAATTTTAGATCTAAAATATTAGTTGGGATCGATTTAAGAAACATAAGTGATCAACCAGGACCCCTACCAAACATAGGTGATCATCCCGGTCATTTGCCCTTTAATAAAAGAGGTATTAGTGCCAAAAAATTGAAAAGGAGTGAGATGGGTGCCATTCTGCAAAAAATTTCCTAAGTGTACACTCAATTAGGGATGGCAATGGGTAAGGTTGGGGAGGGTTTTTGCTATACCCACTGCCCGACCCTAATTTTAAAAGTATAACCCGAAACCTGAGCCGACCCACTGATGTACCTACCCATTACCCAACCTTACCCTTATTTAACGAACCCGATGAGTACGGGTAGTACCCGTGAGTCTTCAATCCATACACTACTTTTATTTGTTTTATAGTGTAAATAAGACAATATGTTTTTAAAAAATAAATATTATATTACAATATATCATTTGAGAATATATACGAGAAGAAATGGAAAAGAAATACTAATAATCAAATTAGATTTGCACCCAAAAATCACCATCAAAACAATATACAATACTTAATACGGCTTTTAGACTCTTATAGGAATAACCGTCAAACTTGAAAGGACCTTTCTAATTAGCTAATAAATTAATAAATTCACCTAATTATTATAGTAAATTTCGTTATATATTAACCGTATGAACAATTCAAAAGCTTTCAAATTTCATTCATTAGTTCTTGTAATTTTAATTGAACCATTATCATAATTGATTTTTTCCTTATCGATAATATTAAGTTCTTAATTTTTTTTGAATAAATTTTTACAATATATTAATATTTAATATATGTATATATATATGGGTAGGATACGGGTAGGGTTTACCCTATACCAACGACCCGACCCTTACCTTTACGGGTTCTGAATTGTAAAACCAATAACTCGACCCTTACTCGAAATGAACCCAAAAAACCCGACCCAATAGGATTGGGTTGAGTACCTTCGTGTCCGGTCAAAATTGCGAGTTTGGAATTGGGGTACCAAACTTATTCCTTGGTATTGGATACCAAAGGAATCTCAACCATTGATTAGTTAATTTTGATCTTAAATCCAATCTAATGGTCAGCATTTCTTAGGGGCTAATTGGGTATCAATTTAATTTATCACATTTCAAATTTGTAGGCATGAATGAAGTAACATTCCATAACAATTTTTCTCTTTCTTCCCTCATTCTTCTCACGTTTCTCTCTTTCTTCTTTTACTCTGTTTTATTCTCTATTTATTCAACAATAACAATTACAATATCTTCTTCAATAACCAATTCCAATCGATTATTCAACAGGCAATTCCATAAAAAATCGCCTCAGTTACTCTATATTCAACTCGATTAATCTGCTAACCATGAAAAATTCTCCTATAGGTAATGCTGACCTGAATTTTATGATTTGTTGCCTTATGCTTAGTTTAATTTTGTTTGTTGTGGTTATTTGTCGTTTGATTGAATATGTACTAGTTCCAATTTCATTAATTAATTAATTACATAATCATCCTGAATTTACATATAAGTTATCAAACCTCGTAACACTACTTCGAAGCCACTAATCATCACACAGAAAACACTGGTTAGAATCCATTAACCACCATACAGCAAACACTGATTAAAACTACACAACAAACACTGGCGGAATTACCCACCACACAGCAAACACTGCGTGGTACAATTTAATTGTAACAACTCAAGTTAAATTAAAATCTAAAGTTCAAAATTTTCAACTTGTTATCATTGCCAAGATAATTAAACAATGCACAACCTTGAAACTTACTTGATATATCACAATAACCACTTCATAGTTACAATTGGTTAGAACTCACTAACCACTTCAAAGTTACGATTCATTAGAACTCACCAACCTTTTCATAGTTACAACTAGTTAGAAATCACTAACAACTCCAAAATTATAATTGGTTAAAACTCGTTAACCACTTTATAGTTACAATTGGTTATTACGGGATCCAGCTAACCACAAAGTGGGTTCACTGTGGGTTCCTGAGAGATGTACAATTGAATCAACTAATATCAGGTTCGAGCTCATTCCTAGCATATGAAGCAAAACACCCACAATTGATGCGACTAATGAACAACAGGAAGAATCAGCATGAGATAAATACTCCTTTGGATACTCCTCACATACTGGCACCAACGAAGAAGAAAGAAATTAATACATTGAGTAATTATTTGAAGCATCATAAAAGCAGGCCAAACCACCAAAGGTCTTTTGATGATTTTGATAATTCGAGTGAGTCAATATAATACATTTCTTGACATTTATAGTCGAAAAAGGATTCTTGATTAACCTCATGATAAACTGATAAAGATTGATAATATGTATTTATTCAATTTAGCACATGATTTGAGCTCAGCTATTCTATGACAACTATGTTGTGATCCAAAATCATGAGAAGAGAATGCCAGAAGATTGCTTACAAGAAACCAGCTATAAGGGAAATTGCGAGAACAATGACGTAGGATTTACCATTCAATGAGTTCTCAATATTGAAAGGGTAAGAGCCTAACAAATAAAAATGACATCAGAGATAACTTTGGAGACAAACATTTTGTAGTCATAACAATTTTGAGTTCAGTAACCACTTCTTCGGCATAACCGGTTACAACATAAATCACCTCATACTTCAAACTGGTTAGAATACATAAACCCCTTCAAAACATAAACTCAACAACCACAATCCAATCTTCCTAACCACAATATAGTTTAATGTGGTTACCTTTAATTAACCATATCGTACCCATAAAAATTCCAAACAAACAAAAACAATTACCGATAACAAATGCAAAAACCAATTACCCACAAAAATCAAGAAGAAATTCCCCCAAAAAATTAAGATGAAATTTTCCACTCCAAAATCACAATTGGTTAGAACTTTGCAATCATTAGAAATTACCCATAACCATTCTAAACGAAATTGTATACAAGCAAACAAAAATAATTACCATAAAAAATCAAAAGGCAATTACCCACAAAATTTGAAACACAATTACCTAAAATATCAATCAATTAACCACGAAAGAATTAACCATAATGCCAAACGAATTACCCACTAAATTACCCAAAAATTACCACAATATAAACCAAAATTGACCTCAAATTCTCACACAAACTAACAAACGCAAATACAATCTAAATTACCCACAAAATAAGAAATGAAAATACAATATAAATTACCCACAAAAATTTGAAAAAGTAACCACTAAAAAGGTTTTGTTTTTACCTTCAATGACGTTCGTAATTCGAGTTTTTTAGGTTCTCTTTTGTGGTTTTGGCGTAAGAATAAGAACCGTGCGATGGCAAAGGAGAATGATTAGGGGTTGGGTTTTGTTTTGGAGAAGCGTGTAACCAAGAAGAAGAAGAATCGTGTGAAAAATGGAGAGCAGAGAAGAATAATTGTTGGATTATAGTTGTTGGAGACGTATGAGGATTGTGGGAGGGGCTATAGTATTAATGGTTTCTGTTTTTTTTTGTATCAACTCCAAAATTGCCATCCCTACACTCAATAGAACCGATAACTGAGTTGGCGGACATGGACATAAAGGAGTGAAACAATTATTTGATGGCAATTGAAACTTCTTTGAATATTACACTTATTATCACATAATCAGGGGTAAAATAGTAATATCACTCATAAAACATTACTATTTGTTTGTGGATAAAACATCACTATTTGTTTGTGGATATAGTCATCAGGTAATCAAGTCGAGATTTTTCGATCGAGTAATGTGTAAAATATTATAGAGTTTTAAACTTATAAAATTTGAACAAATAATTAACAGATTATTTTAATACAAATTTATGTGTTCGATTTTCCTTACAAATATTTTACTTCGTTGAGTTTGTTCCCAAGTATTTTTCAATTGACATGATTTAACTAAGTGATTTGTAGGTATTACGTTCACCCCATTCTATCCAATACAAACTTAACTAATAATGATTGCAAATCATCGTTACCAAATTTGGCCGAATAATATAGATTGTATAAGAACGATTAATCGTCCCTTTCTTTGATAGATCAGGCATATTTGGTTGAATTTTGAGGTAAAGATATATATACTTCAGTTTTACTTTTATTTTCTTTGGTAGATTTAGCATATTTAGTCGATTTTTGTTTTGTTTCATAACCTTCGAACCAAATTATTCGGCCAGTTCGGGAAGAGTTAGGCTCTAATTCGTCTGACAAACTTAGATCCAAGCTTCTCATTTTGATGTTCGACCATTATTAGGCTCGTTTACAGTTCAGCTTGAGGACGGCATAGCCGAACTAGAATCTTCCGATATTCGGTATTATTCGGCTCGTTTACAGCCCTACGTTACTAGCATATAATCAGGGGTAAAGTAATAATATCACTTATAAAACATCACTATTTGTTTGTGGATATAGTCATCACGTAATAAAGTAGAGATTATTTGATCGAGTAATGTGTAAAATATTGTAGAGTGTTAAACTTATAAAATTTGAACAAACAATTAACCGATTAGTTTAATACAGATTTATGAGTTCGATTTTCCCTTGCAAATATTTTACTTGGTTGAGTTTCTTTCCAAGTATGGTTCAATTGACATGGTTCAACTAGTTACTAGGTGATTTAACTAATAAGGATTGCGAATTATCGTTACAAAAGACAACCAATAAATAGCACTATCAAGTCGGGTGTTCGAGTGGAGTAGCAAAGTGCCGCTAGAGGGAACTAATTCAAAGGATTGTCAAGGTATTAAAAGCACTTGGCGGCGGCTGCAGCAAACTCCTTATTACGCAATGGGGAAGCAGGGGAAGAAGCAGAGCCACCTCAACAGGCAGCAACGCAGAGGAGGAAGAGCCTCATCATACAGTTATGAAGAACAGGATCAAGAATACCCTTCAACTCCACCAGCTTCTGCTTTTGAGGAAGAAAATGGAGAATCCCAAGATGAAAAATCAGGAGAAGAAGCTGAAGAAGTTGAAGAAACTGAACAAAACCAATCAAACAATGACGTTCCTTCAAAGTTTTGGCTTTATCAGCAGTCTGTTCAGGTATAAATACCCTTTGAGGCTATGAGTTTACTGTTACCATTCAAAGAAGTAAAATTTATTGCTTTTGTTTGAGACCCTTTTGGTTATACTTACTAATGTTGAAATGATTAATGAATTTTATTGATTCTGTGAAAAGATTGAGGCTTTTGTGTGCAATATGTTGGCAAATTTGTAGGCTTATAATGTGTTAATTTCGAAAAGATTGAGATTGAGTTTAATGTTTATTAGTTTCATTTGAGTCCGTTTTGTTTATCATTACTAAATATTGATGTGGTTATAATTCAAATGATTGACTCAACATAGGGCTGATTGGAGACGACTTATTCATATAACTGACCTAATTAGTGAGACAAGTCTTGGTTTGGTTTAACGAATTTTACTGATTCTTGTGAGAAAGATTGAGCATGTGTGTTATATGTGGAAAATTTGAAAGCTTGTAGTTACTTATTGTGTTACTTTGAAAAGATTGAGATCATGCCTTGGTGTGTAGTATTTGGAAAAGTTGAAAACTTCTTATGTTTACAATGTGTTAATTTTTGAAAAGACCGAGATTGAGTTTAATATTACCATTTAAAGCACAAAGGGGTAACTATTTGAGTTGTGACCATGTTACTTAACCTTATTATAATGTTGATATGATTTACTGAATTTACAGATTTTTAAAAAATATAGATTGGTTGTGTGTAACATATGGAAAGGTTGAAAACTTGTGGGTTTATGATGTGTTAAGATTAAAGGATTGAGACTAAGTTTACTGTGCCCATTCAGAGCACAAAGCGATATTAATTGGATTTGTCACTATGTTTCTTAACCTTATTATAATGGTGATATGATTAATGAATTTTACGGATGTTGTGATATTTGTGTGTAATATATGAAAAAAGTGGAAACTTGTTGGCTTATAATGCATTTATTTTGAACAGTCACCAAAAGGGGATATAAGTTATCTGCAGAAGTTCTTTTTGATGTATGTTGGTGGGAGGACGCCTCTTCATCTACAAGAAGATTTTTGTGGGACTGCTCTTTTAAGGTACTTATTGAACTCTTTAATTATGAGAGTTTGTGAGCTATTCTTTAGTGTAAATTTTGTTTTGCGATTTCTGGTTGCCTTTCGTGCTTACTGGTGCTGCCTACATTTCATCTGCTTTCGTTGAGTGCACTGGAACAAATGATTTCTGCCGTTGGCTGATTTATGTTGCTAATCTAAGCTATAGGTTCATATGTAACATGGTTGAAATGAACTGCGTTATGATTTAATTTTCTCTTGTTTGGTTCCTTCAGTTATAGTGCAAATTGCACATATTAAGGATTAACTAATTTTTATGCTTGTTTAACATGTAAAATTATGATTGGTGATGCATGCTTTGGTAGCTAGTCTTGAATGAACGACTCAATATTGTTTGTAAACTTGATGAACTCTGATGTTTCAGTGTACGTCTCCAAATATTCTTAGTATACTAAGACCTACTTTAATTTATATGTTTCAATGTACCTCCTCTTAAATTCTTCAAATTATCAAAACAGTTCTCAAATGTTAAAACTACATTTGCCGACTGTAATCTGCAACCTGTTTGATATGTTTGACAGTGTAGAATGGCTCCGGACGGATGCAAGAAGAACTGCAGTAGGACTAGATTTCGACAGTGATGCATTGAATTGGTGCCTGGAGAATAACGTAAACAAAGTCGGGGCTGATGTCAGTTCCAGGCTGTTCTTGTTTCATGGTAATGTACTTCAACCTCTTGAGGCAGAACTAATTAATTCTGATCCTCAAGGGCTTCTGCGGAATTTGTCACTGAAAGACAGTGAAGATGGTGTAGTCATAGTTTCTTCGGATTCCGAGGGAAATCCTGAAACTCGTACATCCAATGAGTTGATGAAGGACACTCAGATACCCGCCAAAGATATAGTATGTGCTTTTAACTACAGTTGTTGCTGCCTGCATAGTCGTAGAGAATTGATATCGTATTTCAAGTATGCACATTCAATCCTAAGTAAAAGAGGAGGAATATTTGCGATGGATCTGTATGGAGGCACATCAGCAGAATGTGAACTGAGGATGCAAAGGAAATTTTCTACTTTTACGGTAATTTGGTAGTACCATAAAACTACATTCTGTTCTTTGTCTACCTTACTCATTTCCTTTTGACCAACTACTACCATCTTCGTATTTTAGGCTTTGAGAGCCCGATTGGAACCTCTATCTATGTCTTGCACTTATCATAGTCGACCTTGCAAAGTTTTTCATCTTATTGGATGATGCCTCTGACTCACCTGGGTTGACTAGTTTGTTGTGCTGGGATATTATGTGATCATAGTCGTAGATGGAGCTGTCAATTATACAAAAAAATTAGATTTTTCAGCCACTTCTCTTTCTTTCTCTTTGTTGTTGTCGTTCTTGTTGTTGTTTATTAGTGCCTGTCTCCTATGTTCGATTCTTGTTGGGGCTGACATGTTGTTAGTGATGCTGCTGTGCAGCTGAGCCATTGCATGGTTTCTTTGACGTACATTGCAATCTGTGTCTTATTGCATAGTTCAGCTAAAATTTAGTTGTTTAGTATAAGTTGAGAACTCTATTGAAATGCTTTCCCTGTTTCATTCTTCTAGTATGTTTGGGAGCAAGAGGGATTTGACGTTATCGAGCGGAAGACAAGGATCAGTCTGCATTTCAATCTTCAAAAGCAGCATAAAAAGATCCGCCATGCATTTTCTTATAGCTGGAGACTGTAAGTTTTTTGCTTTTTCTCCATTCGTCTCTTTCTTCTTACACAATCTCACTTTAGATAGTTTCTATCTTAATCTTCGTCCAAGTATTCGGTTCAATTATTAGCTAATGATAATAGTACAGTTGTTTTCGAAAGATTGAATTGGTGCTTATTGCTCAGATGGTCATTGCCGGAGATTAAGGACTGTTTGGACGAGGCTGGATTTAGATCCGTCCATTTCTGGGTTCGGAGTATGCCAGACAGTGAAGATATCAAAACCATGAATGGATTCGGAGCTGGACGTGATATAAAATATGAGGAGGTCACTAGTTTCCAGCAGCAGGATTCGTGGAACGCGTACATTGTAGGTGTGGCATAGTTGCTAGCGTAGCGTTCCTTGACTATCCCCTGAATTTAGTTGCCAGTGTTCCAGGAGCGGGATTGGATTGATGGAACACCTACCTACATGAACTTACAACTACCAAACCAAGTATTGAATTCAAAATGTGATAATTTTCAACTACATGAACTTCTTTTGTGTTTTCAAGTCGAGGTTTGTCAATTTGTGAGTTGATTAAGTGACGGTGATCTAGAGTTTGAACGGTCAATATTCGAACGTGAAATTTTTGAAGTCCGATATGGTTATGTTTGTGAGCGAAAAAGATATGCAAGCTACAACAAAAGTTGACGTGCTAGCATGTGTGATATGGAGGAACATATATTTAGTAGTAGGACATTGGAATTTGGACACCACATCGCAATTTTTTACCTAGATTTACAAACAGATTTTGTTGTTAAGATTAGGGTGAGTGTGGGTCGGGTTGGACGGATTTTGAAATTTGTTGTAAAAAGAGTACTCCCTTCGTCCCTAAAAGATTGTCACATTTTGACTTTTGGTGGTGTCAACAAAACACGATTTAAAACATAAATATCTATTAATCTACATGTGAAAAAATTATAAAAAGTTAATATTTCAAAAATATATATTGAGACGAATCTAATAAGGTCCTACAAGACTATATTATTTCTTATCGTTTAATAGAAATTCATGATCAAATTTTGTAATATTTGACTAGCAAAAGTCAAAATGTGACAATCTTTTATGAACGGAGGGAGTACTTTATTTCCTTTCCTAAACTCTTTGTAACATGAATCGCACCGGTTACTCGTAAAGTGCGCTTTGGATACCCCTCAAACTGAAACAACAAATTGCAAACCATGTCAGCCAGGTAAAATTAACATTGAGAAATTTTGGCATATTTCACAATATGCATCTTTACGGTAATAAACCTGTTTGAAAAGTCAATTTTGAGTATAATTTTAGGGTTAATGGCATCAATCATCACATATATTGCCTTATTTCACCCGTCGATCACCTACCTTTCAAAACATGCCCAATTTGGTTTTGCGTTCCCTTTTTGTGGTCAGTCAACGGAAGGTCAACACACGTGTATGGCATGTGATATTTTTATTTCACCAGTCGATCACCTACGTTTATATTTTTTCAACTAAAAAATGATATGAAATGACTAAATTGCCTTTAAAAATATCTCATGCCATACACATGCGTTGACCTTTAGTTGACTGACCGGAAAAGGGAACGGAAAACCAAATGGGGCATGTTTTGGAGGGTAGGTGATCGACTAGGACACTTTTAAAGGTAGGTGATCGACTGGTGAAATAAGACAAAAATGTGTCATGATCGCTGCCATTAACCCATAATTTTATTAATTTAGATTAACATGTATAGTTTAAACCCATACCCAATTCAAGTTTTCCGAATTTTCGGTTATTGAACCAAACCATAATCATTGATCAAATTAACATGCATTCTCAAGTTGAGTCGAGTGTGGTTGAACAGATTGGGTAATTTATGTCACCAAATGAACACGTGTTCTCAAGCTGAGTCGAGTCACGAGTGTGGTTGAATAAGTTGGGTAATTTATGTCACCAACACTCTTCTATTTCCTAAACTCAAAATAGCTTAAGCCAAATATTTCATGTCTCATTTGCATTGCATACATTTTTTTGGAACATTATTACAGAGACCTAGTCAACATTATTGCAAGCATGAGATAGTTCCTCACTTCCTTGTCTCAAGGAATCTGGAAAGCTACTATTCATTTCCACAACATATAAACTTGCATCTCATTTTTCAACCTTCATTAATTAATTAATTAATTAATCCAACCAACAAATCCAAAAACCGATTAGATTTGGATCAAAATTCATAATAATAAACAAACAATCCCAATAATTTATCTGCATCTTTCCCCAAAAATTGCCATTTAATGAATATGTACAACTCCATAATTATAAATCCTAGTTGGATCATTTATTACCTGCAGCTAATCACCATTTCCAACATTTCAAGAATCTTTTCATCCTTCAGACAAAAACACACATTTCTAACTTCACTCCTACCCCTTTTTGCAATAACCTCTAGGGCTTTTCTTCAGCCTCCCTTGAAGCTCACTCAATATTCTACAACCCTTTATTTTACAGCTCAATTGTTTAACTTGGTGCCCCAAAACTAGTGTCCAATAAGTTTAGTTAGGATAAAACTATGATAAAGTTGCAATCTTTATTGTAAACTGAGTCAAACACATCTTGTTTCACTCAATATCCAAGAATCCTTTGTTTTTTAGCTCAATGGTTAACTAGGTGTGTCAAAAACAATGCCCCATTTTGTTTATTTAGCTCAAAGTTAGATTAACTTGCAATCTTTACTATAAGATGAGTCCAACACATATTGGTTATGTTGTTTCAACCAAATCTTTGCACATTTTTTTCTGTTTCTTGATTCTTTAGCTAAAATTGTGAACTTGGTGTTTCACATCAATGTCAAATTTAGTTTACATAGCTCAAAGTTGAATTAAGTTGCAATCTTTATTGAAAAATGAGTCAAACAATTATTGCTAATCTTGTTTCAACTAAATCTTTGCACATTTTTTGCTGTGTCTTGATTTTTTAGCACCCAGAGTAGCAGGGGGTGGGGGGGGGGTGGGGTTGGATTTGTAGTTTTCTTGGTGTTAGTTTGCTATGAAGAAGACTGTAAGGCCATTGTTCAGTGTTTTGATATTGATGGTGATTGTTGCTACTTTATCTTTCAGAATTGTTATCAAACAAGGCTCTATTTTGTTGAAAAATGATACCCTCTTTGCCGAAAAGGTTCTCAAATTTGAGCATAATGCTACTTTCTTGAAATATGCTGCTGTTGATATAGGAGACATGAAGTTAAAGAAAGAAATTGAAGAGCTTGTAGAAGGGAATTTCAAGAGTGATTCGAGGCATAGATCGTTTTTATCATCTGGAAAATACAGGATTGATCTTAGGACTAGGACATCGAGGGGGTTGCCGGTTGGGCTCCGGTCACCGGAGTTTTATCGTCTCTGGTTGAGCTTCAGGAGGCAGCTGCAAGATTGGTCTAGAGTTAGGAGGTACCAATCTGAAGTAATGTTTGATATAGGGAGGGGATTGGAGAGGTATGGATTAAAGAAGCAGTATTCTTCTTGTGCTGTGATTGGGAATAGTGGGATTTTGTTGAAGAGAAAATATGGTCAGTTGATTGATAGTCATGAGCTGGTTATTCGATTGAACAATGCAAGGACGAGTGGATTTGAATACAATGTGGGGAAGAAAACAAGCATATCTTTTGTTAATAGCAATATATTGCATTTGTGTGCTAGGAGGGAGAGTTGTTTTTGCCATCCATATGGGGAGAATGTGCCTATTGTTATGTATATGTGCCAGCCGGTGCATTTTTTGGATTATTTGGTGTGTAATTCATCGCATAAAGCACCGTTGATTGTAACTGATCCTCGCTTTGATGTGCTGTGTGCTAGGATTGTGAAGTATTATTCATTAAAGCGTTTCGTGGAAGTGTTGGAAAAGCCTGTTGAGGAATGGGCAGGGGCACATGAGGGTTCTAATTTCCATTATTCTTCGGGTATGCAAGCTGTTATGCTTGCTTTAGGAGTGTGTGAGAAGGTTACTATGTTTGGGTTTGGAAAGTCTGCTATTGCTAAGCACCATTACCATACCAACCAGAAGGCTGAGCTTGGTTTACATGATTACGAAGCAGAGTATGATTTTTATCGCGATTTGGTGGAAAGGCCGCAGGTAATACCATTCATCTCCGACAAATTCAAGTTTCCTCATGTTGCAATGTACCATTAGCAATGCCTTCTCTCTGCTTTGTTATTGGGCTGTGTATAAGTTTGGCAGGCCTTCCATTTCTATGGTTCTCATGTTACATTATCGATATTCTCGGGATTTTAGTCCCTAAACAAAATCCCCAAATTAGGGGTTTCCACACAAGTGTACAATCAGAAATGAAAACAATTCTTTCTCCTGAATATTGCGCCATTCTCATATTTCTTCACTCTTATTTGTTTTCTTCTTATAATATATAGTGTCTTACGAAGAAATATACTTCTAGATACCGAATCCAAATAATATACTACTAACATTTAGCATGCTGTTAGATTTGATATAGTCTTAGTGAATTACTGTCGACTTCTGTTTTGCTTGAATGAGAAGTTTGTAATAGGGAATGATTGCTCTGTTCCCACTCTTAACAGAATACATATGTACTTGTAAACATCTCATCTTTGATTACTTAACTATGACTTGTTAAATTATAATTGCTCATCTGTGTCTTCTTAGTATGTAGTAGGTTGTGATCATCATCTTGACTTTACCTCCTTGCTGGAACTGTATATCACATTTGTACAGATGTAGGCCTCGCATGTTATATAGAACTATATAATTCTCAAAGTAGAAGCCGTTCTGTAATACCTTTTCCTGGATGTATTGGCTCTATTGCGCCACACTGGCTTGATATGTGTTCAGCAAATCACGTTTGCAGATTATGCCAGTCGCCTTAATTGCTTGATTCTTGATTTCCGCATGCTATATTGCTTAATTTGTGATTGCAACACGCTATATCTTTCATTATCTATCTAAGTTTAGGTGTAAATTAAGAAGCTTGGTGTAGCTCTTAAGCTTTAGTGTTCACTTGAAATTAGGTATGACTTTGCTGAGTCATCGAATTCTATATATAAGCTGAGATGTCTTATGTACTAACTCATCAACTAGGAAAAAATTTAGTTCATACCAGAGCCATGATAACACCTCACCCTGGCTAACTCTAGTCGTGTAATCGTGTTTAGAATTAACTTTAGAGAGGTAGGCTCATGGTCAGTGTCAGAATAAGAATTTCAGACGATGAGTAGATACACACATAGAATTCTTATAGATACTATTTTTATAATTCAAGATTCAACATCACAACTAGATACCTACATATAGGGATTACAATCTTCAAATGAAGCTGATAAATTTTCTTCTAGATAGACTAACTGAGCTTAATAATCTGCGACGTAGCCCTTATAAGAAGAAAATTCATCTGCTTCATTTACTCCTGAATTCTTGACTCATGCCTAATTTCAAGCCACAACCTATAATCTTTATTTATGTGTAAATTAAAATGCTCACCAACAGACCAACCACTGCAGTAGCTCGTGCTCAGTAACAAACTGCTCCCAATATCAAAACTGCATGCAGTCGAGAATTGTTTGTAACTGAGCACATGCTTATGTGATGAGCCATCTACACCTTATTTTACTTGAAAAATCCCAAATTCTCAAACACAAACATGACACTGTGACATAGGGTGTTTGACTAAGTTTTCCCCTGTAACTTGTAAGGTTCTAAAGAAAAAACTTATCCAAACACCCGCATATGATTAATATGTACCATTACGATAGCTAGCCTTGTCGTCTTCAGAGACAAAGCTTGAGCATTGCTTTTCATCTCCAAAGCCTTCAAGAGAAGGATATGGAGAATGGCCATCCCCAAAAGATCTAATATGATCTTTAAGTGACCTTTTGTGCTTGAAATCAGAACCACAAATGCAATACCAAAGCTTCCCACAGTTCTTTTCGTGGGTTCTCCAATCCCCTTTGACTGCGAATGATTTCCCACATTTCCTGCAAGAAAATGCTTTTGTTCCATGCTTTCTCTTGAAATGTGTTTGAAGTGTTCTCAAGTCTTTCAACGGCCTTGCTCGAGGGTGGTTGATGTTGTTTCTGCAGCCGTGGGCATAACAGTAGCAAGGTACCCTTAGCATTTCTGCTGGCTTTGCACCTTTGAGTGAATTCGTCCCCTTTCTAAATTCAGAACCATGACCCCACATATGCATCTGTATGTATCACAACCATATTATTATGCCTATGTATAAAAGGTCACTTCTATCGGTCGATTATTGATGAAGGTGCTAAGAATGAAGCTACTGACCTGCATGTTAATTCTTGAATTTTTGAAGTAGGAAGGCTTAATATTATTAGTTTGATGAGTAGCTCCACCATTGGGCAATCCAATTTGAAGATTTGTAGTCTCCTGTCCTAACTCCTCTTCTTTGATTCTTGATCTTGTCAATTCTTGAGTTGTTACATCGTCCTCTTCTTTAGCACAATTCGTCTCGATCAGTTTATTTATCAAGGGGAGGCATTTAACTGTTTCTTGAACATACTCTTGTTGGTAAAAGAGAGGAAGATCAAGTGAATTCATGGCATTCGTGAATTGAACTTGTGGAGAATCGTTAACTCTAGATGACGAAGAAGAAGATGAAGTTGATGATAGGTTCAACCATTCGACGAAGGTCGGAGGTTGAAAACACACTAAGTGGCATTTTTGTATCCCCATCTATCACTGGAGAGTTGTTTCGAGTGTCCACTCGAACGCTGCTTATATTCAAGCTTTTTTGTTGAAAATTTGCTCCTCATTCATCAAGATTAGATTTTGATATTGAAAAGTGGTTTGGTTTGTCTTCTTGAAAACTTTAGAGGTAATTGATTTTTGTCAATCTTTATGAGAGAAAAAAGAGAGTGGTGGGGCTAGTCAAAATGACATCCATGTTCATGTTCACTATATTGAGAGAATCCTAGAATAGCATGATCAAATTTAAAACTATTGTCTAGGTTAAAAGGTTAATTTTTAATCATTTATTTTCTTTTGGTTGTTGTAAGTTGGGGTAGTTATTGTTTGTGGAATTTTACCCAATTGAACTTAAACTAAAAGTCTAAAATGTTTGTTGGTGTGGTGCGTGCTGTCGAGCGAATCGATTACGGTTCCATTAAGATTTTTTCTATTAAAGTTTTTCTTACGGTGTAAATTACATAATTAATTTTTAATTCTGTATAAATTAGTATGATAGTCCTTAGAAGAATCTTAATTGAATTAAAAGTTAATAAGATCATAACTTTTTACATATGAGGAGCATATAAGTTGAGTATCCAATTGAAAGAATGTAATAAAAGAAAAAAAATTATATTATTGGTCTTGGTTGATGAAAATCGTTGAAAAAAAAATTAGATTTTTTGGTTCTCATCATGTAGCCTCAATTTGGTTGCTTTTGGCAAAATCTTCAAATAATATTTATAAGTAGAATGGTCTTTTATTCAAGCAAGTACGTAAAAGAAGTACCTAAAAATTAAATCAATTGAAGTTCTTGGTTTACTCCCATCAAAGTCGTGGTTTCAATTTGATCATATTTTGTGCCAGACATACATTTTAGTAGGTACAAAAAGTACTCGTCGGATCAGTTACGGTTTTCTTACGAATTTTTCTCTTAAGATTTTTCTTAATGTACTAATTTTATAATTTGATCTCTATATTTTGTATAAATAGCATGATAATGCTTTAGAAAAATCTTAGGAGAACAAATCTTAGGAAGATCATAACGTTCTACCACAAAATGTGGTATAGAAAATTTTGTGCAAGAAGTATTAGATGAAAATGCAAGGAAAGTAGATAATTTGTTCAGTCAAGCACTTATTTGTTGAGAAGAAACTGATCCAATTTTGAGATGTTAATGTTTATATTGATCGATCGTTATCCTAATTACATTACAAATCTTTAAATATTGATTTGATTTTTAAGTATCTGGAACACGAATTGATATGGATAAATAATTATATTTTCTCTAAAAAAATTGAACCTCCCTACACTCATATGAAAAATCCCTTGATCACTCGAGTCATATGCACCTTTTTTTTTACCGACAAAAAAATCGTGATAACAGATTTTCAGGAGATTGAAAATAAACCTTTATGTTCCTTTTTGTATATTTTCAGCAATGTCTATGATTCTCTCTCACTCCTTTCTCACTTGCACTCCTTTTTCTCTCTTTGTGCATTTCAAACATTCATACTTAAGAAGAGGCTCGTGTGAATTTTGGCCATACAGTTGTCCAAATATACGAGTTAATTGCTGAAATGGTCTTTGTAAATGTAGGTCTGGTGCACTTTGGTACCCGAAAGTAGCACTGTTACTGAAATGGTCCCTAAAAGTGTGTATATTGGTGTAATTTAGTCCCCATTCCGTTAAATTTAAGCGTGAATAACAATTTTTAGGGCAAAAATGAAACTTTTTATAACTTAATAACCCCATTTGGGGCCTAAAATGTAAACAATAAAAAGTTAAAGGCAAAAGTAATATTCCCTCCATCCCAAAATGTTTGTCCACTTTTTATTTTGGGAGTCAAACTCTACAAATTTTGACCATGAATTCTCATTTGCCAATAAGAAATAATATGGTCATATGAGATCTTGTTAGATTCATCTCAATGTATATTTTTGAAATATCAACTTTTTATAATTTTTACGCTTGTAGAATTAGAAATATTTACGTTTTAATTTGTGTCTCGGAGACCGCATAGGTCAAAATAGGACATCCAATTTGGGATGGAGGGAGTAATTAAATACCTTAAAATTAAGAAATCAATTCAGTTTAATCATTTTCATATCCTCAGACGTTTTTCTAACACTCTAAAACAGCCGAAAAAAAAAGATTCTTCAACATCAATTGAGTTATAAAAGTTTTGTTTTTGTCCCAAAAATTGCTATTCACCCTTAAATTTAAAGGAATAGGGACCAAATTGCACCAATATACACACTTTCAGGGACCATTTTCGTAACGGTGCCACTTTCGAGAACTAAAGTACACCAACCCTCCACTTACTAGGACCATTCAGATAATTAACTCTCCAAATATACAATGCCTTAGCTCTCATCTCGATTGATGTCGATGTGATACCTAACCTAATTAAAAGTTCATGATTTCAAATTAAAATAGAGTTTTTATTTGTGTCAACCATATTCACTGAATGCATGAATATGATAGCTTTCTAGTAAAGGAACAAAACATATTTTTAATAATAGTGTGTTTGGATTATGGTGAAATTAGGTAAAATTTATTATTTACGTTATTTGGAATCGAAAATAAATGTAGGTTAGTGTAGTTAATCTAGGTAATGTAGTTCAATCTTGGTTAATGTAAATTTACACATTCACCCTCATTTCCCTTCAAATTATTCACTTTCGAATCGATAAATAATGCTAGGTTAATAAATTAAATTAATATTTTTATTATTACTATTGTTATTATTATTTTAGACTAAAACATACACCTACCAATTATATTTTCCTTTATCAATATTATTTACCTTCAAAAAATTATCCTCCTTATATAATAAAACCACTTAAAAGAATAAACTATACTACCACCTCTTTCTTGCATGACAACATTGAAGTAATTTTTCTTTCATGTTTCTTCTTTCAATTTGGAATAAATAAATCAACATTCATTTGTGACTTGTTCACACAATTACTATTGGATCCTTCATAATATATATACTAGTATTATTATAATAATAATATATGTACTAGTATTATTATAATAATATATGTATGTACCAGTATTATTGATTTTCAGATGTGATGAATCTATACAAACACTAGGTTTCTACTTCCAAGTTGTACTTATGTCGTACTTCATCCGTTCCTAAAAGATTGTCACATTTTGACATTTGTTGGTCAAATATTATAAAATTTAATCACGAATTCACATTAAACGATAAGATATAATACTCCATCCGTTTCTTTTTATTTGATTGTTTGGGGGAAAAGTACTTTATTAAGAGATTGTAAAAAATTATATTGGAATTGTAAAAAGGTGCATTGAAGTTGTAAAAAGGTGCATTAGAATTGTAAAAAGTTGCATTGAAATTGTAAACAATCAAATATCTTGACACAAGAAAAAACTCTAAACAATCAAATAAAAAGAAACGGAGGGAGTATAGTTTTGTGGGATCTTGTTAGATTCGTCTCAATACATACTTTTGAAATATCAACTTTTAATAATCTTTCCACATGTAGAATAAAAGATATTTACATTTTAAATTCTGTTTTGTTGACCATCAAAAATCAAAATGTGACAATCATTTAGAGATGGAGGTAGTAATAATTAGACCTTAATGCATATTATTACACATATAGTGCATGCATGAGGTGATACATACATACATAGATACATACATATATAGAGTGATAGATGGTCACTCTATAGAGTGATAAATTGTGGGTTCGACGTGAGGGGGCGTTAAATGTGAGCGAGATCACATTTTGCTCCAATAGAGTGATAGATTACTAGCTAGTTCACTCACTTATTCATCAAGCATTACCATACTAACATAACAACACATACATACATACATACATCCATACATCCATGCACGTGCACATGCACGTGCACATGCATGAGTAGTTTAATTGGTTTTTATTTGATAATTAATTAACGTCTTCTTGCAGCAGTTTCCCTCTGGCAATTGTAGAAGACAGCAGAAACAGGGAGACCAAGTTGGTTCTGTTGAGCAAAGTTCCTTGTGTTGAAATTATCTCTTGAATTTGGAGATTTCACTGACTCTCTCCTCCCCTGTTTGTATAGTAAGAAAACCAACCTGTGGATTCCTATATTTGGCCTTGGCATTTCATAGCTAACTATCTCTTTCCCTGATCACCAACACAATTTTATGGCTCGTTAAGTTTGCGGTTCAACCTATTTAATTGATTATACACATCGATAGATAGTATTTTATTATGAGCAATTGAACAGTTTTATTGATATATTTGTTTTTTTACAATGTGCCTATAGTAGGGCACCAGTTAAGAGGTTAATAAAGTAAAATATTTTATTAAAAATCTGAATTTGAGTTTGATAAAGGTGATATGAAAAGATCTTTAAATGTATTTCCTTATATCCTTACCTATGCTATAAATTTTATTTTCATCTTAGCTTCTTAGCAAGTGCTTAGGACATATTCTAGAAAAGACATTAATATATACCCCATAAATTTTCTGTATGACCCAAATTCATTGGAATCCTAATGCATAAATTGTTGAAATGGTCATCGAAAATGGATTGAGGTTACTACACATCCTCTTAAGTTCAAAAGTTTTAAACTAGTCCCCGAAATTGGACAAAAATTGTATAGTTCAAAAACTGACCGACCTGTTCAAATTTAATGGAACTTTTGTGTTCAAATTTAATGGAACTTTTATCTCCAAAAGTAGAAGCCAGTTGCACAATTACCAGTAAGTTTTACACTTATGTCAATTTTTGGAAGTCGCAACTCTTGTTCAATTAGGGGACTATATGAGCAGTTATTTTGAAGTTTAGAGGACCAAATGATAATTTTAACTCAATTTTTGGGATCACATCGGGAATTTTCTCAAATTTTAATATATAAACAAGTATTTTATCTGAAGTCAAAATTTAAGATGAAAAATATATATTTTATCAATAATAAAAGTGAAATATCAATATAAAACTGCATAGAACTTGCACAATCAAGTGAAATAGGAAAGGATTATTTTGTTCCATAATCAAGCATAGGAAGGGAAACACATTTAGTTGAATATTTTTAGTTAATTGTTGGACTGGTCCCAATAAGTGGGGGTCTAGTGTGGTTTGGTTTTCGAAATTGGCACTGTTGCAAAAATGGTCCCTGAAAGTGTGTATAATGGTGCATTTTGGTACATGGTCCGTTAACATTGATGGTTTTGGGGCAAAAATGAAACTTTTGAGATGTTGATTACCTTGATGAAACTTGGACGGGCAAAATGACTAAACTACCCCACAATATTTTGTTACAATTTTTTTTTCTTTGTTTCAATTCTTTTTTTTGATTTTTTTTCCTATTAAAAAGAGTTCGATTTTGGTAGTTATTTTAGATGAAAGTTTCGATTTTAGCAAAACTATTCAATTTATTATTTTGATAATTGTTTGCTAAGAAACTACGAAAACACGAACCTTTTTTATTTCGAATATTTTTTCCAAAAACCGAAACTTTTTGTTGAAACAACTACCAAAAACGAACCTTTTTTTACTACGAAAAACAATCGAAAAAAATTTGAAAATAAATCAAAAAAAGAAAAAAAAAGTGTATCAAGGGGTAATTTTAGTCATTTTATCCCCTCAGTTTCATCAAAGTAACCAACTTCTCAAAAGTTTCATTTTTGCCCCAAAACTTCACTATTCACGTCGAAACCGTCAATGTTAATAGATCAGGGACCAAAATACACCATTATACACACTTTTAGGGACCATTTCCGCAACAGTACCACTTTCGAGGACCAAACTGCACCAGGCCCCCACTTACTGGGACCAACTGTTGATTTAGTTTCACTATCAATTCATGATGAACTTGAGGTCATTACCCTCTATATTATTTTAATGAAAATATAATATTTCTACCTATTCAACTACTAACATGATAATTATTCTTATTTAAATCCAATTTGCGATTGTAAATTCTTAAAAAAGAAAAAATAATATAACTATTGTAATAATACAAAACTTGATTGATTTTTAAGATTGAAAGTAATTAAGATTGGTGAGAAAGTAACAATAACAAACCCCAAATATTATGTGTTATGATATCGAGTGAATTGCACAAATAATCCCGATAGTATTATCAATGGAATAGTTAACGTGGAAACTAGTCTTCAATTTTTTGGCCACTTATGGAGACTAAACTGCAACAATCCCACTATTAAAGACTAAATTACAATATGATAACATTATCGAGAACTGTTTATACAATTCACTCTATATCCCAATAACTATTATTGAAATCCAAAGTTTAATTAGTAAGAACTTAGATTCAAATTATTTAGATTACAATTTTCAGAGCAAATTGCTGAAATGGTCCCCGATAGTATGACCAAGTTGCACTTTGGTCCCCAATAGTTACACGGTTGCACGTTAATCCCCGAAAGTGGCCAAAAAGTTGCACTTTAGTCCCCACGTCAAGCTTTACGTTAACAATTCAGGTTTAAGAGTTAAAATTGAGGTCAAAATATAATTTTAAAGATTTAAAGTTGATTTTTTTGCCCCAATTGGTGCCAAAATGAAACTCCACTACCCCCCTTTCGCCAAAATTCCCTTTTTTCTTCACCCCAGTTAGTGTTGTGGAGTTTCATTTTAGCATCAATTGGTGCAAAAAATCAATTTTACGTCTTAAGAGTTACATTTTTACCCCAGCTTTAACGCATAAACCTGAAATGTTAGCGGAAAAGTTGACGTAGGGACTAAAGTGCAACCTTTTGGCCACTTTCAGGGACTAACGTGCAACCGTGTAACTATTAGGGACCAAAGTGCAACTCGGTCATACTATCGGGGACCATTTCAGCAATTTGCTCCAATTTTCAAGCATATTCCCAATCTCGGTCTAGAGACAAATAAATAGATAGGAGTTAAAATTATATTAAGAACAGTCGAGCATGTATGTATGTATGTGGGTGGAGTTGTACTTAGAACCTAACATTTTAATAGTTAGGTTATACTAGTCTATGCACAATTAATATAATAATCGTCAATATCTAATTCCTATAATCACTCAACAAACTTACTATAATAATCACCAAGATCTAATGGTCCATATTTAAAGTTAGGTTTTCCTAACCCCATTAAATTAAGTTGTAAGAAAAAACACATGTGGGCGTACCAAATGAGGAATCAGTAGTTCCTGGAATGTCCGTCACAATCCTGCCATAGACACTCAAAATCATCATGTCAATCATCGGAATTTTTTTGTAACATATGCGTGCGACAGATCAGATTTGGGATATATAAATTTCTAACTAGTGTAATCATTGGTTAGAATGGAATTTCAAGAAAATATAAAATAATATTTCTTCTATCTAAAGTTCAACTTGAGACATTACAGTAAAAATAATTCGGATCAACTACCTCCAGACTATTAAACCAAAGATATGATGTCATCGTATCTAAGTAGTTGTGGCTTATAATTTGAATATGCAAGATCTAATAATGTGTTACGTACATACATATATATCTCATCTCATTTATTCCTAGTTTATCTAAATTTCAGATGATATTGGTGAAACTGTAAATAGTTGTGGTTCTCGATCTACTAAAGTTAATTGTAGCAAATTTACCAGTGCAAATGCTCCTTAAGATATGGATCACTAGGGCCAGGAACATCTGGGTCTGTCATGATCTGGGGAATTATGACAAAGTAAAAGAAAGTCTATAAGTATTTTGTTTCTTGAAAAAATTAGGGAAGTGGTATTTGTACAAGTAAAAGAAAACTTCATTAAATGACTAGGATTAATCTACTCGCCATGGGACGAGATATTAAATCGCTATATGAGTTGGAGTCCTTGTAATGAAAAGAGCAGAATAATACTCCCTCCGTTTCTTTTGATTTGATTGTTTGGAGCTTTTTTTCTTGTTTCAAAATATTTGATTGTTTACAACTTCAATGCAACTTTTTACAATTCTAATGCACCTTTTTACAATTCCAATACACCTTTTTACAATTCCAATGTACTTTTTTACAATCCCAATGTAATTTTTCACAATCTCTTAATAAAGTACTTTTTCCCTAAACAATCAAATAAAAAGAAACGGAGGGAGTATAACTTTTAGAAAGGACTATTTCATTTGATCAAATCAAGAAAATGGTATTTTAATTTTACAAGAAAAATGACCTAATTTCATTTTTGATAAAAGTCAAGAAAAGGGTATTGCTAGATATAACTTACAAACTAGATTATTGAAAAAAAAAATCTTGCAAAGTAAAAGGAAGGCTTTAGTATTTCATTTAATTTCTTGGTAATAAAAATGAAGAATATGTAATAGATGCATGGAAGATAAAATATACCAATGTGAAGAAGCTTCTCATGTCTCCACCATGAACCTCAACTTTAGGTTTAGAGGTAACCATGGAAGGGAAAAGTTCATGTCCATTATACACAATTTTATTACAATTGTAAATAACAGACATCTTAATAGTTGGACAAAAATAATCAACAACATCTCCAACAACCCTACCAATCACAAGAGGATCACTCATTTTGTTAGCCATCTATATAGATGAACAAACTAAACAAAAACTAAGATTTCAAATAATTATATTGTTCTAGTAGATGATGATACTAGAGTCTAATAATATTAATATCAATGGTTGAATGATTTTTTGCTTAATAGAAAGAAATGGGAGAAGCCTATTTATAGAGGCAACAAAAGTGTAACTTCTTGATCATTGGAGAGTGAGATGGAGAGAAGTGGATTTAAAAAATAGTTGAAGGAGAAAAAAAGTTGTTTGTATGATCAATTTGGCTTTGTTTTCTATAGGTTCACTTGGTTTAGACATAACTACTGGTATGCTCATAATCTAGAGATAATAGAATAGTACTATTATATTAGGGTTTTAAGTTACTACTAATGAAAGCAAAAAGATGATTTGACAAGCTAATAAAGTACTGATTCTCTCCTAATCCGCTCTTCTTGAGCAAAGGGAGCCGGTTTTGAAGATGTTAACTCACGAGAAAATTGTTAAAATGATCATAGATAATATGTGTAAATAAATTGTACTTTGTTATCTATAAATGTATGATCTGCCCAAATGATCTTCGATATTGGCGTAAAATTAAGGTACAACTTAATCTT
>CM016567.1:6733982-6807062 GCA_003412495.2 Echium plantagineum | reverse complement strand
CCAGAATGACTTTTCAACTTAGAGAATAAGTATTTTATTTTGAATAATATTTAATGGTCTTTAAGTAAAAACATAATGGGGTAACTAAGTTACTCTTTATAAGTAACACCATTACACAAATCATTATAAATATCATGTGTCTTACTCCATCTTAATATACGAATGAGGTGTGTCATATTCTAGAATGTCAATTCGATGAATTTTACTTGGCAAGATTGGCTTCATATAAAATACTTATACATGTAATCAAGTTTATTTAGAATTTGAGAATTTTTATCACGATGATATTGTTTTGTTGTTAATTTATGGTTTTGTGCTTCTCTATAGTCGCAGGATAACCTAAGATGATTTCTCCAAAGGCATCCGAGATAAATTCTTATTGTGAAGCCTTACTTGATCTTCTTAACAAGGTATGTCACACTTATTTCAAACTTCTTCTTTTGTAAAAGAAATACTTGTAAAAAAAATTTATTCAGAGTGCTAAGGGTGCATTTTGTTTCATATATGTTGTGTTCATTTTCTTTCAACAACATTACTAATACCTTTCTTTCTTGTGGCTAGAGTGACTGATCAACTACTGGGTGATGATTATATTCTCATATGAAGACCAGAAGAAGATATGAAGATGAACAAAATGAAATAAATGAAGATGATTTCTTCTTGTCATGTAAATTTATGTATTTTTTATAGCATTTATCTTTTGTTTTAAATTGAAGATAATGTAATTTTCATAGACAAGGGGACCTTATGATGGGGTATGAATATAAATTATATTATTTGAAAAATTAAGTTGAATTCTTTTTTTGTTGTCTATCTTCATGTGCTAATTATATTATTCTCTCAAGTGACATTAGTTATTTATTTTCATTACTTATAATAGATTTAATAATTATTTGAATTTTGTAATATTTTCATATTATCATAAGACATGTTGAATGTAAATATTTTTATCTTAGTCCTACAAAAAATGAAAGAAACACATGGCATTTTCATATTATCATAAAACATGTTAAATATAAATATTTTTATCTTAGTCCTACAAAAAAAGTGGAAGAAATAAGGCGATTTCTATTCTCTCAAATGTCATTAGTGATTTTGATAACTAATAATATATTTAATCATTTTATGAACTTTTAGTACATGTTGAACATAAATATTATTCTTTTAGTACTTTAGATTAGTTTAAAAATTTCATAAGTTTTGCTTTTTAATAATTTAAATATAATTATTTTTATAACTAATAATATAGGTTCCTTATGATTAGTTTAATGTGGAATAACCTTCGTAAATTAAATTTATGGATTCAATTCATGCTAATAATAAGTCATTAAATTCAATGAAGGTTATGACTTTCACAATTCGAAAGTTACACAATAAAAAACATAATTGATATTTAAAAATAAGTTTATGATTCATTCAATTAACTATCTATATAAACTAATATATAAGTAGAGATACATAATTAGATAAAACGAATAATATGAATTAATATATTCAACACAAAAAAACATAATTTATATTTAAAATTAAGTTTAAGAGTCATTAAATTAATTATTTTAGGAGATAGTATATAAAATAAAATTACATAATTAGAGTAAATTAAATATATGACTTCAAATATTCAAAAGAAAATAAAAACTATAAGTAAAAGATAGTTATGAGTTAATATATGTATGTAAAATATTAAAAATAAGTCTACGAGTAGCTCTATTTACAATTTTATGAACTAATATATTTTAAGTACAATTATATAGTTAGAGAAATTTTCAGTTGCCCTATTTATAATTTTATGAAACTAATATATTTTAGTAAAATTACATTATTAGAGAAAATTTCAATATATTCTATAATGATAAATAATGATTGTATAAATAAATATATTCATGTAATTTAATTCATGTCAATAATAACTCATTAAATTGTGTGGAGGTTATGACTTTTCACTCTTTTCACAATTAATGGAAGGAAGCCATGGGATTAAGTAAAGGCATTTAGCATCAGGATCGGCTGTAGCAACCCCCCTATTTTCGTTTAAAAATAAGTTAAAGAGTCATTCAATTAAATACTTTAGTAACTAATATATAAGAAGAATAATTAAGTAATTATAGAAAAATGAAATATATGACTTCATATATATAAAAGAAATTTAAAACTATAACTAAAATATATTTGTATATTTTTTATAATGTAATCTATGAATTAATATATCTATGTACAAAACGAAATAATTAAATAAGTGTAACAATTGCTCTATTTACATTTTATGAACTAATATACTTTAAGTAAAATCATATAGTTACAAAAAGAAAATTAGTTGCTCCATTTAGAATTTTATATGATACTTAACAGTCATGATAGTACAACATTATCTTTCGTGTAAGCTAATAAAAAATTATGAAATTACTTCAAACAAAAAAGATTAAAAATCATTCGATAGTAAGGTGAAAATTCAAATACATAAAAAACAGAAACTCCAAAATTTCTTTTGTCTTTATATAATATTTTGAAAGAATGTCTTATTTAGTCTTTTCTTCTTACTTCTTTTTCATTGATCAAAACTTTATTGACTGAAGCAATTATAGATTTGATTGTCTATTAGTCATATCTTAACGCAAAATGAATTCCATCGATAAAAATATTAAATAATTATTAGTCAATATTATAGCTAATACGTCTAAAGTTAAAAAGTACAAGATAGAGCAAAGTTAAATTTACACGAAGAAGAAATCATCTTCATTTATTTCATTTTGTTCATCAATTCATGCTAATAATAAGTCATTAAATTCAATGAAGGTAATGACTTTCACAATTCGAAAGTTACACGATAAAAAACATAATTGATATTTAAAAATAAGTTTATGATTCATTCAATTAACTATCTATATAAACTAATATATAAAGTAGAGATACATAATTAGATAAAACGAATAATATGAATTAATATATTCAACACAAAAAAACCTAATTTATATTTAAAAATAAGTTTAAGAGTCATTAAATTAATTATTTTAGGAAATAGTATATAAAATAAAATTACATAATTAGAGTAAATTAAATATATGACTTTATACGTCTTTAATTTATAGCATTAGATGGCGTTTTCTTTTTGCTCTATTTTTCTAAAGCTCTTTTATACGTTGTTTGTCACTCTTATCGATTTTAGCTACAAAATTTATTTTTGCAATAGTGCATACCATATGAAATTGTTTTTACATTGGTGAAGAGTCCTATGAGTATTTAGTGTATAATACTTATAAAAATGAAACAGGCTTTTAATTTTATTATTGATATAATTTTTACATCATATTCTTATCTATATTAGTACTATTATTGAATGCTTATTTTTATTTATTACCTTGTATCTATAAACTTCATTCACTGTAATTATAGTTCATATTTAAAAGTTATTACTTTCACTATCATATGACAGCATTGTGGTATGACTGTTAAATCTTATGAGCTCGGAATAATTTAATGATCTCAAGTACTGGGGAATGGGTTGTTTCATTTACTTCTATGTTTCCTGTTATGGTCAATGATTATAGGTGCTCTTGCCAGTACCACAAAAAGATGACTGATTATCTGATCAAGATTGTCAACGGCTTTCACCAATACAGAATAATAGACCTTTTGCACTTTATCATGAACCACTCGAAACTTTATATGTGATGGTTTAAGTGAGGCTTGCAGAGAAGTGCGGATATATGTGCTTCAATGTAAATAAAACATCATAACTAAAATGTTGAAAGTTACACAACCATAATTATTTCATCTTTTGAGAGTGACACAAATAATAAAGTACTCTTTGTTTCAATAAATATCCTTTATTTTATACAAAAATAGGGATATCCATCTATTAATTTTCTTAGAGAGTAATCTCTATAAATATTATTGGTTATTTGAAAGTAAAAGTCATTTACACTCTCCATTTACCTCTAAATAAGCAAACAAAATTCATATAATTTTTCAAAAAAATGGTTACCACGTGCAACGCACGTAATATCTTACTAGTATATAACAAGTGCTATACTATCTGTACATGCCCACTGATTTATTACTTTGTGTTGTATGTTATGAAGAAAGCTCCGATGAATCTTGCTCAACACCTCAGATCAAGCAGTAGGAATTCTGTTGATATAAGGAGTGGCGATAGGGTATTCGCTGATATAGGATTTGGTATGGGGTATTTCAGGGGGCAGAATTGGTGTCATTTGATTGAGGATTGCGGCATTGAGGTTGGATTCAAGATGTTCTTCTTCGTCAATGAAGGTAACGAATTCGAGTTGATTGTTGTTGGGAATGGAGACTTGGAGGCAGTGTACGAGTGGTCGCGAATGTACTACAAGCCGAACTGAAAGGGAGTATCACGTAATGAAGCCTCGTTAGTTTTTGTGCAGTACAACAATTCAGTAGCTACCATTCCATCTGTTGCATATTTGAACTTGATATTAGGATTATTATGTTAGGATTGTTATTTGGGTGTTGTTTGTCATGTTTCCAGAACATTTTGTACTCTTGGATTGCATATTTGCTATCTATCTTTTGTGTATTTTGTGAACTATTCTGAGGTGGTCTCCGATTGAAATGCGGAAAACATTTCAATCGTTATGGATAGTTCAAATGGAAATATGATTCGGATCTTTATAAAATGTATTCATAGCTGTTGTAGTTCATAGTTTCAACATCGCTAGGTTAGTTAACATCCAAGTTCCCTATCTTATTCGACGTTTCTAAGGTCGAAAAACGCGATCTTTTCACTGGAACATACATGCCTTCAACAAATCTAACTGGAGGATACAGAGTATTAATATTGGTATCACATAAGTATTGTGTAAAGATATTTGCTGATTTGCATAAGCTATTTAATCTGCAGTTTTATCAGGGAGGAACAAATTAAGAAGAAAACAGAAACTAAACTTCGAAATCAATAGAATACTTCAATCATGAGAACGTATTCTGTCATAGTTCATGCAACTAAACAAAAATAATGATCACTTCACAACAGAAACACCTAAATGACACAAACTCAAAAGGTTCTTAGCATAGTGTCAAGATGATCAGCAACCCATTAATGATCCATGGGTTTTGGGGTGAATCTCCTTATTCGCCCCCTTAGAGGTTCTAAAATAAATTTCATCTATGGGAATAACTTTCGATTTACACGAGTAAAGATCAACATATACCAACTACTAAACAGAAAGCTCCACCTAGAAAACTTAGAGCCCGAACAACCAGAACCTAAACTTTTATCATTTAATCATATCAAATCCACACTCCAAAGTGATCTTCATATACATCTATAAACACTACACACCATATATCAAATTTTGGACTTAATGTGTAGTGTTTAGCTACTGAGTTATCTTTAACTCTTCTCTAACATCTTATATATACTCTATTTGTTTTGAAGGGAGAGGAAGAGAACGACCCGGAGGAAGGTACATGAGCTTTATCCACGGAGATGGTTATCTTTTGTTGCATATCTTTGGCAAACTAACAGCAGCAAACACAGAGTACTTAAGTAAGGATATAAAGAAGTTATTAGACAACATTATTAACATTTAGAGGCCTAATCTGTCCGAATGCATTCTGATATTACAACACATTATAGCGATGAGCACGATGCATCAAAACAAGGGACAATATACGTACTGGTAGTTGATTATCCGGTACACAGATTAGCAGTACAACATATAATACATCGCAACAGATGCGCGGCTTAGAAAACTGCAGGGTAGTTAAGTCTAAATGCACAGTTTCTTCAAAAGATTGGACGAGCAAGGTCATTCAAGATATCACTCGACATTTGCAGTCGAATTTGGGACGTTCGTGTCAAGAGCATCAATGTTGGACACATCCAATTGAGGGACATCATCACGTTCGAACAATTCCTTCTTCACAGAGCTTCCTGTATCACATGCACATTATACATTTATAAAGACCTAAAGTGGTTCACAACTGATATAATGTTATGTAAGCACTAATATCTGACCTGTTTTGATAGTCACAGATTCGAGTTGACGCTTAAGGGGAGATATAGATTGTACAACAATGGACGGTTCAACAAGGGGCACGTTTGATGTCGCTGCAACCGAACCAGAAGCACAGGGATGCGTAGCCGCACAAGTAGGTGAGTCTGACTTGGTTTCATCAAAATAAGCCACAAGAAGGAGACGCTTAGGTGCATCAGACCTTTTGTTATATGTTCTCCTAAGAAGTATTAGGAAGTTTTTTCCATCAAACCTAGAACGCAGATTGTCTAGACTAAACTGTGGATCCTGTATAATAATTCGAACCAATCACCACGATGTAAGTAACAGAGTCATCATTATGGATTATGCAATGAATCAACCTAGTTACCTCAATCACATATTCCTTCAAGTGTGCCGCATCGCATAGAAGTATATCTTCAGCCATCTTTGAGATGGCACCAGCAGTAACTCTACCAGTGGCATGGTACACATCGACCGAAACTTTAGGCCTACAAATAGAATTACGCCCAACATGAACACAGGGAATACGATACAATTACACCATTGCATATGATAATAACAATATAATGTTTAATACCTAATAGACGCAAAGACATTTTTTCTGCACAACAAGCAATAGTAGCCAAATCCTTCTTGAGCACTGACTTTTGTAAAACAGTTGCCACACCCAACGTAATGCAATTGTTAATCACCTGGCGTTATCTCTAGGGACGCCTTGGTCCAGAAATCTCCACACTGCATGCGTTCGCACAGGTGCATACAATTAAGGAATCATGAACATAAGGGAGATTTATGAAAGTTATGAAAGTATATATAGAATAGTAAAAGTAAGACAGAAGAGACCTGTGTAGACTTATCGATTTCATTCACCCGCATTGTCTTGACTACGTTGCGATCAACGAGATCTTTAGCAAAAGCGATGGAGTAATCGTCTAAGAGATTGGGCAATTCATCTTCACGCACAGAATCAAACCTTTGGCACATAAGGGTAATAATTTCAGGATAGTATGCACATATATATATAATGTATTATGACCCTTTCACATCAGTCGTAAACGGAACGAGTTGAAGATAGATTATACGTACCATGACTTTAAGGAGATAACATTGTCTATAGGAGCATCTATAGTAAATGAAGAGGAGTTACTTGCGGAAAGGGAAATGCCTATAAACAAGTAATGTAGCTTGTTAATATAAAGAAGTACTTTAATTGCATCTTTTAACTTTAAAATAGCAATTACCTCGATAAATCTTAACTTTTAAGCGCTTAGCAATAACAACAGAGTAGCTGGCAGCAGCTGCGGTTAGCATAGTCCCATAGTGTGTAACCTGTTGATCCCATATGCTAAGCGAAACAGGTTTCCTCCTATATTTGAAGGTAACATTGATATTATATCATATATTACACCTCATACATTTATAATATATGTCAAGTTACTCACGATGCATCAACGAGCGTGAACTTTTGCACAGTTCCTTCACCAAACTTAGTAGTAATTGACTTAGAATCTTTATCTTTGATAATGATACCAATAATATCTAAAAGATGGTTCGTAAACATCAATATTGGTTTAAATAAAGTAACGTTACAAATAAAGATAATATAATGGATCACACTTTTTCCCCCCCCTTTTTCTATGTATGCATTAAACTACATCGAACGATTAGTATTATAACATACCAACTGTATCTGCAGAATTCACTAGCGAGTCGCCAAGGGTACCAATAGAGACGACGCCATCAAGAAAGTAACGCCAGTTAGGCGTTTCGCCACGCAGCGGATTTACAAGTGTGTCACGTTGTATGACCCAGTTATTTGGATATTGAGTACCGTCCTTATTGACAGTGGCATCTTTAACGACTGTATTTGACACGTTATAATCGCCATGTAGAGTAAGCACGCTGCTGAATATATCAATATCAGAGCCGTAAACAACAACCGGAATGGTGTTACCCTGCATGATAATATAGTTAAATTAATTTAAACACAATGTCATGTTACAATGAATATATACTATAGCCATATGCATGAAATGAATAAACGCATTGGATAGACATGCCTGGTCATCAGTGAACACATAGCGCTTGTACTTAGTGCCACGCTGAAATCCGACCATTGTTGCCATTTCTTCAGTTATAGTCACCCGAACAGTCCAGTGGTTCAAGCCTTTTTTTATATCCGGAATAAACATCACGGGATCTCCCATTTCAAACCTGTAATCACAACTCGATCAATAGCAAATTTACGCGAATTAATTGCAGGACATTTACAATACATATAGAAAATCACACAATAAATAAAAAAGAGATATCACATTCACATAAGAAACATATAGAAAATCACCAAACGAATAATGCCAATACACAGACTTGTGGAATATAGATCGAGGGCTCTAAATTGCACAGCAAGATATCAAACGAACAAAGGAGTCCGATATGGAACGAGTTTTAAGCAAAGACGATTAATCCAGATTATGGTTTTGGTAGGACCTCATTTAGAACAGAATCGACGAATATGGAATGCAGAACGAAGCAAAGGACTGGTTCCAGATTATGCTCGTTGTAGGACCTCATCGTACACCATATTATTAGTATAGTTGCTACCAGTCTCATCACACGTAGGTGGTAATATGAGTACTTTAACATTGGAACCAGTCCTAGCCCTCGATAGCGCAACGTAAAGCTGACCATGTGCAAAGACCGGCTGGCGGAGATACAAGCCAACACAGTCGAGAGTCTGTCCTTATGCCTTATTAATAGTCATCGCAAAACAGAGACGGGGTGGAATCTGCTGTCGCACAAATGGAATCAGGTACTTATTATCCCCGGGATTGGGTTCCAGCGGTATGCGAGGAATCCAGACATGTTTGCCAATAAATTGCCCAGTTGCGATTACTGCCCCAACAACATGTGGCTTTAGCACTTTAGAAATGAGCCTGGTACCATTGCATAGGCCTTCCACTGGATTTATATTACGAAGAAGGACGACAGGGCAATTAACTTTCAATACGAGACGATGTTGGGGAAGTCCTCGTGGCTCCAGGCTGTTTAAATAATCGAGATAATCCCCCTGGTCACCAGAATGTTTTGCCCGATCATCACTTACATATATAACAGGTGCACCCACCATTTTTATAAATCAGCATCGAATTTATATCATCAACAAAGTCGTTTTTCGGCGATAGAATGGCACGTTTCATCATTGAAAAAGGATCCGTGCCAAATGTGTCGAGACTTGGATAAACAAACGATATGAGATCACATAAAGACTCTGAGTGTGTCTTATATGGAACAACCATTGGCATCGGTATCTCTATCTGCCCCATACTGTTTCTCGGTTCTTCACCGTTTCCCACTCTCATTAAAAATTCCATGAAACCGGGATCCTCACGTGCCCTCATGTGTACTGTTAGCGAGAACTTAGTCATTTTCTCCCACAACGTAGAACTGATTAGGCTTGCACATACTTGTTGCTGTCTAGTCCCGCCACGAACTACTGGCAGAACTTGTCTGAAATCTCCACCAAAGACAACCAGTTTCCCCCCGAACAAACGCTTGTCTTGACACAAATCTTGAAGCATCACATTAAGTGCTTCAACTATAGCTTTATTAGCCATGGTAGCTTCGTCCCATATAATAATGCGTGCAGTCCTTATTAGATATGCCTCGCCACTTTGAAAAGAGATTTGGCATCTAACCCCGGAGCTGATGTCTATTGGGATTTTGAACCGTGAATGTGCAGTACGACCTCCTAGAAAGCATGACGAAGCAATTCCCGAAGTAGCCACAACAAGTGCTATCAACCTGTGTGACCTGATATGGGCTAGAAGTACTCTATATAGAAAGCTTTTTCCGGTTCCGCCTGGACCATCAACAAAATACACCCCTGCCTCGCGTGAAATAGCTTTGTGGACCATCAACAAAAACAATGCGCTGTTCATGATTTAGTTGCGCGACTGCGTGTAGATCTTCCTCTGGAATCGGGATGTTACGTTCCGAGGAAACTTCTTTAGTTATCTGCTCTGTTTCTGAAGCAACGAAAGCAAAGCCCACAATATTGTAGTCATCTACTTCTTTTCCAAGTGACTTCAGAGTGTCGTTTATACCCATGAGTACCTTATGCATAACGTCATCATCAGTTAGTTTGAGACGTTCCCTTTGCCTAACAAAATCTTCTGCCATAACATCATAAAATTGTCTGAAAAGTTCTCCTGGTTTGGCCGGTTTGCAATAATATAACAAGGTTGCAAATAACATACGCAACTCATAAGGCATCCTCGAAACCGAAGCCTCATCCATGCATTTTTCAATGTCATCGTCCTGGTGCAATAAGCCGCGCCTATAAGCTGCATCTTGGTTAGTCTCGCAAACAAATCCATCAACAGTAAGCAAATCATCAAAGGACGTGGGGCAACGGATATTTAATAACAATATCCGTAGATAATATCTTTCATCCTCACAAGGATTGACCGTACACAACCTACCAACCACGGAACCTCTTTTCCGCTTTGTCCACATCCTCTTCGACGAATCCCACACGAAATAAGTAGGAAATTCAGTGTACAGGCAGTTGTAATGCTGAGCATCGGTGTTTTGAGCATTCATTCGGAAAAACTCGGTGAGCATGCTTCTCTTCGAACGTTCTTGATTAAGAATAGTTTGCAAATCAGCATCATCTTCAAATCTAATGGTCTGAAAGTCAGGGAGATGAACCTGAAGTTGCAGCACTGCAGGATGCATTCCACTGAGAGGGATACCAAAAATTCTCCACACAGCTTCGGGCGGAGACACCCAACCAGCATTTCGAAAGTTATCTATCTCGTTGATACCAGGGGAAGAATTCTCAGAACTGATGCGGAAAGAGATCTTGTCATGCCCTTTATGCACATACTTGTACAAGTACTTAACGACTCGGATATCACAACATATCTCTATGTTACAATGGCAGTTGAACTCTGCTAGAAGTGCGGGGTTGTAAGGCACAACCCACCTATTATCCAACGTCGCCCCTCTGACTATCGCCGTCCTCCCATCATTTCGTCATCTATAAACTGGGTAACTACCTTTCTCGTGTATCGTGTGATTGGAAAAGTCCTTTGGGTACTTGTTCTTGCACATGTCAGATTTCATGCACACGTTATCCGGTTTCAGTGGTCCACACGGACCATGCATCATATGTTTGACAACGAGACCATAAAGATACGGATCAGCATCTTTGTCCGGGAGTTCTGCAGTGACAAACCGATCATATGCATCCGGTGTTAGTAACTTCGAACACGGTTTAAGGATGATGAGAAAATGTGCATGGGGGAGTCCACGCTTCTGAAATTCCACAACATAAACAACAGAGGCAACTTGACCAAAGATTTTCCCCTTCATAATTTTGTCGTGCAAGATTGAAAGATTTGCTTTAAACACCCTAACAACAAGGTCAGGCCTGTTTTGTGCTTCTTCACCAGGAGCAAGAAACTCTTTGATTTCAATCCAATTGGAATTGCAGGTTATGGTGAAGAAGATGTCGGGGCGTCCAAATGCCTGAACTAAGCTCATAGGACCAAGGTACCGATGACGCATATCTCTAGGCCCACCAATGAAAGACGGCGGCAGATACACACGTGTGGCCACACACCTTCCTTTAAGAACTCCAGCTATAACACTGTCGACGACACCCTTATAATAATCAACTCTCAGTTTGTCTTGGTTATGCAGGAAGTATGAAAGCCTCATCGATTCCATTTTGATATACATATCAACAACATACTGCTGGAGCAGACGCCCGAACCTCAGCAAGAATGACTTACCGCCAGGCCGTTGACGCAGCTTATAAGCATAATATTGTCTGCAACTAACACGTTTGTTAGTTCGAACGACCCCAACGCTGGAATCAATTGGCCCTTGCTTGTATCGTTTCTTAGAACTATGGTGTGCTGCAATAAGAGCATGGCATATTAAGATTACGAGGCATAATAGAAATATATACAATCGAGAACACATAAATTATATACACAGTTACCGAATCATAAGCGAATTGCAAAACATTAAGCACATATATATACATATTAAAGTATTGTTAATGAGACAATATGAATAAAATATAATGGGTTAAAAAAATAAGCCATAAGAAAATAGGTACCTGATGCCTCCATGTCGATAAATTCTTCCAAGGTATTAACTACTGAAGGTCCCATGTTATTTTGGTATAATGTATCCGATGTGTGTGTGGAATCAAGCACGGACCCGACTGTCGGTATATTGCCATGCCATCCGGGTTCCCCATTGGGGAACATAAGCACGTATTGTAGTGGATCATAACATGCAAAGTAACACTGAATACTGTGGCTATGGCCAGACGAGTATATACCCGAATGTCACGATTATAATTGGTAGTCGTTGCGCTACCAACATCTTCTATCCACACCCCCGCTACATCTGACGATGTCGGCTTGTTGTATACACTTTGATCTAGCATTGAATCAGACCTTAAGACGATACAATACTTTTGCAAATCCTCAAATGTGGACAAACTTCTCAAGAAAACAGAATACGGATTTGGCTCTAGCAATACAACCAACCCAGCAAGAGTAGCAGGACGCAGCCTCGGCATGATGGCCACACGGGCGTCGGTTTGAGCCGCCGGATCGTAGAAGTAAAATTGAAGTCCAGCTAGAGGGGCAGACGGTCTGGAGGGAATTAGATCGTTTATGAAGTGATGAACCTGCCCTTGCACGCGAACTGTATATATGCCTTGATTCCTTCTTTCAAAGCGCTCATCGCAGTGAATACTCATGCTACTGTATGGAAAATGGTTGTTGTAGGTACGAACCATGGTATGGAAATCCTTTGAGGTATCATCGTTGGCAGTAATCAGCCTAACAAGATAATCCGGTAGTTGAACTTCGGATAGCGAAACCTGTCCAGCAGAGCAGCAGAAATGCGCAGTCTCCTTGTAAAATTTGAAGGCACCACAGTAGGCACACGAAGGAATTTTCGGCAGTATCAGAAGTCGAGGGTCGTGCGTTTCCATACGAACACGCGGAAAGATACATCATTCATGATTTGGGAAACCATGAGACCTATAAATATGCATTATACATATGTCAGGACAGTATTAGTTTCATCATAGATGCGACATAATGCCGGCAAAGGGTGGATACTTACATCCAGTTGCACCAGCTCGGGACGTGCCGGAAGAACGAACTGCACTGCAGGGAATGGAAGATGTTGCTGCAAGCACAGCAGATGGAGTATTTGTGCCAGTGGTTGAATTGTCAATTATCGATTTAGCTGCTTTTTTAGCTGAAAGAATATAAACGTAGTAAACGAATGAGTATCAGTGGACACTACTTTAACTTATTATCAAGCATATTAAAGTTCCATACCTGCATAGCGCTCACGTTGTTTCCTGTTGATTTCTTCAAGCCGACCAGGTTTAGCCATATAATCTTTCCTTTTTTGGTCAATTTGCTCCTTATTATCTGATAGTTGGAACACGTATCAATATACTATGATAAGAGGAGATTAATCAGGACAGATATCACGATAACGATACCATTACATACCCTTGTAATATTGCCTTTTCCGCAACGCAATTTTACAAGCATCCATATGTCTTTGTTCTTAACGTATACACGAGCATCCAAACAGTGGAAAAAGCCGGCAAAGAGGTTTTCACGTGACGAGACGGATAACACACACTTGCTAAATACCATCAGAAATCACGGTAGGCGATATACATTCGCATATGCTAACAAATGCAGGGTAACTAACGACATGCCATCTTAAGTTCTATGAGAGGCCCATTCTAGTTTCAAATTGACACATTGAAGCTACAGTGTAGTACTATGAGTAGCATATTTCACCCCTTTAATTATAAACACAGGAAGGCCACAAAATATGAATGAAAGAGCAAACAAATTAACACATGCTTCTATACAACAAGCCACACCAATGATTAGCAAGCAGGGATAGCAGTTGAGCATCACTTCTCCACTATAGACATGCAATACGACGGTGTATTGCAGGAAAGCCATTCAATGCATACAACAAGCCACAGATTTGTGATAATTTCATACATAAAAAGCTATTAACACACATTTCTATACAAGAAGCCATAATGCATTATTCTATGATTAGATCACAGTGTAAATTTGTGATTATCAAGCAGGGATAGCAGTTCATCCGACAATAACAAACGATATATAAAAAAAATATATAAAAAGAATACGTGACATAGTTAACAACACATGTAGATGTTCCCCGTATGAAGAGAAGGTATAAAATCAATTGAAGTACAAACCTGTATGTAGTATTGCAGTGATGGAGCAGTGATGGAGGTTAACAATGGATGAAAATGGAGAATGGAAATGGAGATACAATTGAATGAATTGAATAAACGAATATATATATACAAATGTTAAAAGGTATATCAGATATACTACATTGTCCAATAAACATTTAAGGTGATCAATAATATACTAAGAATATTAGCTTTGTCCTAAAGGTATTACATATTGCAGTAAATGCATTGTCAAAATCTTTATAGAATGCATTGAATGCCATCAGATCAAATTAATGCCCCAATACAAAGAGTTGCATACTTAATACAAATTAATGACTATTGTACCATTAATTAGGATTGGATTTGGAAAAGTAATTTGATTATCAATCCAAATCAGCTCACAGGTTGTCAATCGCACCAGTCATGCGTCGCCGACTGAATACAGCACTTCGAAATCCGTCGGATAATGTTCGCCCATCAAACATCTGCGATAATCTAATGGTTCCCTTGAAGTTTAAATCAATTGTCTAGTGGATATAAGTGAAGACCCAATGAATCAAAGGTTGAAGATGAAGAATATGATCAGGAGCATTGAAGAAACTGTTTCATTACAATATTCAGTGGAGCAAATACTGAGTTGAGGATGATGACCAATTTCCATGTTTTTTCCTAATGAATCGAACGGTCAAGAATTTGTAATGGCTGGTGAGCATTGATGATCTAACGATAGTGAGGTGACCAATTTTGGGCGCTTTGAGTATTGTGTTAATAATAATACTAGTATATATATATTATGAAGGATCTAATAGTAATTGTGTGAACAAGTCACAAATGAATGTTGATTTATTTATTCCAAATTGAAAGAAGAAACATGTAAGAAAAATTACTTCAATGTTGTCATGCAAGAAAGAGGTGGTAGTATAGTTTATTCTTTTAAGAGGTTTTATTATATAAGGAGGATAATCTTTTGGAGGTAAATAATATTGATAAAGGAAAATATAATTGGTAGGTGTATGTTTTAGTCTAAAATAATAATAACAATAATAATAATAAAAATATTAATTTAATTTATTAACCTAGCATTATTTATCGATTCGAAGGTGAACAATTTGAAGGGAAATGAGGGTGAATGTGTAAATTTACATTAACCAAGATTGAACTACATTACCTAGATTAACTACACTAACCTACATTTATTTTCGATTCCAAATAACGTAAATAATAAATTTTACCTAGTTTTACCATAATCCAAAAACACTATTATTAAAAATATGTTTTGTTCCTTTACTAGAAAGCTATATTCATGCATTCAGTGAATATGGTTGACACAAATAAAAACTCTATTTTAATTTGAAATCATGAACTTTTAATTAGGTTAAGTATCACATCGACATCAATCGAGATGAGCGCTAAGGCATTGTATATTTGGAGAGTTAATTATCGGAATGGTCCTAGTAAGTGGGGGGTTGGTGCACTTTAGTCCTCGAAAGTGGCACTGTTGCGAAAATGGTCCCTGAAAGTATGTATATTGGTGCAATTTGGTCCCTATTCCATTAAATTTAAGGGTGAATAGCAATTTTTGGGATAAAAACAAAACTTTTATAACTCAATCGATGTTGAAGAATCTTTTTTTTTCGGCTGTTTTAGAGTGTTAGAAAAACGTCTGAGGATATGAAAATGATTAAACTGAATTGATTTCTTAATTTTAAGGTATTTAATTACTCCCTCCATCCCAAATTGGATGTCCTATTTTGACCTATGCGGTATCCGAGACACAAATTAAAACGTAAATATTTCTAATTCTACAAGCGTAAAAATTATAAAAAGTTGATATTTCAAAAATATACATTGAGATGAATCTAACAAGATCTCATATGACCATATTATTTCTTATTGGCAAATGAGAATTCATGGTCAAAATTTGTAGAGTTTGACTCCCAAAATAAAAAGTGGACAAACATTTTGGGATGGAGGGAATATTACTTTTGCCTTTAACTTTTTATTGTTTACATTTTAGGCCCCAAATGGGGTTATTAAGTTATAAAAAGTTTCATTTTTGCTCTAAAAATTGTTATTCACGCTTAAATTTAACGGAGCTAACGGAATAGGGACCAAATTACACCAATATATACACTTTTAGGGACCATTTCCGTAACAGTGCTACTTTCGGGTACCAAAGTGCACCAGACCTCCATTTACAAAGACCATTTCAGCAATTAACTCGTATATTTGGACAACTGTATGGCCAAAATTCACACGAGCCTCTTCTTAAGTATGAAAGTTTGAAATGCAGAAAGAGAGAAAAAGGAGTGCAAGTGAGAAAGGAGTGAGAGAGAATCATAGACATTGCTGAAAATATACAAAAAGGAACATAAAGGTTTATTACAATCTCCTGAAACTCTGTTATCACGATTTTTTGTCGGTAAAAAAAAAAGGGTGCATATGACTCGAGTGATCAAGGGATTTTTCATATGAGTATAGGGAGGTTCAATTTTTTTAGAGAAAATATAATTATTTATCCATATCAATTCGTGTTCCAGATACTTAAAAATCAAATTAATATTTAAAGATTTGTAATGTAATTAGGATAACGATCGATCAATATAAACATTAACATCTCAAAATTGGATCAGTTTCTTCTCAACAAATAAGTGCTTGACTAAACGAATTATCTACTTTCCTTGCATATCTTTTCATCTAATAACTTCTTGCACAAAATTTTCTATACCACATTTTGTGGTAGAACGTTATGATCCTCCTAAGATTTGTTCTCCTAAGATTTTTCTAAAGCATTATCATGCTATTTATACAAAATATAGAGATCAAATTATAAAATTAGTACATTAAAAAAAATCTTAAGAGAAAAATTCGTAAGAAAACCGTAATTAATCCGATAGTACTTTTTGTACCTACTACAATGTATGTCTGGCACAAAATATGATCAAATTGAAACCACGACTTTGATGGGAGTAAACCAAGAACTTCAATTGGTTTAATTTTTAGGTATTTCTTTTGTACTTGCTTGAATAAAAGACCATTCTACTTATAAATATTATTTGAAGATTTTGCCAAAAGCAACCAAATTGAGGCTACATGATGAGAACCAAAAAATCTAATTTTTTTTTCAACGATTTTCATCAACCAAGACCAATAATATAATTTTTTTTCTTTTATTACATTCTTTCAATTGGATACTCAACTTATATGCTCCTCATATGTAAAAAGTTATGATCTTATTAACTTTTAATTCAATTAAGATTCTTCTAAGGATTATTATACTAATTTATACAAAATTAAAAATTAATTATGTAATTTACACCGTAAGAAAAACTTTAATAAAAAAAATCTTAATGGAACCGTAATCGGTTCGCTCCACAGCACGCACCACACCAACAAACATTTTAGACTTTTAGTTTAAGTTCAATTGGGTAAAATTCCACAAACAATAACTACCCCAACTTACAACAACCAAAAGAAAATAAATGATTAAAAATTAACCTTTTAACCTAGACAATAGTTTTAAATTTGATCATGCTATTCTAGGATTCTCTCAATATAGTGAACATGAACATGGATGTCATTTTGACTAGCCCCACCACTCTCTTTTTTCTCTCATAAAGATTGACAAAAATCAATTACCTCTAAAGTTTTCAAGAAGACAAACCAAACCACTTTTCAATATCAAAATCTAATCTTGATGAATGAGGAGCAAATTTTCAACAAGAAAGCTTGAATATAAGCAGCGTTCGAGTGGACACTCGAAACAACTCTCCAGTGATAGATGGGGATACAAAAATGCAACTTAAAAGACAACAACTTAGTGTGTTTTCAACCTCCGACCTTCGTCGAATGGTTGAGCCTATCATCAACTTCATCTTCTTCTTCGTCATCTAGAGTTAACGATTCTCCACAAGTTCAATTCACAAATGCCATGAATTCACTTGATCTTCCTCTTTTTTACCAACAAGAGTATGTTCAAGAAACAGTTAAATGCCTCCCCTTGATAAATAAACTGTTCGAAACGAATTGTGCTAAAGAAGAGGATGATGTAACAACTCAAGAATTGACAAGATCAAGAATCAAAGAAGAGGAGTTAGGACAGGAGACTACATATCTTCAAATTGGATTGCCTAATGGTGGAGCTACTCATCAAACTAATAATATTAAGCCTTCCAACTTCAAAAATTCAAGAGTTAACATGCAGGTCAGTAGCTTCATTCTTAGCACCTTCATCAATAATCGATCGATAGAAGTGACCTTTTATACATAGGCATAATAATATGGTTGTGATACATACAGATGCATATATGGGGTCATGGTTCTGAATTTAGAAAGGGGACGAATTCACTCAAAGGTGCAAAGCCAGCAGAAATGCTAAGGCTACCTTGCTACTGTTATGCCCACGGCTGCAGAAACAACATCAACCACCCTCGAGCAAGGCCGTTGAAAGACTTCAGAACACTTCAAACACATTTCAAGAGAAAGCATGGAACAAAAGCATTTTCTTGCAGGAAATGTGGGAAATCATTCGCAGTAAAAGGGGATTGGAGAACCCACGAAAAGAACTGTGGGAAGCTTTGGTATTGCATTTGTGGTTCTGATTTCAAGCACAAAAGGTCACTTAAAGATCATATTAGATCTTTTGGGGATGGCCATTCTCCATATCCTTCTCTTGAAGGCTTTGGAGATGAAAAGCAATGCTCAAGCTTTGTCTCTGAAGACGACAAGGCTAGCTATCGTAATGGTACATATTAATCATATGCGGGTGTTTGGATAAGTTTTTTCTTTAGAACCTTACAAGTTACAGGGGAAAACTTAGTCAAACACCCTATGTCACAGTGTCATGTTTGTGTTTGAGAATTTGGGATTTTTCAAGTAAAATAAGGTGTAGATGGCTGATCACATAAGCATGTGCTCAGTTACAAACAATTCTCGACTGCATGCAGTTTTGATATAGGGAGCAGTTTGTTACTGAGCACGAGCTACTGCGGTGGTTGGTCTGTTGGTGAGCATTTTAATTTACACATAAATAAAGATTATATGTTGTGGCTTGAACTTAGGCATGAGTCAAGAATTCAGGAGTAAATGAAGCAGATGAATTTTCTTCTTATAAGGGCTACGACGCAGATTATTAAGCTCAGTTAGTCTATCTAGAAGAAAATTTATCAGCTTCATTTGAAGATTGTAATCCCTATATGTAGGTATCTAGTTGTGATGTTGAATCTTGAATTATAAAAATAGTATCTATAAGAATTTTATGTGTGTATCTACTCATCGTCTGAAATTCTTATTCTGACACTGACCATGAGCCTACCTCTCTAAAGTTAATTCTAAACACGATTACACGACTAGAGTTAGTCAGGGTGAGGTGTTATCATGGCTCTGGTATGAACTAAATTTTTTCCTAGTTGATGAGTTAGTACATAAGAGATCTCAGCTTATATATAGAATTCGATGACTCAGTGAAGTCATACCTAATTTCAAGTGAACACTAAAGCTTAAGAGCTACACCAAGCTTCTTAATTTACACCTAAACTAGATAGATAATGAAAGATATAGCGTGTTGCAATCACAAATTAAGCAATATAGCATGCGGAAATCAAGAATCAAGCAATTAAGGCGACTGGCGTAATCTGCAAACGTGATTTGCTGAGCACATATCAAGCCAGTGTGGCGCAATAGAGCCAATACATCCAGGAAAAGGTATTACAGAATAGCTTCTACTTTGAGAATTATATAGTTCTATATAACATGCGAGGCCCACATCTGTACAAATGTGATATACAGTTCCAGCAAGGAGGTCAAGTCTAGATGATGATCACAACCTACTACATACTAAGAAGACACAGATGAGCAATTATAAATTAACAAGTCATAGTTAAGTAATCAAAGATGAGACGTTTACAAGTACATATGTATTCTGTTAAGAGTGGGAACAGAGCAATCATTCCCTATTACAAACTTCTCATTCAAGCAAAACAGAAGTCGACAGTAATTCACTAAGACTATATCAAATCTAACAGCATGCTAAATGTTAGTAGTATATTATTTGGATTCGGTATCTAGAAGTATATTTCTTCGTAAGACACTATATATTATAAGAAGAAAACAAATAAGAGTGAAGAAATATGAGAATGGAGCAATATTCAGGAGAAAGAATTGTTTTCATTTCTGATTGTACACTTGTGTGGAAACCCCTAATTTGGGGATTTTGTTTAGGGACTAAAATCCCGAGAATATCGATAATGTAACATGAGAACCATAGAAATGGAAGACCTGCCAAACTTATACACAGCCCAATAGCAAAGCAGAGAGAAGGCATTGCTAATGGTACATTGCAACATGAGGAAACTTGAATTTGTCGGAGATGAATGGTATTACCTGCGGCCTTTCCACCAAATCGCGATAAAAATCATACTCTGCTTCGTAATCATGTAAACCAAGCTCAGCCTTCTGGTTGGTATGGTAATGATGCTTAGCAATAGCAGACTTTCCAAACCCAAACATAGTAACCTTCTCACACACTCCTAAAGCAAGCATAACAGCTTGCATACCCGAAGAATAATGGAAATTAGAACCCTCGTGTGCCCCTGCCCATTCCTCAACAGGCTTTTCCAACACTTCCACGAAACGCTTTAATGAATAATACTTCACAATCCTAGCACACAACACATCAAAGCGAGGATCAGTTACAATCAACGGTGCTTTATGCGATGAATTACACACCAAATAATCCAAAAAATGCACCGGCTGGCACATATACATAACAATAGGCACATTTTCCCCATATGGATGGCAAAAACAACTTTCCCTCCTAGCACACAAATGCAATATATTGCTATTAACAAAAGATATGCTAGTTTTCTTCCCCACATTGTATTCAAATCCACTCGTCCTTGCATTGTTCAATCGAACAACCAGCTCATGACTATCAATCAACTGACCATATTTTCTCTTCAACAAAATCCCACTATTCCCAATCACAGCACAAGAAGAATACTTCTTCTTTAACCCATATTTCTCCAATCCCCTCCCTATATCAAACATTACTTCAGATTGGTACCTCCTAACTCTAGACCAATCTTGCAGCTGTCTCCTGAAGCTCAACCAGAGACGATAAAACTCCGGTGACCGGAGCCCAACCGGCAACCCCCTCGATGTCCTAGTCCTAAGATCAATCCTGTATTTTCCAGATGATAAAAACGATCTATGCCTCGAATCACTCTTGAAATTCCCTTCTACAAGCTCTTCGATTTCTTTCTTTAACTTCATGTCTCCTATATCAACAGCAGCATATTTCAAGAAAGTAGCATTATGCTCAAACTTGGGAACCTTTTCGGCAAAGAGGGTATCGTTTTTCAACAAAATAGAGCCTTGTTTGATAACAATTCTGAAAGATAAAGTAGCAACAATCACCATCAGGATCAAAACACTGAACAATGGCCTTACAGTCTTCTTCATAGCAAACTAACACCAAGAAAACTACAAATCCACCCCCTCCCCCCCGGCTACTCTGGGTGCTAAAGAATCAAGACACAGCAAAAAATGTGCAAAGATTTAGTTGAAACAAGATTAGCAATAATTGTTTGACTCATTTTACAATAAAGATTGCAACTTAATTCAACTTTGAGCTAAGTAAACTAAATTTGACATTGATGTGAAACACCAAGTTCACAATTTTAGCTAAAGAATCAAGAAACAGAAAAAAATGTTCAGAGATTTGGGTGAAACAACATAACCAATATGTGTTGGACTCATCTTATAGTAAAGATTGCAAGTTAGTCTAACTTTGAGCTAAATAAACAAAATGGGGCATTGTTTTTCACACACCTAGTTAACCATTGAGCTAAAAAACAAAGGATTCTTGAATATTGAGTGAAACAAGATGTGTTTGACTCAGTTTACAATAAAGATTGCAACTTTATCATAGTTTTATCCTAACTAAACTTATTTGACACTAGTTTTGGGACACCAAGTTAAACAATTGAGCTGTAAAATAAAGGGTTGTAGAATATTGAGTGAGCTTCAAGGGAGGCTGAAGAAAAGCCCTAGAGGTTATTGCAAAAAGGGGTAGGAGTGAAGTTAGAAATGTGTGTTTTTGTCTGAAGGATGAAAAGATTCTTGAAATGTTGGAAATGGTGATTAGCTGCAGGTAATAAATGATCCAACTAAGATTTATAATTATGGAGTTGTATATATTCATTAAATGGCAATTTTTGGGGAAAGATGCAGATAAATTATTGGGATTGTTTGTTTATTATTATGAATTTTGATCCAAATCTAATCGGTTTTTGGATTTGTTGGTTGGATTAATTAATTAATTAATTAATGAAGGTTGAAAAATGAGATGCAAGTTTATATGTTGTGGAAATGAATAGTAGCTTTCCAGATTCGTTGAGAAAAGGAACTATCTCATGCTTGCAATAATGTTGACTAGGTCTGTAATAATGTTCCAAGAAAATGTATGCAATGCAAATGAGACATTAAATATTTGGCTTAAGCTATTTTGAGTTTAGGAAATAGAAGAGTGTTGGCAGGGTCGGTCCATAGATTTTCGGGGCCTAGTGTGAAAACTGAAAATGGATCTTCGATATATATAATAACATCAAAATTTTCGAGAATTTATTTTATAAGTTAAATTTTCTGATGTCTCGAATATTAAAATGTGGTAAAGATTCATTATTATAAGCTAAATTTTCATTATTGAGTTCAGTTTGCATAATATTTTCATTACAAAGTTCACTTGAGACTACATTTTCTTCCATCAAATTTTCATTTAATTGATCAATAGCTATAGAAATACTTTTAGAAAAGAATTTTTCAAGAGATCTTTTTTGTGATTAACCAATTCATTTTCACGTTTTCTTTTCTTCTTTTATCGTTTTCGGATAAATATTTGCGAGGCAACATATTGTAAAATAGATAAATAATTATTAATAAACAAGTAAAAAATAGAATCAAAATAACAAAATTATAAAATTAAGTAATGAAGATAAATAAAGTATGAATTTAGTTAAAATAAATAAATTAACAAGAGAAAAAAGAATGGTATCACCTGAAATTTAATGATACGATTCTAATTCATTAAATTGATATAGCACTGTGTCTCACCGAATATCAATTCAACGAAATGATCAACAGGTTTATTTTATTAAAATAATAGTATTGCATTGACTCTGATATCATATTATGAGTAAATTTGCCATGTACTTTTACTTATACAACTACTATATTATATAGGTAAGATCGAAAGACTAAAAGAGTACTAGTAAGCTAAGTAGACAGTGTTTCTATCTTCTAATTCTTAGTTATCCTAATCTCTTTAAATAATGTTTCATGTTTGCTTTACAGAGTTTGATTATTAAACGTTACAATAATAGCTTTATAATATTAATAGTTAACCGAGTTCATAGTTTTAATGCTAATGTTTTTATATCGATATTAGTTCATCACTTTTCAATTCTAAAATTATGAACTTAACGCTTTTTAATAAGTATAATATTTAGATATACAATTTAATTTCTAATTTTTAAACATGTAAAATAATATATATATATATATATATATTTATATAATTTTTTTTAAATTTTGGGGCCCTCCAAAATGGGGCCTAGTGCGACCGCGCCCCCGCCATGGCCCATGTGTAAGGGCCGGCACTGAGTGTCGGTGAGGGGTGTACATAAATTACATAAATTACTCAGCCTGTTCAATCACACTCGACTCAGCTTGAAAACGCGTGTTAATTTGGTCAATGAGTATGGTTTGGTTCAGTAACCGAAAACTCAGAAAACTTGATTTGGGTTTGGGTTCAAACTATACATGTTAATCTAAATTAGTAAAATTATTACTCAAAATTGACTTTAAAAACAGGTTTATTATCGTAAAGATGCATATTGTGAAATATATCGAAATTTCTCAATATTAATTTTACCTGGTTAACATGGTTTGCAATTTATTGTTTCAGTTTGAGGGATACGTAAAACGCACTTTACGAATAACAGCTACGATTCATGTTACAAAGAGTTTAGGAAAGGAAATAAAGTATTACTTTTTACAACGAACTTTAAAATCCGCCCAACCCGACCCATACTCACCGTAATCTTAACAGCAAAATATGTTTGTATATCCAGGTCAAAAATTGCGATGTGGTGTCCAAATTCCAATGCCCTACTAAATTTATGTTCCTCCATATCACACATGCTAGCACGTCAATTTTTGTTGTAGCTTGCTTATCTTTTTCGCTCACAAACATAACCAAATCGGACTTCAAAAATTTCCTTGAAAACACAAAAGAAGTGCATAACACCTTGACCCCAAATTTTTTGAGTAGTTACTTCAAAAATCAATTTATACTTTCAAGAACCATAAGCATATAACCATAGTCTTTCATCAATTGAAAATTATCACATTTTGAATTCAATACTTGGTTTGGTAGTTGTAAGTTCATGTAGGTAGGTGTTCCATGAATCCAATCCCGCTGCTGGAACACTGGCAACTAACTTCAGGGGATAGTCAAGGAACGCTACGTTAGCAACTATGCCACACCTACAATGTACGCGTTCCACGAATCCTGCTGCTGGAAACTAGTGACCTCTTCATATTTTATATCACGTCCAGCTCCGAATCCATTCATGGTTTTGATATCTTCACTGTCTGGCATACTCCTAACCCAGAAATGGACGGATCTAAATCCAGCCTCGTCCAAACAGTCCTTAATCTCCGGCAATGACCATCTGAACAATAACCACCATTTCAATCTTTTGAAAACAACTGTACTATTATCATTAGCTAACAATCGAACTGAACAAAGATTAAGATAGAAACTATCTAAAGTGAGATTGTGTAAGAAGAAAGAGACGAGGAATGGAGAAAAAGCAAAAAACTTACAGTCTCCAGCTATAAGAAAATGCATGGCGGATCTTTTTATGCTGCTTTTGAAGATTGAAATGCAGACTGATCCTTGTCTTCCGCTCGATAACGTCAAATCCCTCTTGCTCCCAAACATACTAGAAGAATGAAACAGGGAAAGCATTTCAATAGAGTTCTCAACTTATACTAAACAACTAAATTTTAGCTGAACTATGCAATAAGACACAGATTGCGATGTACGTCAAAGAAACCATGCAATGGCTCACCTGCACAGCAGCATCACTAACAACATGTCAGCCCCAACAAGAACCGAACATAGGAGACAGGCACTAATAAACAACAACAACAACGACAACAACAAAGAGAAAGAAAGAGAAGTGGCTGAAAAATCTATTTTTTTTGTATAATTGACAGCTCCATCTAGGACTATGATCACATAATATCCCAGCACAACAAACTAGTCATCACAGGTGAGTCAGAGGCATCATCCAATAAGATGAAAAACTTTGCAAGGTCGACTATAATAAGTGCAAGACATAGATAGAGGTTCCAATCGGGCTCTCAAAGCCTAAAATACAAAGATGGTAGTAGTTGGTCAAACGGAAATGAGTAAGGTAGACAAAGAACAAAATGTAGTTTTATGGTACAACCAAATTACCGTAAAAGTAGAAAATTTCCTTTGCATCCTCAGTTCACATTCTGCTGATGTGCCTCCATACAGATCCATCGCAAATATTCCTCCTCTTTTACTTAGGATTGAATGTGCATACTTGAAATACGATATCAATTCTTTACGACTATGCAGGCAGCAACAACTGTAGTTAAAAGCACATACTATATCTCTGGCGGCTATCTGAGTGTCCTTCATCAACTCATTGGATGTACGAGTTTCAGGATTTCCCTCGGAATCCGAAGGAACTGTGACTACACCATCTTCACCGTCTTTCAATGACAAATTCCGCAGAAGACCTTGAGGATCAGAATTAATTACTTCTGCCTCAAGAGGTTGAAGTACATTACCATGAAACAAGAACAGCCTGGAACTGACATCAGCCCCGACTTTGTTTACGTTATTCTCCAGGCACCAGTTCAATGCATCAATGTCAAAATCTAGTCCTACTGCAGTTCTTCTTGCATCAGTCCGGAGCCATTCTACACTGTCAAACATACCAAACAGGTTGCAGATTACAGTCGGCAAATGCAGTTTTAACATTTGAGAACTGTTGTCATAATTTGAAGAATTTAAGAAGAGGTACATTGAAGCATATAAATTAAAATAGGTCTTAGTATACTAAGAATATGTGGAGACGTACACTGAAACATCAGAGTCCATCAAGTTTACAACAATATTGAGTCGTCCACTCATGACTAGCTACGAAAGCATGCATCATCGATCATAATTTTACATGTTAAACAAGCATAAAAATTAGTTAATCCTTAATATGTGCAATCTGCACTATAACTGAAGGAACCAAACAAGAGAAAAATTAAATCATAACGCAGTTCATTTCAACCATGTTACATATGAACCTATAGCTTAGATTAGCAACATAAATCAGCACACGGCAGAAATCATTTGTTCTAGTTCACTCAACGAAAGCAGATGAAACGTAGGCAGCACCAGTAAGCACGCAAGGCAACCAGAAATCGCAAAACAAAATTTACACTAAAGAATAGCTCACAAACTCTCATAATTAAAGAGTTCAATAAGTACCTTAAAAGAGCAGTCCCACAAAAATCTTCTTGTAGATGAAGAGGCGTCCTCCCACCAACATACATCAAAAAGAACTTCTGCAGATAACTTATATCCCCTTTTGGTGACTGTTCAAAATAAATGCATTATAAGCCAACAAGTTTCCACTTTTTTCATATGTAACACAAAAAAACTCAATCTTTTCACAACATCCGTAAAATTCATTAATCATATCACCATTATAATAAGGTTAAGAAACATAGTGACAAATCCAATTAATATCGCTTTGTGCTCTGAATGCGCACAGTAAACTTAGTCTCAATCCTTTAATCTTAACACATCATAAACCCACAAGTTTTTAACCTTTCCATATATTACACACAACAAATTCTATCTTTTCACAAAATCTATAAATTCAGTAAAGCATATCATCATTATAATAAGGTTTAGTAACATGGTCACAACTCAAATAGTTACCCCTTTGTGCTTTAAATGGTAGCACTAAACTCAATCTCGGTCTTTTAAAAAATTAACACATTTAAACATAAGAAGTTTTCAACTTTTCCAAATACTACACACCAAGGCATGATCTCAATCTTTTCAAAGTAACACAATAAGTAATTACAAGCTTTCAACTTTTCCACATATAACACACATGCTCAATCTTTCTCACAAGAATCAGTAAAATTCGTTAAACCAAACCAAGACCTGTCTCACTAATTAGGTCAGTTATATGAATAAGTCGTCTCCAATCAGCCCTATGTTGAGTCAATCATTAGAAATATAACCACATCAATATTTAGTAATGATAAGCAAAAGGGAGTCAAATGAAATTAATAAACATTAAACTCAATCTCAATCTTTTCGAAATTAACACATTATAAACCTATAAATTTGCCAATATATTACACACAAAAGCCTCAATCTTTTCACAGAATCAATAAAATTCATTAATCATTTCAACATTAGTAAGTATAACCAAAAGGGTCTCAAACAAAAGCAATAAATTTTACTTCTTTGAATGGTAACAGTAAACTCATAGCCTCAAAGGGTATTTATACCTGAACAGACTGCTGATAAAGCCAAAACTTTGAAGGAACGTCATTGTTTGATTGGTTTTGTTCAGTTTCTTCAACTTCTTCAGCTTCTTCTCCTGATTTCTCATCTTGGGATTCTCCATTTTCTTCCTCAAAAGCAGAAGCTGGTGGAGTTGAAGGGTATTCTTGATCTTGTTCTTCATAACTGTATGATGAGGCTCTTCCTCCTCTGCGTTGCTGCCTGTTGAGGTGGCTCTGCTTCTTCCCCTGCTTCCCCATTGCGCACAAGGAGTTTGTTGCAGCCGCCACCAAGTGTTTTTAGTACCTTGACAATCCCTTGAATTGGTTCCCTCTAGCGGCACTTTGCTACTCCACTCGAACACCCGACTTGATAGTGCTATTTATTGGTTGCTTTTTGTAATGATGATTCACAATCATTATTAGTTAAGTTCGTATTGGATAGAATAGGGTGGACGTAATATCTACAAATCACATAGTTAAATCATGTCAATTGAAGTATACTTGGGAACAAACTCAACCAAGTAAAATATTTGTAATGGAAAATCGAACTCATAAATTTGTTTAAAATAATTGGTTAGTTCTTCGTTCAAATCTTATAACTTGACCACTCTACAACATTTTGCACATTACTAGATCAAAGAATCTCGACTTGATTACCTGATGACTATATCCACAAACAAATAGTGATGTTTTATGAGTGACATTACTATTTTACCCCTGATTATGTGCTATTAAGTGTAGTGTTCGAAGAAGTTTCAATTGCCATCAAAATAATCGTTTCACTCCTTTATATCAATATCCCCCAACTTGGTTATCGGTTCTATTGAGTGTCCACTTAGACTACATAACTAGATAAAGTATGTACGTCCAATAATGTACATGTTAAAATGTTTACCATTAATAAGCTTTGTTGAAATATTACACAAACTATTATAGGTTTCATGTTCCCTTGATCGACTCCCTTGCATATTAGTAGGCACATCCCTTCATTTATAAGTTGTCACACCAAGAATTTATGATATGTAGAAAAGATTAGGTTCTTTCTTTTTTTTCCCAAAAGAACACCATCAAATGTGTTTGGAATTTAGGACTGTTATTGGACTGGGAGAACCGAGATCCACCCTGTATCCGGGCCGAAATTCTCTGTCCGTCTACCCTCCCAGTAAGATAACAGTCCGGCAACGGGTAGAATAAATTAGGACAAAAGGCATGAACCATTACCCATGTTTAGTCAAAATTCATGTTCGCTACCTATGAATTAAAATGATTCATCTGCTCACTGAAGTTTTATAAAAGGACTCATTTGACCACTTCCGTCATGAATTCCGGCAACTACCTGACACATGACAAACATGTGACTTATGTAGGAGCAAATTAGTTATTTCACATTTAAAAAATTCTAAAAAATGAAAAAAAAATTGGTGTTTTCGTCATTTATCGAAATTTTAAAAAAAATGATATATGTATTTATTATTTATCTTCATATTTATCATTTCATTATCACCCTATAAAACAATTTCTTTTCAATTTTTCGATTATTAAATGTGAAATGACTAATTTACCCTTATATAAGTCACGTGTTTGTCATGTGTTGGGTAGTTGTCGGAATTCATGATGGAAGTGGTGAATGGGTCCTTTTTGTAGAACTTCAATGAGCGAATGAGTCCTTTTAATTCATAGGTGAGCAAATAGGAACTTTTTAGATGTATCCGACAACAAATGATACGTTAATTTTTAGATGTTATTTTATTGATTTTAATTTTTTAAAGGTTTTTTATTGATTTTTTTTAATCAGATATACCCGGAATAGATCCGTTCCGGTATCCACCTGATAAGCTAATGGATCTGTACCGGTCCAAAATATGTACTCGATATTTTTCTTTTCGTAAATTAGCGATGATGTGAGTTTCGACCCCAGGACCTTCTGGTCACTAGCAAGAGCCTTTTTCCACTAGGTTATTCGATTAACTCAAAAAAATATGTACTCGATATGATTATCTGTACGGTCCAAAATATGGATTCGATATGATTATATGTCCGGAACGAATAGAACCGGTAACATATCGGTCCGATTCCCAGGAGAGCGGATACCGGGACAGACCGGTAACAACACTTGTTTGGATCTTCATGAGCCGGCGGCTCTATTAGCTTCCAATGTAGTAAAGTTGAAACTGTTCTTTTCCAACAATAAATGATTAAAAAATCCCCTTTATCAAATGGCATCAAATGTTCATCTTCATATACAAAACTAATGTTGCTTAACACCAAGCTGGCCGGCTTGACTTCTTCCAACTTTAATCATTTGGACGAGTCAAATTGTTAAGTATATAAAGAGTGATATTACACACAAATCTTAGTAGCCTTAACTTCTCTAAGAAAATGAGGGCAAATACATTTTTCACCCTCCTCATATTGTGGAACTTTGTGCTAGTGCATGGAGCCACTTCTAATTCAAAGGTAATTTCAAATAGGAAAAATAAACCATACTATAAAGTTCAAGTTCGTCTCAGTACAAATTGAAGGATCGTTATTAGTGTTGTGAGCAAGCCAAACCATTTCTTGACACTTGGCTCGACTTGTATTTGTCTCTCCTACATTTCTCCTATCCTCATGCATACATAATTATAATTTAATTACGAGTACGATGTTAAATACCACCATATTTATCGTGATATATCGGACCATATGTAACATTTTCCCTAATGTGATCAATTTTGGTTCTTTGTCAATTCAGAGGCATTACATTGTGTACATGGGACATCACTCATACAAAAATTCAGAAGCTGTTAAGTTAGCTAATCATCACACACTTGCTTCAGTTACAGGAAGGTAGTTATATTATTCCAAGTTTCATAACTTAATTAATTTAAGACTAAAAGAAAAACTCAAAAGAAGGATATATTTGTGTGGTCTCCTTACAGCTTTACTGCAGCAGAGAATGCAGCTGTTCATCACTACACCAGAAGCTTTAGAGGCTTTTCTGCTATGTTGACACCAGATCAAGCTAATAAATTGTCAGGTATTGTTTGAACATTAACATGCTCGAATGCGTTTAAAAAGTCTCCCGCGTAAGAGGGTGGGTCGGATAGTATACAGCGTTACCCCTGTGATACAGGGTGAAGAACGAACTTAATCTACTACTTCACAATAGATAAAATTGTTTGATACCAACTTTTTTCTTCTTCTTATGCATGGATCATTTATACTATGCTGCAGGAAGTGATACGGTGATTTCCGTGTTCGAGAGCAAGATAAGCAAGATTCATACTACACATTCATGGAATTTTTTGAACATGAAGTCTATTACAGGATCCGAATTGCCACTTGAACTGAAATCTGATGTCATTATTGGCATGCTTGATAGTGGTAGCGATTCAATCTCATGATTTTTTTCTTACTCTCCAGACCCCGGCCCCTACCTACGAGGGAGCTTCTTCATGGGCACTGGGGCATGTTGTTTTTGTATACGCTAGACGTATGACCACAAGAATCATAATTATTCATTTTCTGCAGGAGTTTGGCCTGAATCAAAAAGTTACGATGATTATGGACTTGATGCTGTGCCATCAAGATTCAAGGGTGAATGTGTAACCGGAGAACACTTCTCTATGTATAATTGTAACAGGTATGAGTTTGCTTTATATGATTGAAATTTCTAACCAAAATTTTGGCGAATCGCACAGCAGAAACATGATCAAATAATCTGAATATGCAGAAAAATTATTGGAGCTAGGTACTATTCAAAGGGGTACGAACAAGAGTATGGTAGTCTTGAGTCATTTAATCAGACCTTCTACCGATCAGCTAGAGATGCGGATGGGCATGGATCGCACACAGCCTCCACCGTGGCTGGCTCTGTCGTTCCAAACGCCAGCTTACTTGGACTAGGCAATGGTACAGCAAGAGGAGGCGCACCAGGGGCAAGATTAGCCATCTACAAAGTATGCTGGTTTGGTTTTTGTAGCGACGCAGATATCCTTTCTGCCATGGACGATGCTATCAGTGATGGCGTCGATGTTGTGTCTATTTCCCTAGGTCCAGAGCCACCACAACCTAGCTACTTCAGCGATGCAATCTCAATTGCAAGCTTCCATGCATTTCAGAAAGGAATTGTTGTTTCTGCATCAGCTGGAAACAGTGGTTTCCCAGGCACAGTAACAAACGCTGCCCCCTGGATAATTTCAGTTGCTGCAAGCACAATTGATCGTGAATTCGATTCCTACATTTACCTCAACAATTCAAAACCAATTAAGGTGAGTGTTCAACATATCTCCAGTCCTACCATGTAGTACCATCAACCGAACATGACTTTTTTCTGATTGCTTCTCAGGGCTACGGTGTAAATCTTAGAAACTCAAACAGTTACTATGAATTGATCGTTGGAAGCAACGCAGCAGCTCCTGGAGTTCCCGCCACCAATGCTAGGTACACTACACATTCTACACAAATGCAAACTAGCAAAATCTTTCCAGTATCATTCCAAATCCTCATCCTTTTTTCTCGTTCTCCCTTTTTGTTTAGCTTTTGCAAGGAGAACACACTGGATCCTACTTTGATTCAGGGAAAGATTGTTGTGTGCATGCTGGAGACGGTCTTTGAGGATCGAAGAGAAAAGGCTGTCTTTATTAAAAAAGGTGGTGGAGTGGGGCTCATTTTAATCGATCCACTTGCTAAAGATCTTCTTATCCAATTTGTCGTCCAGGCTGTAGTAATTAGCCCAGAAGCAGCACCAGAGCTTTTAGCATATATAGCTTCCTATAAGTAAGTTTCCCAGGATTTCTCATGTTGAGAATTAATGCGGAAATCTAATTCTCCCAACCCCCAAGAACCCCGTATGACAATGATGAAAACAATTACGAAAATGAAATTTATGTCACAGGAAACCAATGGCAAGGATAACTCAAACAGTTACAGTTCTTCCAACCAAACCAGCACCTAAGATGGCAACATTCTCCTCGAAAGGTCCAAATTTACGCACGCCTGATATAATAAAGGCAAGTCCATATCAACCAAGAAATGAGATTTCAAGTAAATTTACTATTAAGAATATACTTAATGATTTCACATGCTGATGCTGAATTTCAGCCTGACATAACAGCACCTGGAGTGAACATTTTGGCCGCTTGGTCTCCAGTAGCTACTGGGAGCACTGCTGGAAGAGCACTAGACTACAATATCATCTCTGGTACCTCGATGTCATGTCCACACGTCTCTGCAGCGGCTGCAATAGTTAAATCCTATCACCCTTCTTGGTCAGCCGCGGCTATAAAATCAGCAATCATGACAACAGGTAATAACTTATCTAACTATCTCAGACAAAGCTAATAATCCTGTTATTGAACAACATTTTTTACCTAACCTCTAACAACAACTTATGAAACAGCATTCGTTGTAGACAACGACTTGAACTACATTAGATACAATCTCAACAACACTCGAGCATCAGCTTTTGATTATGGATCCGGACATCTCAATCCAGGAAGAGCAATCAATCCAGGATTAGTTTACGATTATGATACCAACGACATTCTTGAGCTCCTATGTAGCACGGGGGCAAGCCCAGCGCAACTGAAGAATCTTACAGGAAAGGCTGAACAATGCAGGAGCTCACCAACTCCATCTTACAACTTCAACTATCCATCTATAGCGGTTTCCAACATGAAAGGCAACCTCTCAGTATACAGAACAGTCACATATTATGGCACAGGACGAAATTTGTATATCCCGAAAATCGATAATCCGAGTGGAGTAAAAGTTTCTGTGAGTCCTACTCAGTTAAGGGTATATGAGTATGGAGAGAAATTGACATTCAGGCTAGATTTTGTGCCATATGAGGCAAGTAATGGAAGCTATGTATTTGGTGCATTCACTTGGATTGATGGAGTGAATCCTGTGAGGGTGCCAATAGCTCTAAATGTGATTTTTGTATAACATCATGGAAAAATATAGTTTCACTTTGCTTGGGATTTGGTGAACTTATTACACCATTTTCTCTGTCATTACAAAGTTGGTCTGAGTAGACGAACTTGTGATCTCAACGTCATGAGTTTTTTTCTATTAATATTTTTTTGATTGCATGTGTCACACGAATCATCCCCTACGACTTTTTTGTTGTTGACATACACTTAAATACTTGCTTGATGAAATGTTAGACTATCCGATAGGAGATAATTGATCTCCTAAATATTTCATACTACCTCACCTTATTCCTTCTCCACATTATTTCATATCCCAATTATATTTCAAATATTATCACACTCTACACTCGGAGATATTTGAAGAAGTTATTCCATTTTCTCTCACTTTCGTATTATTTACTCTTCGTTTCACTTCACATATATACCTCACTACATATATATATTCATTCTCTCTTCTTAGTTTATTTATATTATTATAATTTTATAATTCTATAATAATTATTATTAAGTATATTAGGGTACTCATAAATTATTATTATTATAATTATAATTTTGATTTTGATTTTGATCCATTGAAAAGTTGGAGAAAGTAGCAAAAAAAAAAATTAGGGAAGTAGATCTTGAAAAATTAAAAATATTGATGTAAAAGAAAATAAAAATAAATATTTTATAATGTCAAAAATATCATTTTTTTTATAATTCAATTTATTTTATAATAACAACAATTCATACATATTACAAACATGCCTACATGGAGTAGAATCCGTAGCGAAAGATCGTAGTTTCCTGTGGATCCAAAATTTCCAAGCAATACTCATAAAAGCAGATATTAGTTCATGCTGAAAATCACCTTGTATGTCCGAAATTAGAGAATTTAGAAACTGAACTTGATGGATCTGCGAGGGAATACTATTAGATGGTAAATCGTGATATGAGCAGAAGAGAGACTCAAGGTTATCTTGGTCGGTATCACTATTAAACTTTTTTTCAGTGTCGATTATGAGTCGACCAGGTAAAGTACAAGAAAACCAAGTGGAAGTAGAGATTTGACATGAACAGAAGAGAAACTCGAGCTTCTCTTGGTCAATGTCAGGAATGGATATTTTTTCAATGTCGATTGGGAATCGACAATATAAGAAATCTATAATATAAAGGCCAAGTAGGAAAAAATCCATTAAAGGTCTTATTTCTAAATTATACTCCCTCCGTTTCTTTTTATTTGATTGTTTAGAGCTTTTTTCTTGTTTCAAAATATTTGATTGTTTATAATTTCAAATGCAACTTTTTACAATTCTAATGCACCTTTTTACAATTCCAATGCACCTTTTTACAATCCCAATGTAATTTTTCACAATCTCTTAATAAAGTACTTTTCCCCAAACAATTAAATAAAAAGAAACGGAGGGAGTATAATTTAAAGACACATACGTGACTGCAGGATGAACTAATATTGAAAGTAGAAGATGTAGGACAAACATGCGTACCATGGACAAGTTGATTCCCCTTTGTATTACCTTTTGTCCGGGGATATGAAGGATGAGTCTTCCAAAGCCTCCTCCATTTTCTGTTGAATTTTGAAAGTGGGTCAAAGTTTAAGTTGGCCGGCTGACTCCCAAAGACTGTTGTCTGCTTTATGTCATGAGTATCATCATTTTTTCTTCCTTTAGTCATAATAGCATGGAAAAATTTTCTCCTCTTTGCTGGCCGTTCTATAGATGGTTGCCTGAGTGCTGGAGTAAAATCCGGTTGTTTCCTTTTCACACTTTGCTGATGGTCATTGAAGAGTAAGCTCTCTTGATGTTCTTGGGTAGACTATGATGGTGACCTAGGTAAAGGAAGAATGTATGGAGGATAGGCTGTTGTAGTGTCTGGGTATTCAAGATGGAGGGGGGGTGTTCTCTTGAACAAGGTTTTGGAGTTCGAAAAGGGTGTATTGAGCACTGATATTGATCACGGAAGTGTCTTGTGTTGGTGGATCCGTGGTCAAAGTTAACACTTGGGTAGGATTGTCCTGAATATTCGAGTCAAGGATGTGGAGTAGTTCAGTTGGGAAGCTGGGCAGTGATGATATGTTGAGTTTCCTCCGTTTGTTCCGAATTAAATCTTCCTCTATGTATTGGCGTTTGATGCCAAATATTTCAGTTTTCTCCCATTTAAGCAAAAGATAGGTGGATGATCCACTAGAGCAACTCGAGTCCCTACTCATCTTAGTAGAGTCTACAGTTTTAAACTTGTTTGCAGGACATCGTTGTTGTAACTCTTCAACCAAAGAACCATTATTGTTTCTTTGCTCACTTTTCCTAATTTCTTTTGTCTTAAACGAAAGACAAAAATCTCTATTGTACTTAATCCTACTGTCAGAATTAACCCCATTTTCAACTATTTTCATACCATTTAGTTTCTTAATGGCAGCTTGGGGAAAAATAATTCTGGAATCTAGTTTGAGCAATTGATTAGTTTTCCTACTTTTGAGGGAAAGTAATCTTGGTTCTTCAACATTATAACAAGCAATTCTTTCTTTGTGAGGTAAAAGATAAGTTCTAATTGATAAGAATTCACCTGATCTAGCATATAAAATTTTGGAATCATCATTTGGTTGGCATATGTGGAGGAGGTGCCCCGCCCGCCTTTTGCCGTCCAACCGCGGCAAGACTAAATCGGTTTGTGAAGATGAGCTGTTGCTTTCAAGAACATCTCAACCTACATGTCCAAACGTTGTGACTCATCTACTAGACCGATTGATTTCGTGGTGTTGTGATTGCATCTTGCTTTGATGATCAAGATTGGATTTTTTACCTTTTATACCAAAAGAAGAGTGAACAGAGGTAGGTGAAGAGATTTCAGTGTTCTTAGCAACCCATCTCCTATTATCTCCATATGAGTCAAATTGGTTCTTAGAGCCCCTCGCCAAAAGGCCCCGTCCAGCGTTGGCATCCACACTTGACTTGCCGTTGCTTGGGCTCAGTACAACCGCAACTTGAGCCAACTCGAGCATCGATTGGCTACGGGGTTGCTCAAAGATGTCTTGAAGCTTGTTGACTATTGGGATCATTGAGTAACCCAGATGTGAAGTATTTGAAGAAAAAGATGATGGAGAGGCTTTCATTGATGCATTTGGTGATAAAGTTTGTATCTTTTTGATGAATTGATGGTAAAGTTGGAATCTTTTTGGTGAGTTTGAGCAATTTGGATGGAGTTTTGGTTGCTTACGGTTGAATGTGTTGCAAAGATCTTTCTCCTGCTTGCTTAGTTCTTCACCGCTTCAGAGAGAAGATCTTTTCGGGTTCCGAATTATTTTGCACCAGATAAAATTCAAAAGAAAAGATAAGATGAATTTTAAATCCACTAATAAGGAGCGGACACCTCAGAAGGACCATGTGGGCTCGTTCCCTCCAAACTCTCTCATCTCTCCCCACGTTGCACTACTTGTCAAAATAATTATTATTTCATAATTCTTGAATAAATGGGCAAAACCATACGCCTCTCATTTATTCGCTATTGAACGACTTCATCACCTCAATTATTCCTCAAGCATCTCCAAATGGAGATAGTCTTACATTACAATAAGGATTTTTTTAGGCACCTGAATTTCAATAGTCATTATAAATAATCACTGAATTATTTAACATTTCAAAGAAGTATCTAAAGTGTATTTTGACACTTGAATTTTTAAAAAATATATTATTGACACCTCAACATTATCTTTACTAGTATACTTAAGGGTAAAATGAAAATTTTATATAAATTATACCTCATGGTTATTATATGAATAACAAAACTTGATTGGATCAATTTTTAATTGTAACTTTTTTTCATTTTAAATAACTAATTCCATCTGCATATTAGGAGGTAGGAATGTGGAGTTAACCAACTGATTCGACTATGTAGTATGTACACAATTTTGGAAGATTACAAACAACTGTAGTAATTTATTCTTATTTTTATTAAACTCAAAGGGTGCACTGAAAGGTTAAAGATAGTTATTTTTATTATTATATTTTATTAGTTTAATAAAATTAATTATTAAAATTATTTTGATAAAGTATTTATTATTTAATAATGGCTGCTAAAGTATAAATGTGAAATTTTCGTTTTACCTTTAAGTATATATGTTAAAGTGAAGTTGAACTATCGCAAATATTTTTCAAAAATTTAGGTGTAAAAAACGCACTTGAGGTCTCTATTTGAAATGTTGAGAAAAAAGAAGGTGAGGTGGACTGGAGAAGAAAGGGTGGTAAGGACAATATAGTTATTTCATCTTTAAATAAAAATAAAAATGATAAAAATTAGGTTCAAGAGGCAAATAGACAAGATAAAGATAATTCAGGGAGCAAACGACCAAAAATCAATTGAAAATCCGTTTGATTGGATCAATACAGAGGTCCGATCGGTTCTATTTGATTCGAATAACATTCAAGACGGGTTCAATTACAAATCATTGTCTAACATCTAATAGGATGACAACCCCCTGTTCAATGAAGTGATTACAAGATCATGTCATTCGACCCACCGAACTTACTAGTAACCTTAGACAAGATGATGCAGCTGATTGAAATAGTACCTTACGATAAGATTAATTACTTACACACAATATAAAATTAACACTAAATTAGTTAACACACAATAATTTTTTCAACAACTTTAAATATTTACAAGATTATTACAACATGATGTTGAGTATGAGTTAACACAGGAAAAACCTATTTCCACGGGAATTATTTCCACGGCGCCAGATTTTTCCGTTTTTGCCCTTTTGCGAGGGACGAAAACGTCATCATATACACCATATATTAATTTGTTCACACGTTATGTCTTCCTTGATTTTTGTCGAGCTGAAGGCAGAAACAGAAGAAACTATAACCATAAATAATTTACAATGACGTTTCAGCACGTTCTGTCTTCCTTCATTTTTGTTGAGTTTAAGGAAAGAACAGAATAAACTATCACCATAAATAATTTGCAATGACGTTTTCACATATTATGATGAGATCGTAGACGTAAAAAAGCGACAATTAATTAAACAACTCAGAAATTTTTTATACTGGTTCGGCCTAAGCTTAATCCAGTCTTAGTGTGTCTCATTTCGAGACTCCACCGTGTTTCACTATATGCAAGCCTTGCCTGAGTTTGAATACAAACAATCGACTTCTTCTTCTTTTTTTTTCTTCTTTTTTTCTTTTTTTTTTCTTTTTTTTTCTTTTTTTTCTAAATAAGTAAATCATGACAACAATATAAGAGATTACATCCTATGAAAATAAATTAGAAAACAATTTATGGTGGTCTCATGGCATCAGCTAATTGAATGTAGAAGGCAATGTTGGATCTATAAGGCGCAATTAGGTTGTCAGCACTAGCATGATGGGCAGCTTCCCAGTACAATGCAGGAGGTGACATAGGTATTTGAACATCGTCCATATGAAGCTGGAAAAGTAAAACAACATGTTAAAAAAAATTCAAGTTAAGTATCATATTCAAAAGTGTGGTTAAAGAAGTAAAATGAACGTACCAGTATAAAATGCGAACGAGCCGAGACGTGTCCTAACACCAGCATTGCCGTTGGAGGGCCATTACCTGGTTTGACATATGTGGGAAAACACGTGATTCCACCAGACAATGAATAAGAGAGAAAGACCACATTATACACAGTAACGATAATATGTCCAACTTCCGGCAAGGACATCCACTACTTGTTCAACGGGGCATATGTGTCGCCATAATGAGCAATCTGCGCGATCAAAGAAGCGGTGTCCGTCCCAGCCAATAGGGTGTCGTAGAAAGCAGGATTTTGCATTAACTCCTTGACACAATCGTCCCTCACAAGAGGCCACTTAATAAATCTGCAGTGCCACTGCCCTATAACCGCAATTTCCATCTTTCTTAACATCTGTGAATCCACGGACACACGGAATAATGAATGGGATTAAATCAGAAGCGTAGGAAGACATTTGTAGACAACCAAGTTGTTGAGCTTGACCCCGACCACGACCCCGACTAGGCTTTGAAATTCCTCCCCTGATATTGCCCGGACTTTTCGGGGGACGTGCTCTTGATGTAGCATGAGTTCCTGAAGTTCCAGGAGTCACTGGAGTTGTTGGAGTTAATAAGTTCTAAATATCGAGAAATATAAAATGTTTGTGGTAAAAAATGTGAATGGTTATGAAATTTGGGTTGTTATAAAGAAACCCATCACCAACAACCATAATTATTAACAGTTAATTCCGCCCAACAAGAAATGTCTAATCAGTCACAATGCGTGTAACTGTAACGACCCGCCCCGGGTCGTACGCCCCCGAGGTTGGGATCGTCAACAACCTGAAAATCAGAGTCACCATGCGATGGATGACGACAAAATGACTTCATTTGATTAAAAGATTTATCCATCATGGTGAAGTAGACGTCTCCACAATATTACATCAAAAAATAACGGATCAACCGTACATCCGATGATCATAACAACATAAAATGACAACAATAGTGTTTGACAAGTTTCAGAATCAAAAGACGACATCAACATAGATTGCTTCAAAAGACTCCATGAGAAAGGGTAGACATCTATTGACTGTTGAGGACTCCTAGCCACCAGCGTCTCACCTATGAGCTAACAACTTCGAGATCCTGTTCCGCTACGCACCCTCAGCAACTAACCTTCAAAAGCTGGCGTGGAATACCAGCCCATACGTAAATGGGGTAAGCTATAAAGCTTAGTGAGAACTTATATCACGTGTGGTAACCAATTCCATGCACGTGTTCTCATAGGAAAATCATGTAAACATTTATTTAAAGAGAGAGAGATTTAGGATCAACCTATAATCCTAAGGCATGTTAATAGTAGGTCTAACGTATATTATTATTAAGTATAGACACATCAAGTACTAATAATCACGCAATCACGCCTTGACAAAATAAGATTTTCATTAAGTACATAAATAACATCCAACCGCAATATACTTCACCAATCGACACAATATGACATCCGGTTATCGTATCTCATCCTGTGGCCATTCAGGATTTATCAATATGCATGCTCTTATATCAACCTCTACCTGCAGGGAGCTCTTCTTGTGCCCGTCGACACAAGGTATATTAACAACCGCACCATATAGGGCACATCTCCCGCACCTGTAGAACAGGGCACATCACCCGCTCCTGTAGCTTTATAGCTACTAGGGCACTTTACCGGATATCAATACCACACATCAACCAATCATATAAACAACACATATCAATCACCACATAATCATATACATACAATCTCTCGAGTCAACCACGCTATGTGTTCATCTCATCATGGTACAACTTTATATACTTCTATTTTCATATAACTCCAATAATCACAATAATTATTAACATCTCATATTTAGTTCACTCAGTTTCATATTTCACACTATGGTTCAGTTTAACACTTGTATCATCATTTAATCAATGTCCCATATTATGTACCTCATCTCTTATCACTTATCTCATATTATAACTCAACCACACAATAATAGAAATTAACACATTATCAATCAATACGTATAAACACCACATGTAGCAAGATATCATTTGTGAGATAGGTTACTCACCTCTGGCTAGAGCAACTAGCGTACACCTAAATGTTCCTTGTACGTTCCCCTTCAGCTCCTAAATAGTGTAAGCGCGTTAACAATCTACTGAGGCGTGAAATGACTATTTTGCCCTTCCCCGTGTTCGGACCATTACATCGCTCGAGGTTGGATTCTCACATTAGATTTACCCTTATATACCCCAATGCAACAAATCATGCTCAAGGATTTAAATTATGTCAACGTTGTGAAATGATCAAAATGCCCTTCGGCCTCAAAAGTGTCAAACACTTGTTCAAATCATTTTGCAAATTCTCATATAATTACTTTATCCTCAAAATACCCAAAAGTCATAAGTATTGTGCCCATGGATGATTTTTGACTCACTTCTCCAAATTTTCTCATTTTAAACTATTTATTGGCCATTTTAAATATCAAAATCGTAATCAAGTGGTAAAACTCAAATTTATTCAACCAAATAATTTTTATAAGTCCAAATATTCATTTTAAGGCTAAAAATTCTGCCCAACTTCTATTTTTCATCCATTTATTATTTTCCATCATTCAAACTCATTTTATTATCCGTAATTTGAAATAAATAGTTAAACACTTCAAAAACGTATGAAATATTTTTCCAAAGTCAAATTATCATTCCAAAGTCCAAACATACTGCCCATTTTAATTTTCATGTCCATTTGTTATTTATTTTGTTTTAAAGCATTTCCTAGCCCTTAATCATCCTTGAATTAAAATAATTATCAAATCCTCTTCAACAATTATGATATTCGAAACATAGGTCAAAAACATCTTCATAGTTTCTGGAAAAATACAAATTTCACAGTTTAATGCTAAAATCATTTTCATTTTATTTAATCCCTCTTTTACCTATTTAATAAGTCAAAAATAGCAATAGACCTCAGAAAAATCCAAGATTTGGTTTAGATATTCATAGTACAGTGGTGAGTCTCAGAAAAATATCCATATCCATTTTCTTCTTTAAATCAAACTCTGTTTCTATTTTTATCTCATAAGTAGGCAACAACATATCAAAAATATGAACCAAAAATCAAATGACCTTAAAATAAGCTGAAATTTGGTGTGTCTACTCCTTGAGGTATATAGTAGTTAAAATTAAATTTTCAGAATTGTTTATCACGTTTTAGTATTTATTTTATATTTAAAACACATTTCAGCCATGAATCTTGCGGAAATTATAATAAATTCAAAAAGAGTCAAAATCTCATTTTTCTTTTTGGCGTGTGTTCATTATGTTCAGGGTTATCTACAGAATAAATCTCACGAATTTTGAAACACGTTTGGCATATAATTATACTTTTGTCATTTTTTAAGTATTTTTCATCTAAAAATTCAATATAAAAACATAGGCCATATGATAATCAAAATACCAATATATATCAACATGATTTAACATTATACAACACATATGTGAGCTTCAACATCATCCATGGGGTTATACTTAGTTTTATTCTTCAAGATTCAATTTTTACCAAAAATCAACTTAACGAAATATGGTCATATATATCAAAATAATTCGTGAATCATGTTTATATATCATCTTTTATTATTTAACATATATGCATGTGAAAATCTTTGTATGAAACTCCAAGGTCAACAATATATTTCAAAAGTCAACATCATAAATAATATAGTTCAAAGCTTAAAAGATTATACCTTAGGATGAGTAATGTTCTACGGGACGGGTTATTACATCTTACCCTCCTTACAGAAATTTCGTCCTCGAAATTTGTCACGACTTAAGGTTTCCCAACGACATCACTTAATCACGACTTGTCGTGTATGTCATAATCATCTAAACCTCTCAGTTCAAGACATTTATATCACAATCAAGACCAACATATATCATAGGAACAAAACAATTCAAAGAGATACACATAAAGACTCAACACACAAAAAAATTTCAACAATTAACCTTTACTCAAAGAGGTGTGGGTATAGGTTTCTCATATCTTCCTCCCGTTCCCACGTCGCTTCTTCGACGCGTTGGTTACGCCATAATACCTTAACTAAGGCTACTACCTTACTTCTCAACGTTTTCTCTCGACGATCAAGGATTTTCACCGGTTTCTCTTCATACGTGAGATCCTTCTCAAGTTCAATCGGTTGGGATTTAAGAACGTGGGATTCATCAGGAATGTATTTTCGCAGGCATGACACATGAAAAACGTTATGTATTCTATCAAGTTCTGGAGGTAAAGCTAAACGATAAGCAACTGCCCCAACTCTATCCAATATCTCATATGGGCCAATATAACGGGGACTCAACTTCCCTTTCTTACCAAATCGCAACACTCCTTTCCATGGAGAGATCCTCAAAAACACTTTATCGCCCACCTCAAAGGACAAATCTACTCGACGATGATCGGCGTACATTTTCTGTCTATCTTGCGCAACTTTTAAGTGTTCTTTTATCAACTTTATTCTTTCGACTGACCTTTCAATTAACTCCGAACCATAGATTTTCCTTTCCCCTATCTCATCCCAATATACTGGAGTTCTACACTTTCTTCCATACAACGCTTCAAATGGCGCCATTCTAATACTGGCGTGAAAGCTGTTGTTATAAGCAAATTCTATTTTAGGCAACTCATCATCCCAATTCCCAGAAAAGCTCAATACGCATGCGCGTAACATGTCTTCCAACGTTTGAATCGTTCTCTCTGATTGACCATCCGATTGGGGGTGATACGAGGTACTTAAACTTAACTTCGAACCCATTTCCTCTTGGAAACTTCCCCAAAATCTAGAGGTAAATCTAGCGTCACGGTCTGATACAATTGTTATCGGCACTCCGTGCAATTGTACAACTTGATCCACGTATAAATTTGCTAACTGCTCGGGGGTATGGGTCGATTTGATTGGTATAAAATGTGCCGACTTTGAAAGTCTATCAACAATTACCCATATACCATCGTTCTTTCTCAATGTTCTTGGGAGCCCAAAAACAAAGTCCATAGTGATGTGCTCCCATGTCCATTCAGGAATAGGTAATGGTTGCAACAAACCTGCTGGGTGTCTATGCTCAATCTTGACTTGTTGACATGTCAGGCACTTGGATACATATTCAGCAATTTCTCTCTTCATATTAGGCCACCAATATACCATCCTCAACTCACGATACATTTTCGTGGTACCAGGATGCATCGTATACGAGGCATTATGAGCCTCATCCAAAATTTCTCTTTTCAACTCCTCAGATTGTGGCACAACCATTCTTCCATTCATTAGCAAGGCACCATCCTCCCTCACCACGAATTCAGTCTTATTGCCGCTCTTTACTTCCTCAACTATCTTCTTCATCTTTTCATCATTCCCTTGAAACTCCAAGATTCTTTCAATCAACACTGGCCTAACTTTTATTTGAGCCAACAAACTTCCACTGACTCCAACTCCAAAGTTGACACCTAGATCCTTCATCTCAACTCTTGGTTCTTTCACTCTTATCTTGCGACTTAGAGCATCTGCGACCACATTCGCCTTTCCTGGATGGTACTCAATTGAGCAATCATAGTCACTTATAAACTCCATCCATCTCCTTTGCCTTAAGTTTAAATCCTTCTGCGTTGGCAGGTACTTCAAACTTTTGTGATCTGTAAAGATCTGACGTGTAACCCCATACAAGTAATGCCTCCAGATTTTCAAAGCAAAAACTATGGCTGCTAATTCCAAGTCATGGGTTGGATAATTCTTCTCATGATTTTTCAACTGTCTTGGCGCGTAGGCTATTACCTTGCCATGCTGCATCAACACGCAACCCAGACCCTGATGTGAAGCATCACTATATACCACATATCCGTCCAAGCCTGATGGAAGGGTCAACACAGGAGCTGTAGTCAATCTCTCCTTCAACTCCTTAGAACATCGCTCGCATTCCTCGCTCCAAACAAAAGGAACACCTTTCCTGATCAACCGGGTCATCGGTATAGAAATGATTGAGAAGTCCTTTATAAACCTACGGTAGTATCCAGCTAAACCCAGAAAACTTCTTACTTCTGTTACACTTGTGGGTTGTTCCCAATTCATCACAGCCTCAACCTTTTGAGGATCAACACTTACGCCTTCTCCAGAAATCACATGACCCAAGAATTGAACTTTCTCCAACCAAAATTCACACTTAGAGAATTTAGCATATAACTTATTCTGTCTTAACATCTCCAACACTATCCTCAAATGTTCCTCATGTTCTTCCAGACTACTCGAATAAATCAATATATCATCGATAAAAACAACCACAAATTTATCTAAATAAATACGCACGAAATACCCGATTCATAAGATCCATAAATGTTGCAGGAGCATTCGTCAATCCAAACGGCATCACCAAAAATTCATAATGTCCATACCTTGTCCTAAAGGCAGACTTGGATACGTCGTCGTCCTTAATCCTCAACTGGTGATAACCTGACCTCAAATCAATTTTTGAAAATATACGAGCATCCCTCAATTGGTCAAATAAGTCATCAATCCTAGGCAACGGATATCGATTCTTAATAGTTACTTTGTCCAATTGTCTATAATCTATACACAACCTCAAAGATCCATCTTTTTTCTTAACAAACAACACAGGAGCACCCCAGGGCGAACTACTGGGTCGGATAAACCCTTTATCCAACAGTTCTTGCAGCTGAGTCTTTAACTCCTTCAATTCTTCCGGGGCCATCCAATATGGGGCCATAGATATTGGTGCGGTACCGGGTAATAATTCAATCGAGAATTCCACATCTCTCTCAGGAGGGAGGCCTGGAAAGTCCTCAGGGAAAACGTCCACATAATCCCTTATTACCTGGACATCTTGCAATTCAATCTTATCCTTCCTTACATCAATCACGTGGGCTAAATATCCAACACATCATTTTCTTAACAACTTACGGGTTACTAGGGCGGAAATAAGACAAACCGGGAAGATTTTTCTATCACCAACTATACGGATTTCAACTTTCTCAGGACTTAAGATTATCACCTCCTTACTATGGCAACTTTCTCAAAAGCAAGTGAAATGGAAGAAAAATTTGGGAGTAAGGAGAGGGGAGGAGCTCGGTTGTGTAAGGAGGGAGTTGGAGGTTTTTTTGGTGTTGTTGAAAGATGGTGAAGATGATAATGAGTGTACTAAGCATGCTAGACCAAGTTATAGGAAATAGAACTTGCTTTTGGTGCATGATGGACAAGTGTCCAACTTGAGTGGAGGCCAAGTTTGACATGTTTTCTAATTTGCTAAAGTTGTGGGGTGGAAAATGTAAATATAAAAACCTATTCAAAATATCTTCCTACTACATGTCATCATGCGCCCCAAATTTATTTTCCGGCTACTACTCGATTTTTATTTATTTATTTTTCGATTAAAATTTCTATGCGTCCTACGAATTATGACACGTCACTTTTCTGGGTAAATAAATTAATATTATCTAGCACGTCTACGGGACGGGTTATTACAGTAACTGTCATGTTTATGTCGTAGCCACAAGTGAATATATCGCAGTTAGAAACTCTAAATGACAATTCCACATGCCTTCACCTGAGAACTTGAAATATCTATATTTCATTAAAAGAAGTCTTACAAGTAAGCATTTCATCAAAACAACTACAAATATCTAAAATGTAAACGTATGGAACCATAGTGAAAATATGTTCACAGTGATTCCTGCACCTGTTTTAACGAAATAAAGTACAGTCCTTTGCATGTCTTATCGAAGTCAGAGAATCTTTACTTTATCAGAAAAAACCCGAACGTGTTTGACCATCATTATAACATATAGAGGATTACATTGGCACACGTTTGGCCATACATATATTTGGTTTCAAGAAATAGAAACTTCATGACTGTCTCTTAGAAAGACAGATTCCCAGGAAATGTCGTAACCAATTAGTGGTACGCTCTTATGCCTCCTGACGTGAACGTCATAAATTACAGAATTATTTTTACTACACATGAGACTTAAATTGAAAAATAAAGTGTCACGCAAGTTTGCCTTTATCGCTTGAACAAAATCTAACCAACCATCTGTGAAGAACATCCTACCATCTTCATTTTTTCCCGGTTTACCAGCCTCGATCTTCTCCATCACGTGAGTGTCATCGTCCCCATCCTCGGCCTTGACATTAAGCCGACATATTCCTTCTAGAGACAGATTAGTATGTTCAACATATTCGTCACACAATTCCTGTCCACCATGTTAATAAAGCTTTACAAACAAACGGTAAATCCAAGGTATAAAACTATTGTGGATCGTAACTTACCATTCGCGGACTTGATGGATCTTCGACCACAAATAGAAAAGTTGTCCAGCCTATTGTATCAAATTCGAATGCCATTTCTCTTATACTGATATAATGTTTAAATGGGTGAAAATGAAATGATTTGTGAGAACCTGTATTTATGGTGATTATGTGCATAAACATGTGAAATTGTCATAACTCGTGATACATTGTGTGAATCTCACTTGTGCAATTGTACTACTGATGATGATTTCACACGTTTTGGCATTGATGGTAATGTCCACTTTTTTTCTTTTTTTTATAAAATAATTAAAACAAATTTATATAACCTTTTTGAAGACATTAGGTGTTCCCATGTCATGTAATGTTTGTATGAAAAATAGTAATATTTATAAAGAATGTCTTCGATGGCGCATTGTGAATGATTACTTCAGTCGGTCTATTCGATCATAACATCTCATATGATTAGTCATATAACGCTTTCAAAAGATTGGAACGTCATAAATATGTTAGTATATTATTTTATATTAACTAATAATATGTTTAATAATGATTCTTCTCATCCATTACACTTATAGTCGTGTTAATTAATTGATTAATAAACCATTCGTAATAATCGAAACAAAAATAAAGGGTGATTATGTGACTAAACATGTCAAATTGTCATAACTCGTGATACATTGTGTGAATCTCACTTGTGCAATTGTACTACTGATGATGATTTCACACGTTTTGGCATTGATGATACTGTCCACTTTTTATTTATTTATTTTATAAAATAATTAAAACAAATTTATATAACCTTTTTGAAGACATTAGGTGTTCCCATGTCATGTAATGTTTGTATGAAAAATAGTAATATTTATAAAGAATGTCTTCGATGGCGCATTGTGAATGATTACTTCAGTCGGTTTATTCGATCATAACATCTCATATGATTAGTCATATAACGCTTTCAAAAGATTGGAACGTCATGAATATGTTAGTATATTATTTTTTATTAACTAATAATATGTTTAATAATGATTCTTCTCATCCATTACACTTATAGTCGTGTTAATTAATTGATTAACTTTCCTTATGAATTATATATACACTATCCTAACCGATATGTAATTTTTTTTAATCATTCGTGAGAACAACTTGAAATACATATTGAACATTAATCGTGTATACTAGGAAAGTTTGAAGAGACGATAAATCCAAACAACATAAACAACACAAAGTTTACAACTACTTATCCGTTATAGTTCCAAAGAACATACAAAACGTGTAGAAACGTATTTTAAATTATGTATGGTGACGTTTCGGTTTGTTTTTGTCTTAAACTCAACAAAAGAGAAGAAATACAGAACGTGTAGAATGGTCATCTCCAATTATGTAAGTGACGATTCCGCCCGTTTGTGCCTTAAACTCGACAAAAAAGAAGGAAGACTGAACGTGTGAAAAAGTGATTGCAAATTAGCTATGGTGATATTTCCGTCCGTTGTAAAGGGTAAAATCGGAAAAAATTCCCTCCGTGGAAATATATGCACCCGTTAACACACTTAGTACTATAGCAAAATCACTAAATTCGCCAACTACTTAGTATGACTAATTAGTATGACGTAGATATGAGTATGCAGAGTAAAAAATTTAGCAAAATAAGTATGTAGATCAACTAGTACAATATGACAATTTTAATGTACAAATTTATTGAACGCTCTAATAAAACTAATCTTTTAAAGTATACTTTAAATAGTAGTATAAATTAGTACGATGAATGAAGTCGAAAATATAAATATTTAACGCCTCTATTACTAAAAAGTTACAAGGCTATTAAACCTAATTAACAAGAAATTAGGAACAAAAGCAGTAGAAAAGATTTGAAAGGCTTGCTCATAATCTTTCTTTCCTCTTAATTTCCTAGCTTACTCACAGTCCTCAATATCCACTATTTCTAGGGTTTTTCTATTTTTAGCCCATCAAATATTTTTCTTTTCTTTTTCTATTAGTAATATATTTACTAAAAAAACAATAAATTTTCTTCCCGCCCCAATTTCAATATTTTTGGAAGCAAATTTTCTGCAAAACCCTTCTGAATTAATGTTAAATACATGAAAGTTTTGAGGTCTAGTAGTAAAGAAGTAGTCTTTTTCCCCTTTTCTTTTTTGGGTTTCAACTCTTTTACCTCAATTTTAATTTTTTTCTAGTAAAGTTTCAATTTTTATTCTTTTTCAAGAAAAGATTAAATTTTTACTATGATAGCAGAGAAGCCAAATTGGATTAGGCATGATGGGTTGCAGATATTTTCCATTGATATTCAGCCTGGTGGCCTCAGGTTTGCAACTGGTGGAGGTGATTTTAAGGTAATTCTTTTGGTTGAGTTATTTTCATGTAAAAATCTCGATCTTGATTTTCTTTATTGGCATATGTAAAATGAGACATATATTGAACTACTTATAGTTTAGTTTTGTTGCTGCGTGTTTCTGATGGTAACTGTTATTGTGAATTACTCACTCTGTCCCAAAATGATTGTCCAGTTTTGAATTTGACTGTTGCCTTCTTAAATAATGAAGTAGAATACTTTTATGTAGGTAAGTATGTTATGTAGTATTTGGTTAAAATATACTGAGTACTGTTAACTTTAGTGTAATTAACTATCGACGAGTAATTTTGATTCAAATTACAGTTTGTGCGAATTGAGGATATGAAGTTCATTAGTTGTGACCTTCGATAAGCAAACTGGATTATTTGTATGTGTGAATTAAACTACAAAATTTAATGAATTTGTTTCGTTTGGCATCAGCTTCAGTGGGGGCAATTTGTTTTGTGGATAGTTGAACTTAGTATTGTCATTGAACAAATATTAGTAGTACGCTGTTCTAATACGGTAGGACTGGTTATACTGCAAGTTTAGAGATACTATCTAGCCTTGCAAGTTGAACCTTTCTGTTATTTTTTACAATCATATGCTGTTATCTTTTTTGATTATATTGAAGGCATCATTTTGGTTAGTATAGATGCGAATCAAATGTATAATTGTTTAATAGAAATCAACAATTATTTAATTGTACAAAATGTATGACCATCAGTCTTATAGTTATATGTCGCACTACATGACACAGGTTAGGATATGGAACATGAAATCTGTTGGGACAGAGACTGAATCTGATGAAACAACACCAAAACTGCTCGCGACGCTGAGAGATCATTTTGGGTCAGTTAATTGCGTTAGATGGGCAAAACACGGTCGGTATGTTGCATCTGGTTCTGATGATCAGGTTATTCAGGTTCATGAGCGTAAGCCTGGTTCAGGCACAACGGAATTTGGTAGTGGGGAACCACCGGATGTCGAGAACTGGAAAGTTGCTTTGACTTTGAGAGGACACACTGCAGATGTGGTAATTACGTAATATGAACTTAGTAAAGACCCTTTGCAGATTGAGAATAGTTTTCAGTATGTCATTCACATAATTATTCCTCTTCCCCTCAGATTTCAAACTATTATTTCACTCACTTCAAGGGCCTAGTGGGTGGAGGTGGGCGGGATTTGTAGCGTTATACAATTTATTAAGCTATGTAGATGTGGTGTCCTTTTTAACCATGCATCCATTCTTCTTTGCATGAAGTAGGTGGATCTTAATTGGTCACCTGATGACTCAGTTTTGGCTAGTGGGAGCTTGGACAACACCATTCATATCTGGGATATGAGCACTGGCATTTGCACTGCCGTCCTAAGGGGTCATTCTAGCCTTGTCAAAGGAGTTGCTTGGGACCCTATTGGTTCTTTCATTGCTAGCCAATCTGATGATAAAACTGTCATAATTTGGCGGACTAGCGACTGGAGCCTTGCACATAAGACAGAGGGTCACTGGGCAAAATCTGTATGATAGACACAAATTTGCTAGTCCTTGTTTTATTCTTTCATCTAATTCTCTACCTGGAAGCTAATTAGTTTTTACGTTATTTTTTCCCTTTATCAGCTAGGATCTACCTTTTTTAGGCGGCTTGGCTGGTCTCCTTGTGGTCACTTTATAACTACGACTCATGGTTTCCAGAAGCCACGACATTCTGCACCTGTTCTAGAGAGAGGGGAATGGTCTGCTACTTTTGACTTCCTTGGGCACAATGCGCCAATTATTGTTGTAAAGTTCAATCACTCGATGTTCAAAAAGAACCCTTCCAGCAGTCTGGAAACAGAGGTTGCTCCTCTTGGGTGGGCCAATGGTTCTTGTAAAGCTGACGGAAAAGATTCCCAGCCGTATAACATTATTGCAATAGGGAGCCAAGATCGCACAATCACTGTGTGGACGACAGCAAGTCCTCGTCCTCTTTTTGTTGCTAAGCATTTCTTCTCTCAAAGTGTTGTGGATTTGACCTGGTATGTGAGATTTTTTTATTGACATTAGTAATTCTTTCCACTCATAGTACCTATAGTCTGTTTGATTGGTTCTACCCGATTATATCCAGTTTGACCAACTTTTGATTATGTATGTTTCTTCCTGTCTGCTGCACAGGAGCCCTGATGGGTATTCATTGTTCGCTTGCTCTTTAGATGGGACTGTGGCTACTTTTTGTTTTGATGTGAAGGAGCTTGGGAACCGGCTAACTGATGCTGAATTGGATGAATTGAAAAGGAACCGTTATGGTGATGTCAGAGGTAGATTGGCGAACTTAGTGGAGAGTCCAGCGCAGTTATTACTTGAGGCGGCTTCTACAAAGCAAACCCCAAGCAAAAAGAATTCTGCGGATGCTCCCTCAGTCAAGGCATTGTTAAAATCTTCAGCTGAAACAAGACGTTCGAAAGCTCCTGCTGATGATGGGAAGAAGCTTCCAGCTAATACTGATGTTCCAAAGAAGGTGAATTCTTCTGTTCGTAAATCAAGTCCTGTAAAGCAACGAGAATATAGGCGCCCTGATGGAAGAAAGAGGATAATCCCGGAAGCAGTTGGAGGATCTGCTCAGCAAGATGTCTCAACAGGTGCTCCTTTGGCAATTGACTTCCCCAATAATCTTGAGAACAAGCAATACGAGAATGGAGTTGTACATGCTAATCCTGGCTTCCGGGAAGCATCTATCAGGAAAATGGTAGGTTCTCCTGATATTGTAAACCGTTCTGGTGTCACTGCAAGGGCTACAATTAGCGAGAGCCTGGTCATTGAGAAGGTTCCTGCTTCTGCTGGTGAAAATGGAAGCATTAATGTTGAGCAGACTGGCCTCATGAAGCCGGCAGGTAATTTGAGTTCCGAAAATATCCTCTCGATAGCGGTATCTGGTAATAAAGAAGGGGAAGATACCACACCCGTGTGCTTGGAAGCGCGTCCAAGAGAACATGCTGTGAACGATGTCGCTGGAATGGGCAGTATATCTATTAGAGAAACAGAAATTTTTTGCACAAGAAAAACTCAAATGCTTTGGTCGGATAGGATATCTGGAAAAGTTACTATTTTGGCTGGGAACTTGAACTTTTGGGCTGTTGGTTGCGAAGATGGTTCGCTTCAGGTTAGCACAGTCTCTTAAAGATTCTTTCATGCTTTAGAGTGTAATGTAACCCATGGAGCTATATGTTTTTCTTATTTTACATGGTTATATACTTCTTGTTACCCTTTTAACATGTAAAGCCTTTCCTCAATGACTGAAGTTTATTATCAAATGAGCAGGTATACACCAAATGTGGGAGGCGTGCCTTGCCAACCATGATGATTGGATCTGCTGCTGTATTTGTCGATTGTGATGAATACTGGAAATTATTGGTTGTAACAAGGAAGGGATTCTTATATGTTTGGGATCTCTTTGAGAGGAAATGTATTCTTCACGATTCATTGGCTTGCTTAATTACTTCTGATTCGAAGTCTACTTCTAAAGATGCAGGTGTGTAGAAGATTTAAGTTGATAACTTCATTGCCCCCAAATTATACAGCGTTGCCTACTGACTTTGTTGGCATCTCTTAAATTTTCCTATAGGATCAATCAAAATTATATCAGCAAAATTATCAAAATCCGGTTCTCCGCTTATCACCCTAGCTACACGCCATGCTTATCTCTTTGATATGGGCCTTAAGTGTTGGCTTAGAGTCGCTGATGACTGTTTCCCAGCTTCAAATTTTGCTAGCTCATGGAACTTAGGGTCAATTCATGGGGGTGAACTGGCTACATTGCAGGTAGATGTCAGGAAGTTCTTGGCCAGGAAGCCAGGTTGGAGCAGGTCTGTTCAAATTATGAAGTTTTGAGTATTATGACGTCACTATATATATGTATGTATATATGTGCATGCAATATTTTTATAAATGGTCTGTACTTTGACTTCTTTTTTAGGGTTCCGCTAAATTTCATTAAATTAAAATAAAGCCCTTGACCATACCTTAGCAAAAGCAAATATATTACACAACATCCTCTGTTAGCTAGCCAACTGACATTTGGTTCCATTATACTACTCTACTGTATGGTTGCCTTGTTATAGTAGGAGGGTGTCTTTACAGATGACATGATTCTTATAATGTTCTGAACTTCTGATACAATCTTTTGTATCTGGTTCTCTTGTCGGAGTTTATTATGTAGTACCCACAATTTGCAAGAGCTTAATTGTCTCAGTATGATTGTACAGGGTTACTGATGATGGGGTACAGACACGGGCACATTTGGAAGCTCAGGTAGCATCTGCATTGGCACTGAAGTCTTCAAAAGAATATCGACAATGCCTTTTGTCATATGTCAGAGTTCTTGCAAGGTATGGTATCTGATCCACTTCTTTTGATCATCTTTTCTGTAGTTTCTCTCCCAAACTTCACTATCTTACATTATTATTTATTGAAACTGATGAATACAACTTCGGAACTTGTTTAACCAAATGCAATGGTGTCAATTTAAGTGCAATACAATGCCATGAAGGCTTTTAATGTAACGCCCCGCCCCGGAACACCGGGTCGGAACGTTATTTGATTTGATGGACTGGCCTCACAAACCACCACGGGTCTTTCTAGCACGTTTTGTCTTCACTCACGTGCTCACCGGGACACTTCCCAGTGGGTCACCCATCCCAGAATTACCCTAGGTCAAACACGTTTAACTTTGGAGTTCTTATGAGTTGAGCCACCGAAAAGAAGATGCATCTTGATGGTATGAGTAGTATCTATCAAATCATATCAAACATATCACATCAGCCACTCTGGGCCGGATATTACATTTAATATAAAATAGAAAGAGTTCCTACATCTCACTGTGATCGATTTGATCTGTAATCCATCAGCAATGGGTCACATTTTGATTATATCTTGTGGATGTTGTGTTCCTTTTCAAATATATCATCATATTGCTTATCTTGGAAATATTGGTTACTTAAATGCAGGGAAGCGGATGAATCACGCCTTCGGGAAGTTTGTGAGAGCTTTCTTGGACCACCTGCTGGGATGGTCGCAGCTGCCTCTTCTGACCCAAAGGATCCTACATGGGACCCTTATGTTCTTGTAAGGCACTTGTTGGTTTTCTACCGATTATAACTAATACTACTAGTTTTCCTTTCTACTTGATTGACCTATTGTGATTATATGAGAGACTGGAATATCTTTACTGCAGGGAATGAAGAAGCACAACTTGCTGAGGGAAGATATTCTTCCTGCAATGGCATCAAACCTCAAAGTGCAGAGGTTGCTCAATGAATATCTGGATCTCCTATCCGATTACGGGACTTGTAATGAAGAGAAAGATCTAGCTCAAACATCTAAACCAGAAACTACTGGAGATAGAATGGACACTGATCCCCCTTTAGCAGTTACAATGGACGTGGATCCCCCTTTAGGCGATGCATCTGCCAAGACTTGCCCGACTACAGCTGATCAAACGGTTTCTACCTCGACAAGGATAGATAGAATAGAACCTTCTCCCATTGAAGTTGATCAGACATGTCCCGAGCAAACAACCCAAGAGTAATCATTTTGCAACGAATCTAAATTCAAATCCACTTGAAATGCTTAACCACAACCCCCACGGATTCAGTAGAGAGAAGGCTCTTGATATCTGTCCTTCACCATCGCTGGTATACACAACATCCTGTAAAGAATTAATCAAGTATCTTGGCAGGGTAGGACGCTTCTGATTTAGTAGAGACTAGAGAGAAAAAGGCTCTTGATTGTTTTGTTTGTTCAGCTCTTCGTGAAGGAAGCTTGCTTGCTACGAAGCCTGTTGACGAGTGTCTCCGGGGAAGACGAATGTCTTATGAGGCAGTTCAATATCTTTTGGAAAATGCTTGGCTATGTAGTGTTGTCATGTAGGATAAATATGTAAAGAATGTTTTGATATTCTAATACCAATTCTTAAGTTTGATGTAGCCTTAAGAGATCAAACATCTTTTCTTAATTTTAATCATGAGAAGTCATGAATACCAACCCTAGAAATCAAATTATTTACTTTGTCACAAAAGAGATGATTTTCTCAATGAGTGTAAGAATATTAATTTTCTAATTATATGTTAATTAACTGGACATATAAGATGAGTTGATGAGAACGCAAACGGTAGGTTAGAATCCTTTTATCACCAGTAGCAAATAATTATGTGCCATATATATAACTTTGATGGCCATTTTTGGTATCAAATTATTACAATGTTATTGATTTAACATTTGAAAATTATAAAGTGTACAAATTTTTAATTTTGATGATTATATTATCAGTTGGTATAATCTGAAGTAGTATTCCCTTCGTTTTTATATTTGTTGTTTTAGCTTAAATATCTTGGACAAAAAGATAAAAATATCAAAAGACTAATGACACGTTTGATCATACATGTTTTCAACCATTCACCGTTTGATCGTACATGTTTCGAAATGTCTCATTAGGTCATGCATGTTAAAAAATGGTGCAAATTGCTGAAATGGTCCCGATAGTATGACTGAGTTGCACTTTGGTCCCCAATAGTTACACGGGTGCACGTTAGTCCCCGAAAGTGGCCAAAAAGTTGCACTTTAGTCCCTACGTCAACTTTTTCGCTAACATTTCAGGTTTAGGTGTTAAAACTGGGATAAAAATGTACTTTTTAAGACGTAAAATTGATTTTTTGCCCCAATTAGTGCTAAAATGAAACTCCACAACATTAATTGGGGTGAAGAAAAAAGGATATTTTGGCGGGAGGGGGTTGTGGAGTTTCATTTTGGCACCAATTGGGGCAAAAAAATCAACTTTAAATCTTTAAAATAATATTTTGACCCCAATTTTAACTCATAAAGCTGAAATGTTAACATAAAACTTGACGTGGGGACTAAAGTGCAACTTTTTGGCCACTTTCGGGGACTAACGTGAAACCGTGTAACTATTGGGGACCAAAGTGCAACTCGGTCATACTATCGGGGACCATTTCAGCAATTTGCTCTTAAAAAATGTCGCATTAGGTTACTCCGTTAAGATCACCGTCAACTCAACGTACCGTTAATGATGTCGAGTGCCGGTCGCATGAGGGGTGAAATAGTCATTTCAGCAAAATTTCCAGGAACCAAAATTAGGCTAATGACACACTCAGTCATACATGTTTCATAACGTTCACCATTTGATCATACATGTTTCGTAATGACTTTTTTTATCACACATGTTTCAAAAAGTGTCAAAATAACTAGTGAGGTATGTAGACTTAACTACCAAAATAACTCAAAAACTCTTTTATTTTAAATGCTTAAGAATAAAAAAGAACAGTATTTTTAAAATGATAAATAATCGTCTCAAATATTTTTTTGAGATTATGTTAGATAATATTGCTTAAACAAAATATTGAAATAATTAACATAAGACAACATTAACAAATTATGGAGTATTTTTTTTGGTTTGTACTTCAGGTCCATAAAATACTTTATATGTATGCTTCTCAATTAATTCTGAATATGAATGAATTTCTTTTATGATGTAGAGTAGCGAATAATATTTTGGATTGTTTAACATGTTGAAACTAAAGCATTACATTTGAAAATGACATCATCTTCGCCTAGGTTTAAAAAAATCGAATAAAATGACATCGTTTTCACTTCTTTTTTAATCTAGACCACCAAAATTATAATCCTGAATCCGTTCATGAATTTCATATCTGGTTTTCGTTAAAGTTGAGTGAGGTTATTGATTTCTATATCCTTCTTAAATTTTGTTAGTGTTATTAATAAACAACAGTGTAGTTAGGCTGTTAGGGATGTGTCCATTTTGAACTTCCTAATAACATGTTTGGACTATGATAACTGACCATTGCTACAAAATGGAAACTCTTAAGTCTCTTTCAGATTTTGTACCAAACCCAAAAGGGAAGAAATGGTGTCGCCCATATATCGTGGTTGTTGCCTCAACGAATATTAGGTGGGAAATTTAATTAGACGTGCAATGAATGTATACTTCCTCCATCCTGAATTATTTGTCATGTTTGATATTTTTCGTTTAACTGACACGATTTAAAATGTAAATACTTCTATTGTTTATGTGTAAAATTTATAGATAAATTGATATTTTAGAAAAATACATTATTGAAACAAATCTATCAAAATTTTATATGACTATATTATTTTTAAGCGGTTAATGAAAAGATGATTTTAAGTTTAGCTCTCAAAATGAAAAGTGGAAAGAGAATTTGAGATGAAGGAAGTATAATGGTTAGACAAGAAATGGTGACATGCATTTGGCAGCGTTACAGTGATGCATGTATAATATGTAGTCGGTAGATACACATATGATCTGGGGTCCGGATTCGGTGCATCAATAATTCGGTGCACCCGGTGCATCAGGTACTCATTTAAAGGTTTTACGTGGGTTTGTACCCACTTGAAACTTCATCATTGGTACTTGTACCCAAATTGTACTATAACAAATTAACAATGGTACAATACCACATATTTATTTTGGATTGATAAATATGTGGTATTGTACCATTTTTATAGTACAATTTGGGTACAAGTACCAATGATGAAGTTTCAAGTGGGTACAGTACCCACGTGAAACCTTTAAATGGGTACTTGATGCACCTGATGCATGGAAGTATTGATGCACCCAATCTTTTCACTATGATCTGGTACACAGTTGTAGTTGGCGGTGTTGTGCATGAGCCGAGCTAAATCGAGCAGCTCGTTCGGTTCGGTTCGGGAAGTCGAGACTCAAAATTAGGCTCGTAACAAAATGAGCCGAGCCTTGAGCTAGGTCTTCGATTCGTTAGCTCGGCGAGCTAGCTCGGGAAGTCGGCTCGGTAGTTCGATGGTACATATGTTAATATTATTTTTAATAAAATTGTTTATATTATACTTTGTTAGTCATTTCGATTATTACTGTTAATGTCAATTTGTAGTCAATTTATTGTTTTTATTTACATTATTACATGTTAGTTAATTTTATTACTTGTTACATGTTAATTAATTTTATTAATTGTTTATGTAAAAGAATTTTTTGTTAGCAGGGCCGGTCTATAGATTTTCGAGGCCTAATGCGAAAACTGAAAATGAGACCCTCGATATATAATAAAATTTAAATTTTCGACAACTATCTTTATTCGTTGAAATGAAACATAAAAATATTTGGGTGTAACAAATTCGATTTCACTTTTATGTTTTTTTTCTTTTATCGTTTCCGGATAAGTATTTGCGAGACAACATATTATAAAATAGACAAACAATTATTAATAAACAACTAAAGAATAAAATATAAAATAAAAAAATTTAAAATTAAGTAATGAAAATAAATAAAGTATGAAATTAATTAAAATAAATAAATTAAAAAGAGAAAAAGGAATGATATCACCTGAAATTTAATGAAACGATTATAATTCTTTAAATTAACTGAGCACTGTGCCTCACCGGATACCAATTTAACGGAATGGATCAACTGATTTATTTTATTAAAAATAATAGTATTGCATTGATTCTGATATTAGATTATGAGTAAATTTTCCTTGTACATCTACTCTTACAATTAATATATTAATTAGAAAAGACTAAAAGACAAAAAGAGCACTAGTAAGTTAAGTAGGCAATATCTGTATCTTATGAATCTTAGTTATCCGAATCTCATTAAATAATGTTTTATGTTTGCTTTACAGATTTGATGATTAAAGTTACAATAATAAGGTTATAATATTAATATTTAACTATGTTCATTGTGTTAATGATGCATTTTGATCACTGATCCGTTAACATTAACGTGTTTCAGCATGAATAGTGAAGTTTTAGAGCAACAATAAAACTTTTGAGAAGTTTTACCTCAACGCATTCCTACCCGCCTATTTAGCCCTAATTCACCAAAATTCTTATTTTCCCGCAAAAAATCAATTTTTTAACTTAGTAAATACATACACCCACCCACCGCTATAATGAATCATTACATTTATTTTTTTATGTTTGGAAACACTTTTTTTTGATACACTTTTTTTTTTTTTTCCGATTTCTTGGTTTTCGTTTTCATTTTTTTGTTTAGTAAAAAGGGTTCAATTTTGGTAGTTGTTTTAGCTAAAAGTTTTGGTTTTGGCAAAAATGTTTGATTTTGATAGTTGTTTGCCAAAAATACTACGGAAATCGAACGGTTTTGGTAGTTGTTCGGCAAAAAGAGTTCGATTTTGGAAGTTGTTTCGCAAAAAGGTTCTGTTTTGGTAGTTGTTTGGCAAACATGCTCGATTTTCGTAGTTGTTTGGCAAAAAGTGTTCAATTTTGGTAGTTCTTTTGCAAAAAGGTTCGGTTTTCATAGTTTTTGTCAAAAAATGTACGATTTTGGTAGTTGTTTGGCAAAGAGTTTTGATTTTGGTAGTTGTTTCGCAATAATGTTAGATTCCGATAGTTGGTTTGGCAAAAAATGTTCGATTTTGGTAGTTGTTTCGGCTAAAAGTTTCGGAAAATCGAACATTTTTGCCAAAACAACTATCAAAATCGAACCATTTTGTAAAAAAACTATGAAAACCGATTATTTTTGGCAAATTACAACTACTTTCTGGCAAAGAACTATCAAACCCGAACCTTTTTTTTCCAAAAAACTACGAAAACGAAGCTTTATTTGAAAAACGAAACTTTTAGCTAAACAACTACCAAAATCGAACCCCTTTTACTAGGAAAAAAATTGAAAAAAAAAGCGTATTAAAATATCGGGTGGTAATTTTTTCATTTTGCCCCCCAAGTTTCGTTAAGGTAACAAACTTCTTAAAAGTTTCATTTTTGCCCCAAAACTTCACTATTCACACCGAACATCGGTAATTTTAACGGTTCAGGGACTAAAATGCACCATTATGCACATTTTCAGGACCATGTCTGCGACAGTGCTACTTTCGGAATCAAATTTCACAAAGACCCCACTTATTAGGACCATTCCGACAATTAACACTTATTTTGAAATAGACTTTGTCCAATTGAAAGTTTTTTTCCCTTGTTTTTGTTAAAATAGAATCTTAACTTAGTTTCTTGTTTTACTTTTGAGCAAATGACTTTATTGATCACTCATGTTTGTTAAAAACACTAGTTGATCACCCTAGTATGACTTTGTATATTTTCGTTCACTCATGTGGGGTGTTATGTATGCTTTGGGTCACTCACGCGTTTTTTTGGTACAACTCTTGAGTTTTCGAAATTTTTAACATTTTGGTAAAAGTATGAGTTAATTGCTGAAATGGTCCTAGTAAGTGGGGCCTGGTGCATTTTGGTCCCCGAAAGTGGAACTATTGGGGAAATGGTCCCTGAAAGTGTGTCAAATGGTGCAATTTAGTCCTTATTCCGTTACATCCGTCAAATTTTAGCGTGAATAGTTATTTAGGGGGCAAAATCAATTTTTTTATATAATTTAATAGCCGCATTTGGGGCCTAAAATGTAAATAACAAAAAAGTTATATGTAAAAGTAACTTTCTTCATTTTGATTCCAAGTTATCTTTTCTGAATAGAACAAACCATAGCCTCTCTCTCTCAAAACCTTGCTTGCGTTCTTATATATTGCTTGATCCGGCCTATGGGATATGGCCGATTAGGAATAACCACCTCGTCCTTAGGAGGTTGGTCTTCATTCCTCATCTAGTAAGATTCCTATAATTCTACCGTCATATGTATCGATTCTTCAAGGGAACCAAAGCCACATCCATCCTCAAAATTCAAATCTGTTCGAACAGGGAGGCCGATTTGGGAGTTTTGTTAGGATTTTCCAAATAATTACAACCGCAACTTTTACTCGTCTGGAAACAATTTTTGGGATTTTCACTAATCATGGTCTGAAAATACTCACATTGTTGATTTCTTACTACAACTATGCATGTTTGTTTCTTGATTCTTGAAATTTTCATCTTCGGTTTTGGAATTTGATGTGAATTGAAATTTTTGGGTGTTCTTGGTTTGTAAATTGGGGTGGATTTTGAAGATCCACCACCATTTCCGGGGTGGAGGATTTGGTGGCTGCTGATACTGCTGCTCCGATTGCTTCCGCCATTAGAGAAGCCATTTGAAGAGTGAGTAGTCATTGTTTCAGACCTTCAAAGATAGGTGTTTGAGGTTGTGGAGTATAGAGAATGGTACAATGGAAGAATTTGGCCCTGGAAAAAGACTTCATCAGCTAAACACATTTCTGATTTTTCTGAAATTGAGCAGAAAATCAAACTCTTCTTGTGTTCCTAAATGTATTTAAAATAAGGTTGTATAATGAAAGAATAATAAGGTTTTACAGTGGAGTTGTTATATTGTTTTTTTGCTTTCTGCTTTGATTGGAAGATCAAACAAGTCTTCTTCTTGTAAGTTTTCTGTTTGTTCATCATGTTTGCTATTTTTGTTGGGGTGGGGGGGGAGGTGAGGGTGGGGTGCGTTGAAGAAGAAGGGTTGGGGTTTAATTATGTAAATGGTTTTTTTTTAGTTGTTGTTGTTTTTCTAGTAATGATTCTCATAATTTTGTTTTTGATTTTTGATGTTTGTTATCCTAATTGTATTTAGATATAGTTAAAAAATATTATTGAAATTATCGTTTGTAATTTTTTGGTATATTTTGAATTGATTTTTGAGTTGTATTAATTTTTGTTTTAATTGTAAAGTTGTGACCAAGAAAAACGACGAAAATCGAATCCCATAAAAATCGAATTGGAATATTCAATACAAATACCAAATATAAACTTAATAAAACGAACATCGAAAGCGGATTGACTATTACGAACTGAATTATGAATATTAGGACTTTATAACAGGTTTATCTCAGGTTTTATCGTTTATTGGTGTTTAATTCAATAAAGAACAAAACAAAAGTAAATCTCTTACTCTATGTTGAGTAGAGAGAGTTTTTCTTCACTCTATTTTTGAGAATTTTACATTTAGTTATAAGCCTAGTGTGCTATTCTAATAAAATCTAGCTCAAGATCTAGTCATTTTACTAGACATTAGTAAATAATTAGTAATTAGTTAAAGAAAATCATGGAGTTTTGGTAATCCCTCTTCTATTATAATCTCTCTTCTATTATTAAAGCCGATGAATATCATAAATAATATTACATAAACTATCAAAAAAAATTTGTTGATGAGAATTGAATATTCAAATTTTCATTTGAGCAAAAAAATAATTATATCAATTGAAAAATGATAAACTCAAAAAATAGACCAAAACCAAAAACGGAACAGATTAGAATCGTAACCATTGGAATCGATGAGATTGAAACTGAATCGATTTAAATTCTTCCTTTGGGAGAATAGATAAAATAAATTTTGGTTTTTATTTTGACTCAAAACGGAACGGAACCGAGGATCGACGATGTTTGGTAACATTACCATATGAGAATATAATGTCAAGATATTGTTACCATATTTAACAAAGGTGAAAGTTTACTCTTCACACCGTGTGTTATTCCAGTTGTTGCGACAATAGGTTTAACAGATATATGACAAGTATTTAAATCACACACCAGAAATGGTAACCCAGTTCAGTGCCAATGCACCTACCTCTGGGGGCAGCCAAGGGAAAACTCCACTATATAAAAGGTCACTTACAAGGAGGGACTTACTAGTATGCCCACATACTCTCTATCGCCCTAACTATGCCTTTTCAATATAGGCTTCCCTATCCTTTAGATAAGATGATTTACAAACTTCAATTGTCTAAAACTCCTCACTGTTGTTATGAAATAACAACTGTACAGTCAGTATAGAAGCTAGATGATTGCTTCTATACAAAATACGCCTAGAACACTAATACACGAACCTTTGCTTAAAAGCTCTTAGTTGTGTATATGAAAACAAATGAATAAAAGGTGTGAGAACAAGTGTGATACACTGTCTCCTTTTATACTAGGCTTCGGCTCCTCAACATTCAATTTAGTCAATCATCAATAAATGTCAGATTGACAAAATCCGCCGATTAAATGCTCCTCAAGATTCAATTTAGTCAATCATCAATAAATGCCCGATTGACAAAATCCGCCGATTAAATGCTCCTCATTGCTTGACCTTGACCGCATTTAATTACGAATTAACTTGGTCTTCGGTGATAATGTCCGCATCATAAATTCCCTTTATTCAGCATTAGTCACCTATGTCCGCATCATAAACTCCCTTTATTCTGCATTAATCACCTTCGGATTTTCTTAGAGGAGTTGACTTTGATTAATCTTTTGTCCATTGCTCGTTTGAATTAATGCATTGTTGTTAACACATGGTCTAGTGAAAAACTTCATCCAACACGTACATGCTATGTACCAACAAGCTCCCCCTTTGGGTAAGTTTTTCATGACAAGTACCTCCTGTTGTTTTGTAAGGTAGGATGATCCACGCTTAGTGATTAATCAACAGTCTTCTTAAGAGATATCAACTCCACTGATTAGATAGTGAGCACAATAGATATTCATGTTCAAGACACATGAAACATAGAAACACACACTTAAAGTCTTCAACATAAACAACATAACAATAAAAGATAGAGTTTTTAGTGTTCCCAATTTACTCCCCCTATTTGGCATAAAAACATAACCAAAGCCAACATAGAGGGTTTTCATCACATTCTTCACTCCTCATCTGACTGGTCATCAACTGGTTCAGTGTCAGCAACATTGGCAGCAACATTTGGTCTACCAGTCCTCTCCAACTCCTTGATCTTCCTGTCCACATTTGCAAGCTGCTGCTTCTTGGCCTGGATTTCTTCTGTTAGCCTTTGTTTATCAGCCAAGTAGACAGCCATGAGAATCTGTGTTGTGGGATCATTGGAGGTGAAAGGTGGTGGTTGATCAACCTTCTCCACTGGAATATCAGTCCTGTGAGTATGCAGCAGCTTGTCACTGATGATGACTGCCTTGGATTCTGTTCCAGGTCCATCCTCTTCACTCAGCAAATCAGGCCTCTGCTCCAACAATATGCCACAAATCAAGTTGGTGAACCCAATTGGCTTGTTCTTTGCAAAAGACAGGGCATGGTCCACAATTTGATCAAATATGACTTGGCCAAAGTTGAGCTGTCCAGTACCCAACACAAACAGTTGTTTTCCCATGAATTCACTGATATTTGTGCTGTTTGTTGATGGTACCAAGCTGCATATGGCTGCCTTGTGGAGGATGGAGTACTTAAGGCTCAAGGCAGATGCTGGCAGATGTAAGCCCTTTGAAGGCCATTGAGTTACTCCCCCTGCTGTGATTTCAGTCACAATGTCATTCAATCTCAATAGCTGGCCAGTTTCTCCCTTGTCTTCTCTTTTCAGAAATTCATTGATAATAGTGGGACTGAAGACAAACTCATAATCTCTGAGATTGACCCTGTAGAACATTTCATGAGTAGGATCCCTGATCTCAACAGTCATAGCACTGATAAATTCCTTCACCAGTTTGGCCCAGTGCTTCCTTCTCACCAGCATACATGTTATACCACTTGCTTCTAACACTTTCATGTAAGTGCAGTTGTTCAAGGTGGTGTCAGATAGGTGCTTTTCTGGCCAGATAATCCTTGCACACACAAATTTCCATTTTGTTCTCTGGTCAGCACTTCCAAAGTCCACACCATCACAGGGGGCATCAGCAACATGTGCCACTCTTCTCTTATTGATTCTCCCCCTGCTCACATCAAATTGAGATTTCCCCTTTTCATTCTCCTCATCACTTGAATCAACAAGTTTTCTTTTCTTTGATGAGGCAGGGGTATCAGTTTTCCCTTTTGCAGGTCTTTTTCCCTTATCAGTGGGCTTAGGGGCTGAAACAGCAGCCTTACCAGATGTTGAAGCTGATGGTTTGGCATGAGGGGTTTCCTTCTTCTTACCAGTGTTTGGTTCTTTCCCTCTAACAGTTTGCTTCTTCTTCTTAGTCTTATCAGCCCTCTTCTCTATCTCCTCCAGAGTATCATTCAACTCATATAAATCAGAGGGTTCTACTCCCTTCATACTAGACCTGGTTCTTCTTCTAACCACACCAGGTTTAGAGGACACAGCCTCCACATCATCATCTTTCTCTACATCCACATTCTGTTCAACCTCCACATTTGTTTCAACAGTTGGAGGCACATCATCAACCCTGGTTTTTCCTTTAGAGGACATTCCAGATTCTCTATCAACCCTCTTAACTCTAACAGGTTTCCCATTTTTCATCAAAATTCTCTTCTTTCTAGTGAAGACCTGTTGAGTTTTAAGAGTCTCCAACACACTAGCCATAGTGGCATCCTCAGAGTTCACACCCAACTTATCCCCAACATTTTTATCAGAATTTTCTAAATTCTCAGAATCAATAGGGACAGATCTAGTTGATTGCTTAGTGGGACTAGTAGAAACAGGAATAGATGAACATGCATCAACATTAGGGTTCATGGGCATACCGTCATCTTTCCAAGTCAGTCGCAAAATTGGTTCTTTTTCAGGGACCTTGGTTTTTGCTTTTTAAGCCTTTTCTGCTTCTGCCCGTTTCAGTTTCTCAGCCTCTTCCCTAGGAACCCTGATAGCTTCTGCTTCTTCCCTCCTGGCTGCCCTGAGAGCCTCTGCTTCTTCTTCCCTGGCAGCCCTAACTTCATCTTCAGGTGTGACCATTTGCAGCGGAATAGCTTCGAAGAAGGCCTTTTCACAAAAAGGAGTGGAATGTCGTCTTTTTGGTGCCATTGCAATTGCTAGGGCTGTTGGTTTCTTTTGATCAGAGAGATGTTCGATTTTTGGAAGAGATGAAATTAGGAGGGAAGTTCTTTTTGGTAACAATGATAGTGAATGGGGTTTGAGAAACCAACCGCCTTCCTTTTTGAATCAAAAAGTTGTCCAATAACTGACACGCAATTAATTCCTTCAAAATAAAACCGCCAATCTTTGTAACTTTTGTACCCTTGTGGTCTCCGTACCAGTTGTTATAACAAATGACCACTAACAGTTATAACAACTCTTGATCTTGAGATTATTCCTCCATAACACACAACCCAAGGGCTGTTCTTAGATACTCAAATTGATTTATATCTAGCCCTTTGGTAAATATGTCAGTTAATTGTTTGTCAGTAGCAATATGTTCTAAGTGCACAATCTTATCTTCAACCAATTCTCTAATAAAATGATGCCTTATGTCAATGTGCTTTGTCCTGCTATGCTGTACTGGATTTTTGGAGATGCTTATAGCACTCATGTTGTCACAATAGAGAGTCATGGTGTCCTGGTCAATTCCATACTCTTTTAACATTTATTTCATCCATAGCAATTGTGTACAACTGCTTCCAGCAGATATATACTCAGCTTCGGCTGTGGATAAGGACACTGAGTTCTGTTTCTTGCTGAACCAAGAGATTAGGTTATTTCCCATAAAGAAACAGCCCCCTGAGGTACTTTTCCTATCTTCAAGATTTCCTGCCCAGTCAGCATCACAATAACCAATCAGACTATTCCCAGTGTCATTTGTATAGAACAGTCCATACATGTAGGTCCCTTTGACATACTTGATAATCCTTTTAACCAAGGACAAGTGACTTTCTTTAGGGTCTGATTGATATCTAGCACAGACTCCTACAGACTGAGTGATGTCAGGCCTACTGGCAGTGAGGTACAACAAGCTACCAATCATACTCCTATACAAACTTGAGTCAACACTCTTCCCATTTTCATCCTTGGTGACTTTTATGTGAGTAGCCATAGGAGACCTTTTCTCTTTAGAAGAGTCCATTCCAAATTTTGAAATGATATTCTTGGCATAGTTTGCTTGGTTTAGGTATATCCCTTCTTTCTTTTGATAGATTTGAAACCCAAGAAAGTGTTTCAGTTCACCTACCATGCTCATTTCAAATTCTGACTCCATTTGTTGAATAAACTGTTGTACCAACTGGTTTGACATTCCACCAAAGATGATGTCATCAACATATATTTGTGCCACAAGTAGTTTTCCTTTCTCTTTGTGTATGAACAATGTATTGTCTGCTCCTCCTCTAGTATACCCTTGTTTCAAAAGATACTCAGTGAGTCTTTCATACCAAGCACGTGGAGCTTGCTTTAATCCATACAAGGCTTTCTTCAACTTGTACACATGGTCAGGATTGTTAGGACACACAAATCCTTTGGGTTGCTCAACATACACTTCTTCTTGAACAACACCATTTAGAAATGCTGTTTTTACATCCATTTGATACAATTTGATCTTTAAATGGCAAGCAACTGCAAGCATGAGTCTGATAGCTTCAAGTCTGGCTACAGGGGCAAATGTTTCTTCAAAGTCAAGCCCTTCAACCTGAGTATACCCTTGGGCAACAAGTCTTGCCTTGTTTCTAACAATGTTGCCTTGTTCATCTTTCTTATTTTTGTAAATCCATTTTGTTCCTATAACATTGAACCCAGGAGTTCTAGGGACCAATTTCCATACCTCATGTCTTTCAAACTGGGCTAACTCTTCTTGCATAGCTAGTATCCAGTGTTCATCTAGAAGAGCTGCTTTTATGTTTTGTGGTTCATTCTTGGACATAAAGCAGGTTTCACCTAGCATTCCAGCCATCTTCTTGTAATCCACCCTATCCTTCTTTCTTGTGATTCGTCCTTCATTAATGGCATCAATAATTGCTTCCTTTGGGTGATGCCTTTGGATACGAGCAGGTGGTTCAACAATGCTGGCAGATTCAGTATCTTCAGTATCATCTGAGATAGAGGAAGTATCTTCAGTATCTTCATTCGGTGACTCCCTAGTTTCAATAGGTATGGCATCAAACACTTCATCTTGTATTGCTTCATCCATTATTTTCACATTTATGGTTCCATAATAGTGTTGGTTCGAATATTAAATACTCGAAAAGCTTTACTATTTGGGGAGTATCCAAGGAAGATGCCTTTCTCTCCTTTTGCATCAAACTTCTGCCTATGTTCTCGGTCAGTCAGAATGTAGCATTCACTGCCAAAAATATGAAAATATTGTACATTCGGCTTTCTCCCCCTCCATATTTCATATTGTGTGTGCAGTGTGCCTGGCCGAAGGGTGATTCGATTGTGAATATGACAGGCAGTGTTGATAGCTTCAGCCCAAAATTTCAAAGAAATATTCTTCGCATGTAGTAATACTCTTGCCATTTCTTGAAGAGTTCGATTTTTCCTTTCCACAATGCCATTTTGTTGTGGAGTGATTGGAGCAGAAAATTCATGGTGAATTCCTTGGGAGGTACAATAGTCATCGAACTTGCTATTCTTGAATTCTTTACCATGATCGCTCCGGATGCGAATGATCTTGACTTCCTGTTCATTTTGAACCTGAGTAGCCAGCTTGTAGAATGCATCAAAACACTCAGATTTTTCACGCAAAAACACCACCCATGTGTATCTGGAATAGTCATCGACTATTACATAGGCATATCTTTTTCTTCCAATACTTTTCACCTGCATGGGCCCCATTAGATCCATATGCACCAGTTCAAGTAGTCGATCAGATACCACTTGTTGTAACTGTTGGTGAGACACTTTCACTTGCTTGCCAACTTGACATTCAGAACATTGAATTGTTTGAATGTTTAGCGTGGGGAGTCCTCTGACCAGTTCTTTTTGAACTAGTTTCTGGAGATTTCTATAGTGAGTGTGCCCCAATTTTTTGTGCCATAACTCTGCTTCATGAGTAGTATGACAGCTTAAAGCCTTCTGTGTTGGCCATTGATAACAGTTGTCACTGGATCTTTCAGCCTTCATAAGCAGATGGTTATCTAGGTCTCTTACTTCACAAGCACTTTTGCTAAATTGTACATCCATGCCATCATCGCACAGCTGGCTGATACTGATGAGGTTGGCTGTTAGACCTTCTACTAGCAACACATTGCTTAACTGTGGTAGGCCAGAGACATTTAGTACACCTTTTCCTACAATTGTTCCTTTTGCCCCTCCACCAAATGTGACATGTGATTGCTTCACAGGTTTTATTTTTGATAGATAACTATGGTTACCAGTCATGTGTCGAGAGCAACCGCTATCAAAATACCAACCTTCCCAAGTTGTAGCTTTCAGAGAGGTAAGGACAACATTTCCAACAGTTTGTTTCTTGGGAACCCACATAGTTTTTATTTTAGGTTTCCAAGTCTTTTTGGTATCCTGTGTATACCTATTCCTTCCCTTACCATACAATTTGTAGCAATAAGGAGCTATGTGTCCCTTTTTCCCACAGTGATAACATCTCCACTTAGGTTTAGAGTGTCTCTTATTGTGATGATATCCTTGATCTTCCCAATAACCTATCCCACTGGTACTCTTATGAGGTCTTCCTTTTTCCAGTATCTCATCAAGAAGATTTGTGCTTGAATTCATCATCTTAATACCTCTTTCCATAGTCTGGACCTTCCCATCGAGAACTCCAATCTTATCTTTAAGATACTTGTTTTCTTGAAGCAATTCCTTATGCCTTTCATCACTTTTGCCTTTCTCTGTTGTGATAGCAAGATAGGCCTCAGTTAGTTTAGTCCAGCTATGAAAAAGTTTCTCATAGTCAGCCACCAGTTCTTCATGAGTGATTTCAGCCTCTTCATCGCTGTTGTTCCCGTTGTTATCAACAACCGGTTCCTCCTGATCAGGTACATTTGCTATTGTGATGAAAGCAATGACCTCATCATCATCTTCTTCATCATCTGAATCCTCAGAGAAAGTGGTGCAATAGTTCTTGTGTTGCCTTCTCAAAAATGTAGGACATTCTGATTGAATGTGGCCAAAACCTTCACATGCTCGACATTGGATACTTTTTCCTTTGTTCCCATTTTTGTATGTCGAGCTACTTCCCTTTGAGAATTTGTTCTCACCTCCTTTGGAGAACCTATCTTCTCTTTTCTCTCGGAACCCTTGGTATTCTTGAGCATCATTCCCTTTCTTGTTGATACGCTTAAACGTTTTATTAAAATTTTTGACCAGCATTCCAATCTGCTCAGTAAGACCAGAAATTTAGCAAAATACCATGGTCAACGCATGGTATTTGCAAAATTGACCAGATGTAAATTAAATTGGAGTTTAGCACATTTGACACGTGAACTGACTATTTTGCCCTTAAAAAATCTAATATATATACTTTATTCTCTCTTCATTTCATTCACTTTCTTCAACTCACTCTCTCTCTTCTTCTCTCACCTCAAATTCTCTCTAGCTTTCTTCCTCCACCGCTCATTCCGCCGCCCACCCTCTTCATCGGAATCGTCATCTTCACTTCCTTTATAAATGCTTTGGTCCTTTAAAGTTGTTTTTCTTAGAAAAGTTTAAATCTTTTTCAATTTAGTTGACTCATAATCCCGTTTTTCAATATAGTTGATTTAAAATCACGTTTTTTAATTAGTTATATACTTTATATGTATTGTGTTTTTATTATTTGAAGGTTTTTGAACAAAAGTTTGGATCTTTTCTGAAAAGTTTGAATCTTTTCTAAAAAGATTGAATCTTTTCAAAAAAGATTGAATCTTTTCAAAAAAGTTTGAATCTTTACTAAGATTTTTATGGATATGTGGCTAAATTTGCACTAAAAATTATAGATATATGTGTAAAGTTTGTTCTTTTGGTACTTTAATGTTGTTTTTTGAACAAAAATTGAATCTTTTTAAGTTGAACACAAGATTTTGAGTTTAAATAATGTTTAAACTATGAATTTATGTTTTATATGTGTTATGTGTATGTAATTTGAAGATTTGATGTTGTTTTGTAATAAAAGTTCGAATCTTGGGGGTATTATGTTGATATAGTCTCGTTTCTTATAAGTATAACACTGTATAATAAAGTATAATAAATTATTATGTTTTTTATAAGTATAACACTGTATAATTTTATGTGTGTTACATGTATGTAATTTGGTTTAATTATTTCAGGTTGAAGAATTAGTGAGTTCAAGTTCGAAAGTAGCACAAATGGCCGCTGGAGAAAAGATTCATGTTGAAGAATATAAATTTGATTCTTTTTATTTCTTTTTTCTTTTCTATGGTTCTTTTTAGTCTTCAAATGTATTAGTAACATTTATTTGTTCCATACCCTAATGAAATCAACATTTCTTTGTGGTTTGTACTAATTTTAATATATTAATCCAATTTTTATGGTTGTATCCAATTTATGTCCGATTTTTTTGTAATATATATCAAATTAATGGTTGTTGGGTTGAACTTTGTAACATCAATTTGATGCAAAATAAATCGCAAAGATAAATCATGACAAAGTTAGGTTATTTGTGAAATTAAAGTGATTACAACGTAATATAATAGATTATAATGGATTATAATAGCTTCAATTTTCATTAAGGGCAAAATAGTCCGTTCACACATCAAATGTGCTAAACTCCAATTTAATTTACATTTGGTCAAAAACGCAAATATCATGCGTTGACCATGGTAGTTTGCTAAATTTCTCGGGCTTTTCTCCATTGAGCACTCTGGTTTTGAAGTAACATCCTTACAATCTATCTTAAGAGCTAGGCTCTTGTTCCCTTCATTTTCAATGTTGAGCTCCTTCTCATAGGTATCCAAATTCCCAAGAAGAACATCTAGCCGATACGTGGTTAAGTCTTGTGCTTCCCCTATTGCCAGAACTTTTCCAGCAAATCTAGCTGGCAGAGATCTAAGTACTTTTCTGACCATCTTCTCCCTACTCATTGGCTCTCCAAGTGAGGCGCACTCAGTGGCAATTTTGGTCACCCGAAATCCATACTCCTTGATGGTTTCATCGTCTTTCATTTTCATGGATTCCTATGTTGATGCCAATTGTTGTAGACGAGCTATCTTTACTTGGGTCGTTCCTTCATAGGTATTCTGTAGAATGTCCCATGCGTTTTTTGCCACTGTTTCCATGGTAATCAGCTCGTAAACATTCTCGTCAACACATGAACCTAATGCATTCATGGCTCGAATATTTGCCAGTGCCAGATCCGACTCGAGAAAAATTGACCGTTTACTACCTTGGTGGGTGGTTCCCATCCTTTCACAACCACCATCCATGTCATTTTCTCAAGTGACTTGAGAAAAATTGTCATCTTGTTTTTCCAAAAACTATAGTTACTACCATTTAGATCTGGTGGTCTGAGTGATTGATTAGATTGTGTCATCTCGTTGTGTGAACAGTACGGATCTTTGTGAACTCTGTATATCGAGCTTGTTGGAATTTTATACATGTTTTGCATATCAAATTATACAAAAAC
>CM016567.1:6549595-6733882 GCA_003412495.2 Echium plantagineum | reverse complement strand
TGGTATCCAAATCAAACAAACCTAGTCTCTATTTATAGATATTAAAAAATAAAAAATCTTGGAGAAAAAAAGTTAATTTCGGTAAAATAATATTTCAAAAATGTCAAATAAATGATGGAGTTGTCTATGGTGTAAAAAGTACATGACAATAGTATACTTTTATCATAGTAATTAGAAAGTTATTCAATAATTCTCCAAGAATAGATACCTATATCAATTACTCCCTGCTGTATGCAAATATATTTAGAATTTGGGCAAATTGATACCTTGTTGACCAAAATTTAAACTTGGAACATCCTTACCTTTTTTCTTTTTTTTACAAAAGTAGCATTTTTACCTCAAAGTTAAAACAAACTACATTCATACTCTTTTCTTCCTTCTTCTTCTTCTTCTTCTCCACACATCATCTTCTTCCCCATCATCGCTTCTTCTTCACCAAACATAGCCACCATTTTCACAAACCCACCACCACAAACAACCCTAAATTCGAAACAACCATCAGTTTTATATTCCTCCCAATCTTTTTTTCTTCTTCACAAACCCATTACCACAAACAACCCCACACCCATAATTTCGAAAACCCACAGGGGTTTTGGGGAGGGGGGGACACGACTTCACAGGGGTTTAGAGTGGAAGCGCCATTTCTTATGGGTAGGGTGGTTGTGGGTGGTGGGGGTGGTTGGCGGTTGTTGTTGGTGAGGTAGGTGGTGGGTTTGTGAACTAGAAGAAGAAGGCGATATGGGGAAAAAAATGAAGATGATGGTGGTTTTGAATTTGATATTTTTGGTAGAGTAAATTGCTGAAATGGTCCCCAAGGTGGGTTCAGGTTGCCTTTTGGTCATCGAAAGTCCAAAAGTTGCAACTCGGTCCACGATATTGGCCAACGGTTGCAGATTGGTCCAAAATTTAATCAAACCGTTAATTTTTAATCCTCCAATGGCGATTGTAGTTCACTCTTAAGCTAATTCTATTATTACCATTCTAACTTATTAACAACGCATGTAACTCACAAGGCGCGTGGGCCGTTAACATTTAACAGCGCCGTAAATTTTGGACCAATCTGCAACCGTTGGCCAATATCATGGACAGATTTGCAACTTTTGTACTTTCGGGACCAAAAGGTAACCTGAACCCACTTCGGGGACCATTTCAGCAATTTGTTCATTTTTTGTACTAGTGGGTTTGTGAAGTGTTGATGGTTATGGTTGGTAAAGAAAAGGCGAGCCTGCTTTAGATGCTTAAACCAAAAACTTAAGCTTCTTGCTTAAATAGGGTAATTTAGACTAATTACCTTAAAAACTCATAAATGGCAACAAATACTCAAAAATCAATCTAATGAAAACCCACAAAAATTTTTGTCTGCTTCACTGACACGCATCAATTAAAGACAAATCAACGAAATTCGTATCCTTTTTACTCAAGTCAACCCTCCCAAATTAATTTATAGAAATTTTAAACCCAAAAAATCAAAAATCATTTTTTCTTGAATTTAAACGCAAGAAATTGCAGCACAAACCTCATTGTCTCTTGAAGCGAAAACTAAAATTAATCAATGACTACCTTGAATTCAAGAAGGATAAGTAATGTTGAATAGCCAAATTTTGGACATTGTTGCTGCTAGATGATATATAAGTAATATTGCATGGGTTCATGTTGGCTGTGTAGCAGTTCAGTATGGAAAAAACTTATGAAAAAGTTGTTCTAATAGCCATAGAATGATAAGTATTGGTATTGTTATGATTACGAACATTGTTCGGTTCACGTGTTGTGTGATTAGTGTGGCTACTACTGGTTGTGCTGTTAAATGACCGAGTAATTCGTAACCCGTTCGTTGCTCGACTCGGAAAACCCGGGTCCGTTATCCGCTCGTATCCTTATCGAGCGATACTCGAGTAATATTTTTTACTCGATACCCGAATCGAAAAACCTGGGTCTGCTCGATTACCCGCTCGTTTATTTTTTATATTGTATATTTATATGTAATATATGTTATAATTTAATCATATTGAATTTCAAATGACCAATATAAAATTAATATTGAAAGGAATTCTCAAATCTGCATTTAACAATTAAATATGTTTGAAGAGAACCCCAAAAATAAAAAATTCAAATAGAAATTTGGGGATAACCCGGAACCCGCTCGTCGCCCGGCTAAAAACACCGGCTCGGTACCCGCTCGTATCCTTATCGAGCGATACGAGGGTGATACATTTGCTACCCGGCTCGTTATAACCGGGTAATTACCCGACTCGATAAAATAAATACCCGACGACCCATTACATGCTCGAACCCGATTCGTTAACAGCACTAACTACTGGTGTAAGGATTATTGATAATAATGTTGTTTGTGTAGCAGTTTAGTAAGAAAAAAGATTATGAAACTGATGTTAAAATAACCATAACAAGATAACTATTGATAGTGAATGATTACCAACATTTTTCGGTCCCTGTCTTGTATGGTAGTATTTGGTAAGCTAATAGGTTTGATGTTCTTGCCTATTTATGTTGGGTGCATACTATCTAAATTACTTGTCTTGTGAAAAACAAACTATTGAAATTAATTGGTTAGTAAACTGATTATTTCGGTAGCATTTTCCACCAAAACGGATAAAATAGCAGAATAACAATTTAAAAGAGTACTTGTTTACCAATTTGCTAGTAAATGGTTATTAGAAGAATGGCACAATAACAATTTAAAGAGTAGTTTTGTTAACAATAAATTTGACATTAAACACAATATAAACAAACAAGATACTCCAAAAATTCCTTATCTACTTGATCACCATGGTAACTAGAAAATCGCTACTAGAAGAACGAGATAATAATAATTTATGCACAGTTTAGTATAAAACAGTCAGTATCAATAGTCGTTTTATTACGACTATTGAAGGAGTTGTTCGGTATCCTTTTCTCTAAATAAACGGCTACCCAAAATATGAATCTCTAAATCATTAAATCCATAGCTAGTAGTAACAATATAAACAGTAGTACTAATCAAAATAGAAATATGGAAACATAATCGAGTTTGAAGTGATAAATTCTCTCATGCTTAATAACATATGAGCAATAAACATTAGTACTCATCAAATTAGAAATAAAGAAACATAATCGGAATTTTGAAAAAAGAAGATCATTCTATATCAATTTGGATGCAGGAAGAATTGCCAACATGAGTCGAAAATGATGGCGATTGGCCAACATTCATTTGACCGGCTCTATTCATTAAAAATGAACCATTGAGTTATGATTCATGTAATATTGAAAATTTCTTTTATATTTGCGGGTTTTTTTTCGGAATCATTCTTGACAATAAAACTAGACCGTAATCAAGATTAATGGATGAGATTGAGTTTTAAACCAACTTGCAAGTAACTATAGTTAAACAATATTAATTTCTTATTTTTATTTTTCTTCTTCATCTGTCTGACACTCACGTCTATTATCTGGTCATCTCTGTCAACTCCTCTCAGTCTCATGTTTCACTAATTCTATAATTGAATTCCTTTTCTCCAATCTCTCCCCACAGGTTTGTTCTTCTGCTTATATATTTCTTTTTTCAGTTATTTAAACTTTTCTAAAATTGATACTGTTATTTTTATTAATTCTGAAAAGGTTGAATATTTAATTTTCTGGTTATTGAGTGCTAACATTATAGTTATTAGGGTTATCGTAGTTGAACTTTTGGTATCTCTGTGAGATTTTTTGTACCTTAATTTTTAGATTTGACTTGAAAAATGAAAATATCAATTAGAACGTATTTAGGTGAGTGTTATGCTTAAAAACAATATTTGATGCTTGTTTTATTTTATTTTGTAAAGACTTAACCTTTCTACTAGGTGTTTGTGTTTTCTTCAAAAAAAATTGTGTGATTTACTAGATCTCATTTATTTATTTCAATTAATTTTTCATATTTGTGCTATTTTTGTTCCTTGATATATGCTTCTGGCCTATTTTTAAGGTGAAAAGTTGTAAAAATAAAATCTTTATTAGTTTTAATCACAAATTCTTAAATGTGTTTGGCATTCTGGGGATTGTGTACTGAATTAAGGGTAATGTTATTTAGGATATACAAAGCTAGAGCTTTTAGAATTGTTCAAATCATATTTAGTGTTGTTTTTGCTTTATCTTGCAACCTTTTTCAGCTACTTCTGTTCGAGATCATTCATGTTGTAACAATAAATTTTCTTAAGTCTTGAATTTAATTGACAACAAGAAAGTGAGCAGTCGCAAAGAAATTTATATTGAATGATTTGGGTATAATTTCTATTTGATCCTTTGATTCTACTTCACAATATAAGTCAAGGGCCTTCGGAGCTTGTTCTTGAACTTGATTGTTGAATGTTTGAAGATTTTGATAAGTCAAGGGTATTCGCAGCTTGCTCTTGAACTTGATAGTTGAATGCTTGAATGTTTGAAGATTTGGATAATTCAAGGGCCTTCGCAGCTTGCTCTTGAACTTAATCATTAAATGTTTGAAGATTTGAATACGTCAAGGGCCTTCGCAGCTTGTTCTTGAAGATTCGAAGATTTAAAGACTTGAATGTTGATGAATTCAAATGCATGTTGAATGTTGATGAAGTGTTCTCTGATTTGTAGAGCTTTTCTCTTCTTCTGCTTTTGTTTGTTTTCTTGCAAATGAAATCTCCCCCTCCAAATGAATGAGAATGCTCTATTTATATGCAAACAAATCCACGGAATTGAGCTTTGACTTAGGCTTGAGCTTTGACTTGGGTTTGAGCCTTTAATAATTGTTCTTTAATTTAATTTAAAGAATAATTATATGATTTGATAAATAATTATATCTTTTTATTTGTTTAAAAGACATAATTATCTATTTCATTAATTATTTCTACTTATTTATTTGGTGAAAATAATTATTTATTATGATCCCGATTTCTCATATGTCGAACCATAATGGGACGATCCAATCTTCCATGTAACCATTATAATTTGATAATAAATGTCACACATACATATTTGATTGGACCGTACGATTTAATTAACTGAATTTCAAAGGATAATTTATTAACTTGGAACTTAATTAATTGATATAATTGGAATATTTACTGAATAAACTTCCATTATCAACAAATGCCCCTTGAACTTGACGTACGTACTCAAATTTGTAGAATCTTTGAAGTAGTCGCGTTCGATCAAATTTTGAATGATAAATTTCGTATGGACTTTGAAGGTATCCTAATGAATAGGGAATCTTCAAATGAGTGTATTAATCGACTAATACTTGGAGTTGTAGGGCTGTAAACGGACCGAATTATACCGAGCGTATATACGTTTGAGTTCGGTTCGCATGAGGTCAAACCGGACAGAACTATTGCGAACTATCCGAACAAGTTCGGTTTGGTTGGCAAAAATGTTCGATGCGATTGGATATTTGGGCGGATGAGAGGGAGATGACTCATGGAAATTAGTGGAAATGGTGAGATATTAAAGTGGAAGTGATTTTTCTGGACTTTAGAGTATATATAAGCAAAAATTCTCTATTAATATGCAAGCAGAACTAAATCGAACTGTTTGATTTCGAGCCGGGTCGAACCTTTTACGTTCGCTCACACTTGGAAAAATGTCGACGGGTTTTTTTTGGATGACAAATTTCTGAGTTTGTTATCCACACCCATACAATGGCACTTCAATTGCTATCGTAATATTTGAAACTCATGCTGACTAATGAGAGTGTTTAATTCAATTAAATACAACTCCTCAAAGCAAGATTTTAGGCTAGAATAATGAATTTATATAGCTTATCAACAACAACAAATTGCCAACAAATTTACAGCTTGCACCTGATTATACTCCTCTGCCTCCTATATACATGAGAATAGCACCGTACCCATAGTCAACCATCAAGTCATCGTGGAGATCATAGTCGCCTAAGCTCAACTTTTCGTTCGTCGTCGACATCGACATTGAACGGCTCTTCTTCGGCATTGGCACATATCGGCCTTTCTTCTTCTTTTTCGAGGTAATGCTTTCAGTCTTCACCATTTCCTTTGGTTCGAACATCAGTATGAGATCAATGAAAAATATCATTATTTTCTGTAGTTGTCGAGACGTGTTCGAACATGCATAAAATGACCATGCATGATTGCATGACGATATATGATCATTTAATCAAATATACTCATGGCACTTCTTAAACTTAGTTTAATAACAAAACAGGGGGAAGCTAGTCCACATGTTGACTTCACACAATAGCCATAGAAGCATTGAGAAGTTCCATTTTGTTGAGAATGTGAAGAAGCCAATTATTTCGATTTCATAGATTAACGCACCGCATTTTCCCATCTCCCATATACTACTAGAACAGTGAGCATGAGAAAGTTTGGTTGTGTTTGTTCATTCTAGCTTATAATTCTATTGGCGGTTGATTTCATGCGTACACTTTCTCTGATAGACACTACTAGAAAACGAGCTTTTGGAGTCGGGAGGTCAAATCCGACGCCAGCGTAGAGGCTTCGGATTCACGTCGGATTGACTTCAGAAGAGAGGTCAACCCATAAAATTTGAAATTGGTGTCAAAATGGCTTAGGACATATTAATTTGCTTCGGATGGAAAATCCGAAGCCAAAAATAAGGTTTCGGAATGGCTTCGGATTGGATTCAGGAGGCTGGTCAACTGCAAAAATGTTGAATGACTCTGAAATTGGTGTCAAAATTACTTCAGAATGGCTTCAGACATATTAATTGATTTAATTTATAACAAAATAAAATAAAAACTGAATCAATTCCGAAGCCAAACTTATAACGAAACCAGACATATGTTTGATAATAATAAACGAAATGAACTAAAAATTGAAAATAGTATTAGAATGGAGTCAGAATGGCTTCGGACTCCAGTATGGTTTCGGAATTGCTTGGGATTTCGAAATTTTTTTCTGCTATGAAGGATTTAGCTTCTGAAATGATAGATAGTGGCTTCAGAATTGCTTCGGGCGTCATGTAAGAAGAGGATTCAAATATCTACCATATACTTAAGCTTTGGAATGGCTTCAGATATTCTAACTTCGGAGTGGCTTCGGACTAAAAATTGAAAATAGTATTAGAATGGAGTCAGAATGGCTTCGGACTCCAGTATTGCTTCGGAATTGCTTGGGATTTTGAAAATTTACATTCTGAATCCAATCCGAAGCCATTTTGGATTATGGTGTCTAGCCGTTGGATTGAGATTCTTAAGGACGGTGAAGATTGAGTTATTTATATAGTGTAGTGTTATGTGATTGGTGGGTTTGGAAAGGTTTGGATCGTGGTGTCTAGCCGTTGGATTGAGATGCTTAAGGACGTTGGAGATTGAGTTTATTTATATAGTGTGAGGAATTATTTTTTGTATTGAAATTTTGATTATAAATTATTTTTCATTGATATTATAAATTTATAAAATTAATATAATTGTCTTTGTTTATGTTTTAACTTTTGTCTTTGTTCTAAGTTCTTGCATTCTTTCTTTTTTATTATTCATTAATATAAAGTTGGATAATTCAAGCACATATCGACATAATACATCATAACTAATTATTTGTGATGTAATCATGTAATTCATCATAACAAATTATTTGTGAAGTAATCATGTAATTATTTGTCAAAACTTGTCCTATTAGATCATACAACTACGACAAAATAGGACAAGTTTGTTATAAAGTATTCATGTAACTAAAGTATTAGATTATAAGAGTTAAATAGATTAACATGATCATTGTTAAAAGAGTAATTCGTGTGATTAAAGTATTACATCAGTACTTATATGCTAAGTATGAATGTCATGATATGAATGAATAACTCTTGCTTTGGTGTAAAGCAAGAATGACATATCAAAATTACTTCGAAGTTATAGTTCGATAGTATTAGATTATAATCGAATTAAATAGATTAACATGATCATTGTCAAAAGAGTAATTGATGATTATGTCATGTATCATACTATTATGTTGATAAATTTGTCAAAATTTGTACTATTAGATCATTTACTACGACAAAATAAGACAATTTTGTCCTTTTCGGTATTTGTTTTAATTTCTTAATTCTTTTCTTTAACCATTCATTAATCTAATGTTTAATAATTCAAGCACATATCGACAAAATACATCTTAACTAATTATTAATGAAGTACTCATGTAATTAAAGTAGTACATCAGTACTTATATGACAAGTATGAATGGCGTGATATGAATGAATAACTCTTGCTTTGGTGCAAAGCAAGATAGAATGACATATCAAAATTAGTTCGTATTTCTTTTGTTTGATCAATAAAATTGTTTCGTTGGTATAATAAATAAATAAAAGATAGAATGACATATCAAAATTAGTTCGAAGTTGTGGTTCGATAGTATTAGATTAAAATCGAGTTAAATATATAGATTAACATGATCACTGTTTTTTTTTAAAAGGGAAACCCTTTTATTTTATTAATGTGAATAATTCATTACAATCATCAATACAATTCGTAAACTCGTAAATTCAAGGAAATAGGCGACTAGCATCAAACTAGTGAGAGAAATCATCTCTCTAGCCAATTCCTTGCTAGCAAGAGGGCTCGAACCCGAGAATGTAACAAAGATATTACATTGAACCTCAAGAATGTAACACCGCTCATGTGTATATTCTCTGCAACACACCTGAAGTACGAGAACATCTTCGGTAAGTGTGCATTTGAATATTAATTCAATCCATATTATATAATTCAATCCATATTTGAGTCGGATTGGCTTCAGTTGCAAAGGATTCGAAATGGCTTCAGAAATCAAACAAATTTGAGTCGGATTGGCTTCAGATCCTGAAACGTGGATTGGATTTGGCTTCAGAATGGCTTCGGATCCAGAAATTTTAGCTTCAGAATGGCTTCGGAATGGCTTCAGAATGGCTTCGGATTTTTTCCGAAAGAAGCTAGGCTTGGGAATGGCTTCGGACATATCAGAATTATGGCTATTTATACACCATTTCAATCATTCTCATGCCTTTTTAATCAACATCTTCCATCTTCTTTCTAAAATCATAAATTCATATACATTTTTTTCTTCATTTTTGTTAAATACTAATCTTTAATTTGTTTTTGTTTTCTAGACTAATTCATAAGAGGTAACCATTCTAAATTCAACTTCATATACATTTATATTTCATTTTTGTTTAATATTAATATTGAATTCATTTTTCATTTTGTAGGCTAATATTTCATAACAAGGTCATAAAGAGGTAATTTTATATTTGCGTTCTTTTATTATTTCAATCATTTATTTATTTGTCTAACTTTGTCTAATTTTTTTCTTCTTATGTTATTTGTAGGAAAAAGTGTGTTCCTCAAAATATTTGAGGTATTTTTGTTTTTTTGAATAATGTTTATGTTTTATTAAATATGTATCCAAGTTTGATGTATGTGTGTTTTGAATTAATGGATTTTTCTTTGTGTTTTTTGTTGAGTAGGTTGTGTTTAAATGTATTTTGGATGTTTCATTATGTTATGTGTTTTGTGTATTGTATTTTGATTGTAATTGTGTTTCAAATGTGTTTTGAATGTATTTTGGGTGCATTTGATACGATTGCAGCCTGGAATTCTGCATAAATTGCAGAAACCAGGCTGCAAATTTTTTTTCTGCTATGAAGGATTTGGCTTCGGAATTACTTCGGAAATCATAGATACTTGCTTCAGAATTACTTCGGGCGTCATAGATATTGACTTCATAATTGCTTCGGAATTGATTAGATAAGGCTAGAAAGGAGTAGGATTTGGATTCAGAAATGCTTCAGAGTTTGGCTTCGGATTCGCTTCAGTATAATCTTTATGTCAAATCAATGTTGGCTTCAAAATGGTGTCAGACATTTTGGATTCAAAATGGCTTCGGATCTCAAAATTGCGACAACTTTTTTTCCTCGGACGTGATCCGACTCCATTCCGAAGTAATTGCTCTTTTTTCTTCGGATGTACTTCGGATTTGGGCGACGCAAAAGGTCTGTTTTCTAGTAGTGAGATATACAGTCGTATCTGAAAAGTCAATACCTGTACTCAAGATATTTGTACTGATAAACAAATATTTAAACTTGAGTTACATGTACCTGATGGACAGATACTTCTACCTGAAACATCGATACTTGTATCTGACGCATCGACGATACTTGTTCTTGATATACTTGTACCTCGTAGACAGATACTTGGACTTGAGTTACATGTACCTGATCGACAGATACTTTCTACCTAATACATCAATACTTGAACTGTCGAAATACAACTTGTATCTGAGACATCGATACTTGTATCTGAGACATCGATACTTGAACTTGAGATACACGTACCTCATAGACAGATACTAGTACCTAAGACGTCAATACTTGTACATGATAGGCATATACTCGTATTTGAGATATCAATACATGTGCTTGAGATACATGTACCTGGTACACAGATACTTGAAATTGAGTTACATGTACCTACATAAGACATCGATACTTGTACAGTCGAAAGACAACTTGTATTTGGACATCGATACTTGTAATTGAGATACACGTACCTGATATACAGATACTAGTACCTAGACAGATCCTTGTATTTGAGATATCGATACTTGTGCTTGAGATACATGTACCTTGTACACAGATACTTGATCTTCAGTTACATGTACCAGATAGACAGATACTTTGTACCTAAGACATCGATACTTGTACAGTCAAAGGACACCATATTTTGCAGAGTGATGACTTGGAGATTCTTGAGTCCTCGGTTGATGAGTACCAAGGAGAAGTTGAGCAGCCCTCTGTTTTTTGAAGTAGCTCGGTTTGTTTCGGACGTTGCTCAAACACTCATTGCAGGTATTTGGAAAGCTATACGTGAGAAATTGACTTGCAAATCATTAAGGACATTTTATCTATGTGTGTTCAAGTTGGCCTTGCTCTTAAGAAGATGAAGAACATCAACAAGTCGGAGTTCCCTATGATGGAAGATATACTGAACTCATTCTTTGAAAGTGTGCAGTCCTTTCATGATGCGCAACTATGACTTTTGGATATTCAGACATTATCCTTCTTCCACTGCTCGGCTGACCCACATTTAGACCCAGATTGAAGATAGATCGAAGCATGTGGAGAAAGTTACGAAGGATTTAGTTCAAGCAAATGCAAAAGAAGCAGGATTGAAGCAAAAGGGAAACAAGTCATTCATGCTTTTCTCTATCAAGATCAGAAGTACTTGAAGTCAATGTAAGCTGAAGCATCATCTCTTGAAGAAAAGATAGCTTTGTTGCAGTATACAACTCCAATGAGCAAGAACGATGAAGAGCAACTTCAGAAGATGAAAGACATGGATGCCAAGAAGCATGGACTGAAATTTGAAATTTGACTCTTTCTCCTTTACAATTTGAAATTTGACTTTTGCAGGTGAAGTATCTTTGGCAACTGTGTTGTAGCTTTTGTTAGTACCGATACTCAACCCCATATCATGTGCTCGAGTAGCCAGCTGCTCGAACGTCTTAGGCACGATCCCCTGCAAGATGTATTGTAGCTCCCACTTCATACATTGTATGCACATGCTGATCGCCGAATCTTCTGATAAACGGTATTTGCATCTAAGGCTTAGATTCCTCTAACGTGTAATAAACGTTATCACATGCTCATCCTTGTATTGCTTGGCATTTGTTAGCTCTATCATGCTGACTATTCTTTGGGTGCTGAAGAAGTGATTCAAGAAGTCATCTTCCAACCGACTCCAACTATCTATAGAAGCTGGTTCCAACTCAGTGTACCAGTCGAATGCATTGCCTTTGAGAGAGCGAACAAACTGTTTCACCATTAAGTCTCACTTTGTTCCTGCATCGTTGCATGTCTCCACAAAGTGTGTTATATGCTACTTGGGATTTCCTAGGCCGTCGAAGTGCTGGAACTTTGGAGGTTAGTACCCCATCGGCATTGGTAGCTTATCTAATCGAGCGGTGTATGGTTTAACATATGATTATTGAGATTTTTCATCCCCTTTATCACTTTTGATTGCCCCCATAATGAACTTTCTAAGTTGATTAGTAGGAATGAGTCCATCCATTGGGACATGGATGTCAAAACCACCCAGCTTGTTCTTCCTGGAACTCTCTGCGGACTCATGCATGACAGGTGCCTTCGAGCTTATGTCAGTCTTGTTTCTTCCTTCATCATTGGTTGTAATTTTCTTCATGATCATGGTAATCTTAGCATATTGACTTTGGATGTACCTTGCGAGTCCCTCGAGAGTCTTGGTAAGCGATGTCACCTGTTCTTCTAAGTTCGAAGAGGTCGTCATCATTACTGGCGTACAAGTGTCAACAGAGTCTTCCTGCATGAGATCCTTTGACTGTACATTCCCATGAGGTGATGTTGTTTGTTGAGCCACTGCTAGATGATGAATCGTCAGCTCGATGAGAGGACTTGGAATATGCCGGATGTAGGAGAGTTTTCTTAGTCGCTGACATCTCTTCTCCTTGCATTCCTGGTTGAACACTTGGAGTCTGGCCATGCACAATCTGCAATCCTTGCTTTTCAGTAAGCTTGGTGTAGAGGTAAAAAGGCTTGGAAGTATTAATCTTTGGAGCCATAAATCTTGAGTTATGAATATCACTTGAATGAAGTTGAGATGAAAGGTAGAGATTGTCCCACCGGGCGTGCCAAATTTGTAACAACAAATTTTCTTAAGTCTTGAATTTAACTGACAACAAGAAAATGAGCGATCGCAAAGAAATTTATATTGAATGATTTGGGTACAATCTCTATTTGATCCTTTGATTCTACTTCACAATATAAGTCAAGGGCCTTCTCAGCTTGTTCTTGAACTTGATTGTTGAATGTTTGAAGAATTTGATAAGTCAAGGGCCTTCGCAGCTTGTTCTTGAATTTGATTGTTGAATGTTTAAATGTTTGAAGATTTGGATAAGTCAAGGGCCTTCGCATCTTGTTCTTGAACTTAATCATTAAATATTTGAAGATTTGAATACGTCAAGGCCTTTGCAGCTTGTTCTTGAAGATTCGAAGATTCAAAGACTTGAATGTTGATGAATTCAAATGCAGGTTGAATGCAGATGAATTGTTCTCTGATTTGTAGAGCTTTACTCTTCTTCTGCTTTTGTTTGTTTTATTGCAAATGAAATCCCCCCTCCAAATGAATGAGAATGCTTTATTTATAGGCAAACAAATCCACAGGCTTGAGCTTTGACTTGGGCTTGAGCTTTGACTTGAGTTTGAGCCTTTAATAATTATTCTTTAATTGAATTTAAAGAATAATTATATGATTTGATCGATAATTATACCTTTTTATTTGTTTAAAAGACATAATTATCTATTTCATTAATTATTTTTACTTATTTATTTGGTGAAATAATTATTTATTATGATCCCGATTTCTCATATGTCGAACCATAATTGGACGATTCAATCTTCCATGTAACCATTTATAATTTGATAATAAATGTTACACGTACATATTTGATTGGACCGTATAATTCAATTAACTAAATTTCAAAGGATAATTTATTAACTTGGAGCTTAATTAATTGATATAATTAGAATATTTACTGAATAAAATTCCATTATCAATACTTGTTCTCTTCAAAGAGTATTTCCTTACTTTCTTCATTGATTTCTTCTGTTTCAACTACCCTTTTGTTTGTTTTTGTGCATATAATAGTGAAGTAGGGTGAAAAGGGTATATCTTGATATATTGTTCTTCAATTGTTATACAATATATGTTAGTATTGATTTTTATTAAATGGAGTAATGGGAAATCCCTCAAAATTTGTTTTATATCTCACTAAACCAACTTGTAATATGTGACTTAAATTCATTTGTTACCAATATATATATATATATACATGTTAAAAAGATTATAGTTCCACATTTATAAATCTGCTTGAAAACTTAAGTTTTATACTAAATTAAAATATTAAAATTTATTAATTTTGTCTAAGTTGGGAACTGTTTATTTGTTGTAGACCTTGATAAAGATGTTGATCATTCCAAATCAGGTCCATGTTGAGGTGGATAAAGTCCATATGAATGAGGCTCATGTTGTGTCCAATCACGAGATTTGGGAAGATTAGTGCTGTTAACAAACCGGGTTCGAGCGGGTAACGGGTTATTCGGCCGGGTTTTTATTTTGCCGAGCCGGGTAGCAAATGTATTACCCTCGTATCGCTCGATAAGGATACGAGCGGGTACCCAGTCAGGTTTTATTAGCCGGGCGACGAGGGGGTTCCGGGTTATCCCCAAATTTATATGTAAAAATTTTATTTTTGGGGTTCTCTTCAAACATATTTAATTGTTTAATGCAAATCTGAGAATTCTTTTCAATATTAATTTGATATTGGTCATTTGATGTTCAATATGATTAAAGTATAACATATATTACATATAAATATACAATATAAAAATAAACGAGCAGGTAATCGAGCAGACCCAGGTTTTTCGATTCGGGTATCGAGTAAAAAAAATTACTCGAGTATCCCTCGATAAAGATACGAGCGGGTAACGGACCCGGGTTTTCCGAGTCGAGCAACTAGCGGGTTACGAATTACCCGGTCCTTTAACAGCACTAGGGAAGACCTTATTGATAAAACCACCAATTTAAAAGATAATCCTAAGGAGTTTGCATCAAATGAAAAGGCTTATGAATGGCTTAAAACACATGCCCCTCAAAACAATAGATGGAAAGGATTAGAGATAGGAGATTGGCAATGGAAAGGAAAACAAGTCATATATGTCCTCGAATGTACATGGAATGGTGGTGACTGTTATGGAATGACGTATCATGGCCACCAATTTTCTATTAACATAGCAACTAGGGATTGTACGTGAGTGTGAGACAGATGAAGAAGAAAAATAAAAATAAGAAATTAATATTGTTAAACTATAGTTACTTGTAAGTTGGTTTAAAACTCAATCTCATCCAGTAATCTTGATCCAACGGTCCAGTTTTATTGTCCGAAATATTTTCGGAAAAGACCCCTCCCTTATATAAGAAATTTCATGTAAAATTACCTTTCTATTCTATTGAAACATTGAGAAGATTAAAAATAATGGGTCATTAATTAGAATTTGGAGCAATAAATATGTAAGAGAATTGTTTTTTTTTCTTGTAAATTAGCGATGAGGTGAGTTTCGAACCCAGGACCTCTTGGTCACTAGCAAAAGTCTTTTCCACTAGGCTATTCGATTAACTGAAAGAGATAATTATTTTGACAACTTAAATTTAGGATGTAGAAAACATTAATTTCTTAATCTAATTTCATGTACCATGACTAAATTGCCCTCGTTCAATAAGATCCATTGGATCAAACAAGCTCAATCATCTGTCATAATTAGAGGATCTAATGGTATGATATCAACTTCCAAGCTCATAAAAGACTTTGGTGATTGTGGTGGTGGTGGTTGGATAGTGAAGAAGAAGAAGGGGAGGGTATCATTTAATACTAAAATAATCAAATTATAGGTGGTGCCAGAAGTTAAAGATTGATATCAAAAGGTATCAATCTGCCAAAATTCTCCAAATATCCCTTCAAATATTTGCTATTGGAGATGGTCTTATATAGGAGAAAATTATAGGAATAGCACCTTTTGAGACTTTTTATCAATTTATAGCATTACTTTTTATTTTTTACATTAAATAGCACTAGAGGGGGGCAAAATGACTAAATTACCCCCCAATATTTCGATACACTTTTTTTACGAGTTTTTTTTTATAAAAAATTCTGATTTTTTTTCATGTTTTTTTCAAGATTTTTATTATTATTTTTATTTCGATTTTTATTTCGTTTATTTTTGTTCTATTCTTTTTCATATTAAAAGAGGGTCGATTTTGGGCGTTGTTTTAGCTAAAAAAACTAAAAGTATCGATTTTCGAAAAAAAAAGTTCGGTTTTCGTACTTGTTTTAGCTAAAAACGAAAAAAATTACGAAAATCGAACATTTTTGTGAAACAACTACCAAAACTATCAAACTTTTTTGGCAAACAAGGACCAAACTTTTAACTAAAAACATTTTTTGTAAAAAAAAATCGAAAAAAAAATTAAAAACAGTGTATCAAAATATCGGGGGGCAATATAGTCATTTTGCCCCTCTTGAGTGCTATTAAATATAAAAAAATGAAAAGTAGTGCTATAAGTTAATAAAAAGTCTCAAAAGGTGTCAATCCTACAATTTTCTCTCTTATATAGTTCCACGGCTTCACTCTCATATTAAATTTTGGATTTTAGTAATTGACTTTTTAGAGTTAATCAAATAGCTTAATAGAAAATACTCTTGTTAGTGATCAAAATGTTTTGGGTTTGAAACTCATTTCATTGCTAATTATTATTTAAAAAAAATTGACCTTCTAAAATTGTGAATTTAATTAATTTTTTAAATACTTTAGAAAAATAGTATACTAAAATTATGAAAAAATTTACAAAATAACACACTTAGCCAAATGTTTTTGGAAAATAACTCCCTTCAAAAATTCTTGGCCTAAATAACACATAATCACGTAAAATTACTAAATTGCCCCTCTTAATTTTGAGACCCAAATTTTATACAAAAAGTGTCTACTCGTGTCTACATGCGTCTAATGGTGTCTGCCAGTGTATATTGGTGTCTACAGACGTCTAATGGTCTCTGACAATGTATATTGGTGTCTACAAACGTCTAGTAGTGTCTGCCATCGTTTCAAACATTAATTTTTCATTGTCATATTCGTCCTTCATAAGTAGTCGAAATAAAGTCCAAAAATATTTGAGTATTGAATGATGCCAAAATATTTCAGTAATTTTTTATAACTCATAATATCATTTCACACCAATCAACATATGGCAAAAACAAAATAGGTCGATGAGTTCCATAATAAAAAGTTCATCCACTCCAAGTTTAAAATTAACAAAAATTATGAAAAAATAGTCTTAGATACCAATATACACTGGCAGACATTATTAGACGCATGTAGACACCAATATACACTGGCAGACATTATTAGACGCTTGTAGACACCAACATATACTGCTTGTCTGAAGTTTGGGTCCTAAAATTAAGAGGGGTAATTTAGTAAATTTATATTAGAAGGATGTTATTTAGGCCAAGAATTTTGAAATGTGTTATTTTTCAAAAAAAAAAATTGTCTAATTGTGTTATTTCGCAAAATTTCTCCTAAAATTATTACTTAAAATAACATAAAATTGAAATAGAAAAGTATGACGTTTAAATAAAGATAGTACTAATAAACAGAAATATGAGTGATAATGATTAACGAGTAGAAGGAAGTTAGTGAGTTATATAATGGTGCCATGCTTCCCTTAATAGTTTTATTGTTTATTTATTTTCTATTTTATAACAAACAATCCATGAGTAGAATATGTGACTAAGGATCTAATCTGTAAATTTTGCTAATCACGTAAATTATATTAGGCAAATCATATGTGATTAGAAGCGAGACCAATATGAAAACAAGGGAGGGAGGGGACAATTCTAAGTAAAAATGAAATAGAGGGTCCAAAATTTACAAACTATCATTCAAAGTGATAAATTTTGTTAAATTAAACTAAAATTTGAAGCCACCGGAGTTTGAGACCCACAACCTCTCACTTAGGAGAATGATCTTTGACCAACTCAACCATTAATCTATTTAGCTTTCTTACATTGTTTATTAGATTTTTTTTTTTTTTTTTTTTTTGTAGATTTGCAATGATGTGAGTTTCTTACATTGTTTATTAGATATATTAAATAGTAAAAGACCTATTCCATATATCAAAATATGAAAAGACCTAAGAGGAGGCTCTAGGCCTACCGGTGTGTGATAAACTCGATAAGAAAAGTGTTTGTAAGAAAAATCAATCTCGTGACTTATAATGACACTCAACTACTCCACCAACTTAACCATCCATAATACCACTGATCTGTTATATGCACACCTAAATAGTGCTTGTCGAGAGCAAATTTAGATTTATGCCCCCCTATTTGCAAATGTAGTGATTGAAGAACTTGACAGAGGGGCAAAATGATAATTTCACAACGAAAAGTAACATTGTTTGGGTGTACATGCAGCGTAGCCCATAATACCAACTTAACCACCTATTATTTATTACAGTGAGTATTTATTTTATTACCTATTAGTAGTAGTGAAAGTAATGCAAAAAGACATGCATTGGTAGAATCAACTATAATAATCATCTCTTTACATATGAATCTCTATAAAGAAGAATTTAGACTATTGAGGGGAAAAATGTAAGTACAAGTTAAAAACAACCACTATGATAATTTAAAATTTTCTGAAGGGGTCCTCATGGATGACCACTGTCCACTGCATCTTTTCTGACAGTTGCTCGAAATACTAATGAATACATGTATTTACACTAATGCTCTCACCATATACGTTACTCCCTTCGCTGCAACTAACATGCAGATGCTCATAATTGTCGGAGATCAAAAAGTTGGATTGTTCGAATTGGAAGCGTAATGTGTTAACCCGGGATATGTTCCTTTAGCCATTTTAGTCTTGCGATTATCGGTCGAAGATAAACTGGAGAAGCAGATATCTTTGGCACATATGCTGTACAAGGCATTTTTCAATGTAGATCTCAGAATGTACTTTACCGTTAAAAAGGAATCTGCAATGGGCAGTCCAAAAGTCTATCCATCTGCATTGAGTTATATCGCTGCAGTTGTGTTTTGTTCCAGGATCCAAGAGCAACATTCATGAAGTAGCTGAAAGTTTTGATTTCTAGCGACATCCAGAAAAAGGCGCATTGTACTTTGGAGCTCTGATAAATCCTCCCTGCACCTGAATGATCCAGCACAAATACAATGTTCACTTATGTGTGCAGCTTTCACAAGGTTACACTTCATGCACACAAGGTCTTGCAGGTGGTACAGTCGCTCTCTCTGCCGCATAATTTGCAGAAGAGTATTTTCCATGACCTCGTGATCATACAGTTGCCCACATAGGGGGGCAGTGCAATGCCATCCTTGAGCTAGTAAAGCTCTATCACGGCCTAAATGTAGATCTCTGCGGTCATTGCAAAAGCTGCAGAAGTACATGATGGTAACAACTAATAAGTATAATTCATCTTCTGGGATCCAAAAGTTATATGAACATGGAATGTCATCGGTGCCAGCCTTTTCATTTATAGAAGTTAGCAATATTGGGAACTCGTGAAGAAATAAATATTCATTCTAGCTCATGTCAAGAATTGGAAATTAGTATTTCACTCATTATTTTAGATATTTGTAATATTTTATTTCTATTTAAAATTGACAAGTCCCAAAAATGATAAAGAAGGCCACTTCACCTGCAAATGACATCTGGTATAATAAATTCAGAGGAGAAGTTCTGAAATTCTGCTTCTGGTGCAAATTCCCGCACTCGAACAGATTTTAGTAGGTTCCTTCTCATAATCTGCACATAAAATAAATAACAGAGTAAATCATACGAGTAGAGCACATGCAGATCATCTCCCACCTTCAGAGACCATGTACAAGACTGAATAAGATCACAGTTGACTTCGTCACTAAAATAATGAGCAAGAGCATAATTAGATACAAGACTGAACAAAGATCACAATATAGACTTTACTAAAAGAATTAGCAAGAGCATAAACTAAATGCAAGGCTCAAGAAAAAATATTACTCATTTTTTGCAGTTCTCGTTTTAACAATTTGATGTTAAACCAAAATTCTTCAAGGATATTTATCTGTGGTCCCACAACCAATTTTTTTATTAAGTGTTCTAATAGCATTATTATAACAAGACATCCAGTTCCTAATGTAACTTGCAAAAAAAGTGTTTCAACCAGCAAAGTCTATCTGGCTGGTTTGCTTAGAACATGTAAGAATGCACACCAATTTCAACAAGAACTCAACAGCAACTGAGCACACCAATAAAGAAGTAATGGGAATTGAACAAGGACTAAAAAAGGCATTACCAACACTTCATGCTGAACATTCTGGTCAAGAGATAAAACTGCACAGACATGCTTAATGAACTCCAGCGAAGGATCCCCTTTCTGACTATTAGGAGTAGTTTGATCATTTCCTTTAATGAATCGATGATCATTGTTGACAATATTCAGAAGCATGCTTAAGTACGACTTGATCTGTACGAAAAAGTATTTAAGAGACTCAGAATGTCACAGAAGGTGAGAACTATGATTATGGATAAAACAGGTACTTTATCGCGACAACTTATACCAACCATTTTCTTTAGATTTTCTGTCAGGCAAAGTTCAAAAGCTTCGGCTGCAGCACCTGTTATCGATGGTGTGCAAGTGTTGCCGAATTTTGAAGCTGCTCTATTTACAGCCTCTTTTTGTGCATATTTCCATGGATCATAAATAAATTTAGCAACCACCGAATTGAATTGTTCCTGCAGTTTGAGAAAGTCAACGTTGCCTTATTTGACAAGATAATACATTAGTAAAGGAAAACAGGCAGAATAGGTCCTTAATTCCAGCAAGACTCATCAACCTTTCAATGATTTATGACATACCTGCATTGCTTCTGGTAAATCTTCAGCAATGTTCCAAAATGACAAAATCTCAAGCTGCGACTCATCATTAATGATTTCTTCTTCCAACATTGGATCATCTTCTGATGATCTAACAGAAAGTTTTGCTGGAATGCCGCCATAATTATACTGCCATAAAAGAACGAGAATGGTATATTATATACGGGTCGATCTAAAATCCTGAGTTCAGGTCTTGTACAGCCTCCATATTTATTAGAATTAACTCATTTGATTTGGCACACATTAATAAGATGTTCTACTTTAGCTTAACTTCACTATACTGCTCTTTCACAATAATATTTTTTGTGGGAGACATGAAGGGCAAGCATAATAATTAGCTTGTAAGGAAACCACCAGACAAGCAAATGAGCTCACTATTGGTGAAGAAAGCAAAATAGATTTGAGCTCATTCATATAAAAAAAGACGGAACAGGAAATGGAACTACGAAATCTGGGTGGTGAGAGCCATATGTGTTTGGGTGGGTGGAAACCGACAGTGCATCACCTCAATCATATTACAAAGATCACATTGGCAATTTGCATGGCTAAATTGATATAAGAACTTGAGTAAGTGCTAAAACATCAGCAAACAGAGAGATGGCTTCCTTTAGAAGTACTGGTATCTTTTTGTTTATTAATTTAGAACAAGGGGTAAGGGAAGGAATGCTGGAGACACTGGCTTCTCAATTGTTGTCGTGAAGTTGAAATGAGAGCTTAAATCGATAGTGATTCCCTTGCAAGGCTACGAAAAGTGAATTCACAGAGAGCTTGGATTTAATAGGACAGAGAAGCAGTAATATAGGAAAAACAAAAGTGTAGAAAAGTACTACTGAAAAATAGTTCGTAAAAACAAAGGTAAAGAAAAATACTACTGAAAAATAGTTATTATTTAAGGAATAAGAGGACTTAAAATGTGTCAACTTTTATGTCCAAATAGACATAAATCACATTCTGAAAACGGAGGCCATAATTTAGGGCAAAGAGCCTTTTGTGGTTCATTAAGAAATTGTAACCAAAACTGATATATTAGCTTTACTTAATAACAGAAAGCTAACCAGATCCATGAATAACAGAGAATTCCAATATTGTGAAGGCTCAAACTCAATCCACTCAAATAGTTCTCTGCAGGGGAAGAAGAGCATTAAAATTGAGGCCAAGTTCAGAACAATATTTACTACGTAGTATTGAGTATTATGACCGTTGAGATTCCTTCAAAGAGACCAACCTAGCTTTAAGTGTTTTTAGTACACTCTCACAGTACGCCTTAGCAGCAGAAAGATCAGCTTTTCCAGTGTCAATAATAACTTTCGAGAAGCTAGCATATACGACCGTGGCACCCAATTTGCGGAACTCAGCCATCAGCAATGCAAAGACTTTTTGCATAATCTACCAATGGTAATCATAGTAAGTATCAACTGAAGATATATAATTCAGAAAAGAACACAGCAATGATACATACTCGAAGAAGTATTCATGCATCTAACATAAAATGTGAAGAAAAGGTGCAATTTATGATTCCTCATTCGAATTTTTATGCTTTTTCATCTTCAATGTTTGAACGTTGTTTTAATAAAATAGAAAACTGTAATTGGAAAATGATACCTTGTAAAGCATACGATGCAGAGCTGGGTCATGAAGTTTGGATTTAGGACTGCAACACAGACGGAAAACAGTAAATTTTAGGAGAAAAATGAAATGATCATCATCTTTTATATGTATAAATATGTGAGGACCTGCAGAGCCAACGATATAAATGGTGTAATATTCGATCAGCGAAAGTATTCCCTGTGGTCTGAGCATCTCGAAGGCATTTCTGGGTCAATTGTTTGAGCACCCGAAATGCAGGAGCACATGATGTCACCTCATCAACACCATACTGCTCAGTAGATAACTCTGCTCCAGAACTGAAATCTTGATCCAATCCAAATAAAGCACCACCTTCCATTTCATTGACTTGGTTACTTTTGAGAAGAGCATTGAGAGCCAAATGTTGAATCTAAACATTGACAAAATACTGAGACTATGATATCATATAATGCAACACCACAGATAACAGAGAAAGGTTTCAAGAGTATCAAGGACCTTAAATTCCACGGATATCTTCCTATAGGCTCCTGGGTAAGTAAGCATGGGTTGAGTAACCTATCACATATAGATAACTTGTTAGAATACAAAAAGATAACAAACCTTAAAGTTTCCTTTAAATGTGACTAAAGCAAAACCTATGCCACAGAATCTAAATCCTAGAAAAACAATATAAAACCATTGTGTAGAAACTTACTTCATCCATAAAACATATTGTTTCATCAATTATGCCACCCAAATCTGGAATCCCATTATCCGATATCCAAAGGACCTATGAAAGCCAACAAATAACCCAAATTACATAGAAGATATATCATTATCTTCACAGCTTATAATAGATACCATATCTTAGCAGGATTCTGAATAACAAAAAATTATACGTAGTTTTAGTAGCTATTCAAAGATAAGTATTCATCATGTTTGAAAGTTTTCAGTTTTTGTAATCAAGTTCTTAGGAGCATCAATCAAAAGTGAATTTATAGCCTAGTGACCAAGAGTAGACAACCTGCTGCTGATCTCGTAATGACCTTGAATATAAAATATCAGCTGTATCCAAAACCCAATCAACTCCAAAATTTCCCAAAGGAACCTGTTGCAATTGACAATACTATTCAATGCATGCAACGGAGAATGGAAAAATTATGTGTGTGATTAGGGCGGGGAGCAATGAAGGATCTTTAACAATAAATGTAGATGGATTACATGAGCATATCTTGAGAGGGAAATCCTATGGTTCAACCAGTGACAAGATGCAGCACACTTTTGCATACCAATTTTTGCAGCAAAAATTTGCCAAGCAAGAGCCTGGAAAGGACGGTAAGTCTCAAGTAAGTTGGAAGAAATAAACACAACAAACCAGTGAGTGCCTCTCTCAAATAACAGTGACAAGGAAGCTGGTAGAACTTATACCGGATATACGCTTTCACGAGCATTTGAAGGCCTTGTCACACAGGGGAAATCATCCAATGGTTTAACAGCAGACTTGATGAGATCAGGATTAGGACACTCAATAAGAGCAATTATAGGTATTCGATTCTCGTTTCTGAAATCCACGTAAGTATATTAGAGAAAACACTTGTGTATGTGCACGTGCAGATGTCTGATTATCGAGGACCACTACAGCTTTGTTCAATGTCAAATATGTCAAGGATTAAGATGAAGGAAGTAGTATCTATGGCTTACATGGAATATAATTACCAAATGATTAGCTAAAGTGGAATAGTATCTATGGCTTATATGGAATATAATTACCAAATGAGTAGCTTGGAATAGTATCTATGGCTTATATGAATATAATTACCAAATGATTAGCTAAAGTGGAATAGTATTTATGGTTTACTCTATAATGATATTTCGGAGTTCACCAGGGACAATGTGTTCTCTGAGACCAATAACCATTTCCAGTTTTATTATGTATCAGTTCTGGTAACACGTCAAAGAACCTAAATTTTATATTCATGGACTCTTAAACAAAGTTTTACGACATATGTGATTCATAAAAAAACCTGTTCACGACCAACAAGGTATATTGGTTATACAAGTACCAAAGAGAAAATCCAATTGTTTAAAAGAAATAAATAAAAATTAAGTTGTACCTGTAATTACTAATTATTTTCTGCAATTGATTTTCAGCATCCTTATTATGTGCAACATAGTCCACCTAAGAGGATAGCATGTGTTACATAAGCAGAACGATGAAAAAATTGTCATTACAAAACAAGATCTGGGGAGAGGGTGGGGTGGTTGTCTACTAGAATATAAATTTACCTTGAAGGTGAGCCCGTCTGTTGGCAAAGACAGGTCCAAAGATCGCGAGTTTGTCATTTCACGGAACTGTCTTTCCAATATGTTTGCTGATAACTCCTTGTTCTGAAAAGGATTTACAACCACCACAGATATGGTCTTGGATGCTGCGAAAAATGCAACATATATAGCCCGTCCCTCGGAGATACTGTAGGAAAATACAGTGTTACTTACACTATGAAACTTAGTAGTTATCTAAAAGCACAAACAGAATTACGAAGCACACATTATAACTCCAATAGTTGTGTGCACCATAACAAGGTTCTGAAAATTTTCTATGTATCTACATATATACAAAATTGTAGGATCATTATAGCACAGGGATCTTCTGCTGATATTCATGGGCTCAATAATTATTTGTTTATTGGCCAATTATTTTCGTTTGGGTCCTTACTTCAATGTTATCTATTTACTGTTCAGAAGTGAAATATTTCAGTGAGTTGCTAATGATAATTCCAGTTCATTGACTGAACAAGCTTCAGCATCTCATGGAAAGCAAGTTAAACACGCAACACACGCAACATCAATTTTAGTTCATTGACTGCATTACAACTGTCTCCATCAGTAGTACAGAACACACTTACTCAGATAGCATCGCATAAGAAATTGCAAAATTCTTTATGGACAAATTTCAACTGACCTTAAATTATGTAAGGTAATGACAGTTCCCTGAAGTCCTACCAATATCTTGTGTTTGAGTTTCAGATATAGCTAATTAAAGTCATAGTTTTAATAGAATAAGGTCCTTAAATTTCAACCAATTTTTATGAATGTCCTACATTCCTACCATAACCTAGGCTATGTTCCAAAAATTGTTTGCTAGATGGCCTTACCCTCACTTGACTTGACATATCACATACCTGATGTCTCCCGGAAGAAAAATAAAGATCCTCATGGCAAAATATTATATTCCCATTGCATGAATACAGCAGTAATGAGAATAATCAGAGTTCAACATACCTATGGTACAAGTAGAAAAAGGAAATGGATTGCTCAAGATATGGACACTCTGTTGTTGTCTTCATGTGCAAATTATTCAAACACCAACCATCTTGAGCATTTGATTTATTGGCAGATTGATCCACTTTGCAGACACACCCAACTTGAAGTACAACACTTAATTCAAGAGGAATCTTTGTTTCATATATTCCCTAATAAAAAAATCACATTGACAACCCAAATCAATAAAAATCTGCATGAAATCAAGGATGCATGAAAAATAAGTTAAGCCTTTTATTAATCCAAGTTATATAAACATCGTTATGACTAACTGCAAGTTATTATACAAAAGGAAAAAATATAAGTAACTTTAAATATATAAATGAGATGGTATTTACTAACTAAATTAGCTAAATCGCAGCACCCATAGGCACCAGATGGTGGTAGAACAGTTCATTTGTCATGGTCAATAAAACAATCAATAGATATTTCACTTTTGGAAACTTATACAAATTGAAGGAAATATCTCAAGCGTCATTATAACTCAGCCGAGGAAACTGATCATCACGATATTATAAACCTGACTTTCATAAAGAGTAATTTATATACCAATCCCTTACATATCACCCACTAAAAGTTTTGTGATGTTTAGTCCGCCAACTGTGGGGTTATTGGCTATGGAGCAGGAGATTTTAGAAATGATACTAAATTTCCATCCTTAGAGAAGAAATATGAAAATGTGGAAACAGCGTAAGAATATACCATATCTTGATAAAGAAAGATAACCTAACCGAGGATGCTAAACAGATAAGAATTCAAGGAAACTCTACCACGACGAAAATTACAATCAAACAGAAAGAGGTTGTGAGGGAATGAAAAAAGTTGATAAATAATGAAATGTTGTAAAGTTGACTTAAATAACTTAATAGGTCATTTTATTTTTAATCATAAACCCCACAATGGGTATAAGAAATAACCATACAGTTTAGTCTTTGAAATAATTCAAATGGTACATTAACACAAATAAATTTAATACACCCACCTCAACTTCAGGATCGGCTAAGAAAGCTTCTAACTTCCGGCTTTCCGCTATATATACATCTTCATTAATATTCACCTGAATTAAAATCGTGCCACAAAACATAGGAATCATCTCAACAATTCCACAGCAATAGCTACTAATGGAAGGGCCAGTTATACTGTATTGATATGACAAAACATAGGAATTATCTAAGAGCTCCACCCAAGTAACAAATCCTGGAAGAAGGGCCAGCTATATTGTATTGACATGAAAACCTCAAATATACCTCAATCAAATTGTAGTTGCGGCGTCCATGAGGAAGAACCTTGTTAACCCGCTTCCCAGGAAATTCTTCTGTTATTGGAGCTTTAGAGTTGAGATAAAATATACGTGGAACAACCAAAGGAATTTTATGCATTGATCCTCCTACAACAGCCCAGGCAAAAAATTTGCCATGCTGTGAACTTGGTATGATCTGAACTATCTGAGTAGAAGCAAAAATAAGGTTATAAAACAGAATACAGGAAAGAAGTGATTCCTAAAACTAATCGTTATAAAGTAATCAAAAATAATTTGAATTACCTGCCAGTGATTACGTGTCAGGGATACCTCTTGCCTTTCGAAATAAAGATTGACACCTGTTCTGCCCTTAATTTTACTCTGACCAACCATGCCACCAGTAACCTCATCAAGAATATTCTGTTTGTTTGTCCTCTTCACGTTTTCCAACCTACATATAAAGCAGCTTCAATATCATCTAGAAGAAAGTTCGGAATCAACAAGGGTTCGTAGAACAAAGGGAGTGTACAGCTGGGTCTCCGCCCCACTTTTTTGTTCGGCGAGGGAGAGATAGAATTGAGTTCTTCACAAATTCAAAACAAAGGGAACAAAAGAGTTTCTCTATGGCCTCCTAATTCGTTAACTTAAGGTCAAGTCACTCCAAGTCCTACAATGTAGACAAACATGGAAACTAATTTGATTTTTCAGAATAAGAAACATTGAATCCAAACATGAGTATTAAATTGTGGATGCCAGTAATTTATATACATATCTTGAAAGTGCAACGTCAACAAATTCACGTTGTATACTGGAGATAATAATGGAAATACATATTAATAACAAACCAATAATTTGATTGATATGTATTATGGCTATCAGAAAAACTAATTATCTCTGGCAGCAGTCAACATAAAATGACTCACCATGCTAGCCCCTAAAACCAGCAAGTAGAAAAAACTAGAAATCATTACAAAAATGTACCTCTGTCGTTTCCTTTTGTCACGCATCTCTCGCCACTTCCTCTTCCTTACTTCAAGCCATCCTTTATAGTCTGTATTTTTCTCAATGTCTTCTTCAATATATATAGCATGTCCAGAGGATGCTGAGTGCAGAACCTCGTTTTCATTATGAGGTATCTCTTTTGGTACTGTATCAACCTGAGATGTTGCTTCAGCTGAATTCCTATCAGTATTTGCACCGTAAGATCGAACAATAGGCCGTACTCCCAATTTTTTCCCATTGGTGTGGAAGTCCTCCAAATCACCAACTATCAAATCATCTGATGCACCATTGATTTCATTATTATTATTAATGTTAACATTTTCTGCATCGTCCTTGTTCAGAGAGTTGAATACATCGATCAATTTTCTCTGGCGAAATTTGTCCTCTTTATCACGAACCTTCTTGTGCAGCCAATCAGGATGAACCACTCTGGGAACAGGGTTTGCAACCTAGAATAGTTAAAAACTAGATTCAAAATCAGAATTATTATTTCTCAAATGAATGAAAGCAGGGTAGTATTACAGCAACTAGCTTCAGAACTAGAATGTGCGGAAGTATTGAAATAAATCAACAAGCAAGATTGAACCTTCTGCATAGCAGCCGGAATAGTGATGATCTTTTGAATTGATGAGCTAAGGCGTTGCTTGTAATAAGACCAATCAATGATTGAGCGGATACCAACATCTGATGATATTTTGCACCACTTTTTCACATAGAACCTCATGATTTCTGAATTGACAATACAAATGAGTGTCTTTCAAAGTGGAAAAGAGTGGGTATAATTAATAAAAGAAATACATACCTGGATCAGTTTCAAATATTGCCACCGGTACAGCACGTTCACTTACTGGGGTCCCCTGATCATATTGACCAAATATATTTAAAAAATAGTATCTGCCGGATTAAGTGATTCTGGATATATAAAATAAACTCTGAAGGAGGCTTAAATGTTCACATGAGAAAGCAGAACATATGACAATCAAATTCAAATTGAATTAACAACATAAGGTCTTATGTGAAGACAAAAGAAAAACAGCAGCAATCAGTTTTGGTAAGGATCAAGCTCATGCAAAATGCTAATTAGTTAGGTAAGAAGGCATGAATTCTACTCCATATGTTAATAGACACAATTTCAAATTTATTTCACATACTGATAATGACAACTAAGTCAAAACATATTTGAAGTTCTGTGTTGTTTCATTATACTCTGTGGCATTGCAATAATAAAGAGATAGCTTGGCATCTAGCAAAGATCTAAGACATTGAGCCAGAAAGAACTGAATCGTATAGCAGGAAGGCCATATTAGGTTCAGTCCATAACATTAGCATTTTGTTTGACGCAATTGATGAGGCAGAAACTTAATTAGCTAGTGCCAGATCCAGTTAACATTAATGGACACTTCTTGGTTCGCCAATTGTTTGTCACAATACATAGCGACTCGCTCCTAAGGAGTTCATATCTCAACCAACTTTTTGAATTCTTTACCCGATAATATGAAGGATAGAGGATTAAGTGATGATATCGTCACAGCTATTAGACTATAAAATGCGTACCTTAGGTTCACATGCAACTATATATTGGCAGCGTAATCCTTTATCTTTCACCATGGCATCCCCCAGGAAATCAGCAAGGCGCTTTGCTGTAGTTACTGCACATGACTTTTGTTGCCCATAATCTGATAATGACTTACTCATTGTGCTCGATTCTGATATGAAATCAAGCAACTCTGTGTCAGCAACATCTTTTCCTTGATTCTGGACAATCAAAACACTTGTTAAAAACTATTGCCTTGGCTAACAGGTTCTGAAAGATGAAGTTGGACAAATGGAACAGCTTAAAACAGGTATAAAATACAGATTCAGTTAAAATTGTTATATGTATCACATAAATTACTTTGACTTACATCAAGAAGATCAAGCCAACGGTTTGCAACAGAAGCCACTGCTGAATAACAGTCCTCCAGAGTTGAGCCGTTGAGAAACTTATCAAAGAGTTCAGCCTGCACAGATCACATGACTCTAAAAATCTGCTGATTCAGATGTAGGTTCTTGAAGAAACTAGGCTAAGAACAATTGAACAAATTGGATCATTCAACTCTTCTAAGTTCAAACATTGGATATTTATTAGGCTAGGTAATAACATGTTAATAGCTTCACACTATTCATTTCGTTCAAATTCACAAATAGCTAAAGCATTTTCACCATAAGGCATTCCTCCTTTCTTTCAATTTTTTTTATTACTTTGTCCACTTCTAATTAGTTGGACAACAACATAACCGCAAGTTCCCAATATGAGAAAAACAATTATCTATCTATTCATAATCACGTATATGTATAAAGAAAACGAAAAAGAATGGTTTTACTGAAAGTTTACAGTTTCCAATACCCATTTTCATGGATAGGTATGTTTCACCCATACTATTTGGGAAGGAACATCTTACGAGCATCCATACAAGATGCTGTCTTCAATCTCTAAGAAAATCTTATACTCTATTCATTTATGAGATGACATTTGATATAATTTGATAGATACCAGTTTCCCTATTTTACAACTATAGCGTTAAAAATAATACTCCCTCCATTATGTTTTCGTTTTTGTCTATCCAACTTTGATCGTCAATTACTTATTCTTTAATTCAAAAAATATAAAATTAATATCAATAAATTTCTATTGGAAAGTATTTTCATAAAAGTAACTTTTTCCAATTTGTTATATCTATACAATATATAATGCGTGAAGGCTCCAATTAGTGGTTACAACTTCAATTTTGAAGCCCCATGTTCTTATGAAGCCCTATGTTTATCTCATATAACCACCCACCTTCTATTTTATGTTTAATTTCAACCAACTTTTGTCTCCATCAAAATCTCATATTTATAGTTGTTTTTCATTTTCTATCCACTTAGTTATCATATAAATTTTAACAATATTTTCTCATATCGAATTAATTATATATAAATATTATTGTATAGTAAGAATAAATTCGCACAGGTTGAACTGTGCAGAAACGGCTAGTTGTAATTAATTAGTTATTGCTATTCAAAGTTAGACAATGAAAAACGAAAAAGTCATGTGTTTTAAAATGGAGGTAGTATTACTGAGAAGAGATCAATGATGGAGGTGGATTTCGAAGTCAATTTCTAAGAACTTCCCATTTCCTATTCTTGTGAATTTAGAAATCAACGATTAACTTTGTGCAAAAATAGGATAAAAGAGATAGACGGACTACTAAATACTGTTTTTTATATTCGATATTTGATGAAAGCAATACTAAAAGCTAAATTGACCACAACTAGGGCCAAAACCATGTTTAGTTTAGGGCATCTGGTTTTGTCTACTTTTAGCCAATTTTGTGTTGTCTAACCCTAAAACACTATAGGAGTGTGTTCACGTAATATGAGCACTCTTAGCCCCTATAAGTTCAAAACTTTTTGCCAAGTAGTCATTGTAAATTTACAAATGGTGCAAAAATGGTCCTTTAACTAGCAGGGACCAATACCAATTTCTCATAAAAGAGGAAGCAAACCTGAGAAAATTCATGCAATTCTGCAAAACTACTATTGTTATTGCTGGCAACTTGGATATATGTGGTCATATCAGTTAATGACTTGATCAGCATGAGAATGTTACGAAGGTAATAAAATGACATGCCCAATATACTGGTCAAAGTAGTTCGCTAAGCTTATTGTAAAGATAAGAATTGTTGAAGGGATTTCGGCTAATTGTCAGGTTGGCATTGGAAACCATGTTAATAACAGAAACAAATGAAGTTAAAAGGAAACTGGGAGGCTTCATACATAAACAAAATGGCATATGAGTATTCCTAAAAATTGATTTCTCATTTTGCATGTCATACTTACGCAAATATATTTGCTAGTGCGAGATAAGTAAGCATCTTCATGATCCTATATAATAAAGGAGGTACCTGAAACACTTTGATAAGCTTTAGCTCTCCTCTACGCTTGATCTCAAACCCTTTTAGCTCAGCTAGGGTTCCATCATCATTGAAAACTGCATAACGCTTCTTAATCAGTATTCCTTCTTCTTTGGAAGCTGGAATAATCATTGCCTATGGACACGTAAACAAAATAACTCATTTAAATATAATTGTGAAATGAAGAATTAGGTAACAGAAGATTAGTAAATCAAAATTAAGTTCAAATTTTAACTTAGTCATATTACCTTATAGGGTCCATCCACTTCAAACTCGATAGAGCATTCACTGTGTGTAACATACTTTTTATTTAGAGCATCCTCAAGTGTCTGAACATGAATGATTAGATGAAATATCAGTTAGCATGAAAAGTATCTTTCTAAATAGTGATTGGGGAAACTCATAGTTTATCCTAAGAACGTGGAATAGAAACAAGGAAAAAATCCAACGAACCTGATATTGATCGTTTGTGTTGTTTCTTGCTACATCAACATTAAGCATAACACAAGGATACGAGATTGTCAGCTTCTTCGAGTCTCTGAATGTGTTCATATCAATTTTTAATAAATTTGGTAACCGATCAGACAAAAGGAGAAATTTAGAAAAAGAAATTCTATGGGTGTCTCATGATTGGCAGTATCTCATCAAAACATCAATAGAAAATGTGTAGTAACAGATTTTTTAAAATCAGAAAAAAAACGACAAGAAAAACATAAAATAACAGTTAAAACAAATAAAACCATACCTTGTTCTGAAGGTAAAGTTCTCCGGAAATGACCCAGGCAATGCACACCAAATGCCATCAGTGTCTAATTCAAGCGGTCTACCAATCCTTTCAATAAGTAAGCGAGCATTCTGAATTATCTTAGCACCAGTATATGTAACCACTCCTGCCATTTCCATTGAAAACCATCTTGCACCCCTAGAAATGTTATATGAGAATGAGAACCACAATGACAGTGCATTAACTGAGCGGATGCTGATGAACCTTACTTGCGCATGACATATCCATAGAAGGAATTCAAGATGCATTTGTGAGCAAGTTGTAAGGAATCATATAGTACAACCATATCCTGTGGAATTAGAGATTTATACCAGCGGTCAGTAATTGTGTAGTTAAACTAGCTAACAAGACTGTTTATGTAATGAAATAAGAAACGGGGTACTTGTGCTTCTTGGATCTTTATTGAGTTTCCACTAGCCTTTGCTTCTGAAAGCTTTCCCTTCCAAACTTTATTAAGAGTTTTATACTCGTATCTTCGGTCCCGAAAGCTACAACCATGCAAGTAGATAAAGATTAGGACTTTTTTCTAAATGATTACCTTTAAAATTAGTAAAATAGCATGCATAAGCTTTAGACATGTCCAGTCACGAAATGAAATTTTAAACAGTTGAGTGCTGAAAACTATTATGATGATAAACCTGCGAACAGTGTCAACATAGAAAGGGTTTTCCCGCATACAGATGCCAGCCTCACGAACCTCAGTGACTGGTTTGTCAAGTACTCTCTTGTACGCCTAGAGAAGGAAAGAAACATATTTCAAGTTTTAAACTGTGCATGCCTATCAATAAAGATGACAATGTAAACAATTGTACCTTCTGGCAGTACTTCTTTAGACGCTCTTTAAGTTTCAGTTGTTGTTCAGCTCTAGGTAAATCTAAAAACGACTTCGATGACTGCCCATCTGCCCCATCAATCATCTCACACTCTAGCTGCCTCCTCAAATGATAGTAGTCACTAGAGTTTCACAGGCACATAATAAACATCAGCTTTCCCCTATGCAATACTCAAAATGTTAGTGTAAAGAGTCTATGGGGTTCCACTCTAAAACCAATTGGCTATAGAAGGAGTAGCCCAAGATCTTACATATTGACCCGGGAGGACACCGATATCCGATGTGGGTGTGCATCTTAACACTCCCCCTCACGTGTAACCCAATCATCGGCGCAATATTCCTCGCCGGTATTAACTGCCGGAAACAACATCGGCGGGTTACACGTGCTTCAATAACTCGGGCCTGGCTCATGATACCATGTAAAGAGTCTATGGGATTCCACTCTAAAACCAATTGGCTATAGAGGGAGTAGCCCAAGATCTTACATATTGACCCGGGAGGACACCGATATCCGATGTGGGTGTGCATCTTAACAGTTAGGACGAAATATTGAGACAAACCTTCTCTTTGCCGTATATGTTTCGCCTCGCCAAACCCATTCAAGCTTCCGAAGGCAATTTTTCCCAGGACGATTAAAGTCACATGCTGTGCATATCTCATCTGACACTATTGATGGTGGCTACAATTGAGAGAATAGATAAAATATCAATTACAAAAAACAAACTCCACATTACATACGAGGCAAAGAACTCTAACAAAAAGCTTGAAAAGTATTCATATTTGTTCCAAATATGAGGGTCGAATAGTAGAACGAGAATAAGGATCAACAGCTAGATTACTCAACAATTTTTAAGCATTTCAGAATGTTAAATGAAATCTCGATGTGAGAGACAGTAAGACATCATAATAGAAAATTTAACTCATATAGGCCTTTCTAGTTTATATTACAGTCATGACCCTAGTTTATGGGTATTATCTGCTAGTCAATGGATCTGAAATAAACCAACATAAGCTATCAGCTAAATGCAGTTACTAATGTATGGACTTCCTTGAGCAAGAGCTAGATGATCTTCCATGCACAAACTAAAGAAATTTATCAGAAGTCAATTCAACCAAAATGCAAGCTTGCAACCTTATAGATGATTTGTATCTTTGCAAAACCTAATTCTATTACATAAGAAATGATGATTTACACATAAATTCAGGAACTTAATAGGAACATTTGTCTGACTACATAGGTGCCAGACAAATTGACAAAAAATATATCTGAGCAATGTGTGTAAAGTCTATGATACATTTATATACAGACCTGAAGCCTGTTTGTTAAGATAATATTAGGATACATTGCTGCCACGTCAAGATGATAGATGAGAGGTGATTCTGCACGTATAGGCTCATTGCGCAATCCCTTAAGCTGCATCTTGCAAGAAACCATTTCAAATTACTTTAAAGATCTCTCAAATAGAATGAATAGTGGGAGAAAGCAGACACAGGAAGAAAAAGACGTTAGGTAGGCAAACGTTATCAAAGTATTTAGACGAAACAAATAACTTTTTACTTTATAGATTTTGTGAGCAATCAAAATATGGTGCATGTTACTGTGGATAATCATAATACTTCCCATATTTTCATAAAATAAAAATTTTAAGACCACCATTAGGATATGGATGAGGGACCCAAAGGTCAACAACATTCGTCCTATTTCATGATTATAATTAAGGTAATTCAGAAGGAGTTGAACCTTTTCTGTGATAGCAGTTTTCACTTCATCGTAATTTGTAACAGCTTGCAAGTCCATTTTCCCCTCAACTTGGATAGCATATTGCAGATCACGATCAAGGTTGTCAATGAGTAACTAAGAGAAGAAAACAATACTCAATGGTATGTTTTATATAGAACACTGATAAATTGAGTATTATGAGAAGAGGTTACAAACAAAATAATTATATGTGATGAAAGCAACAATATTGTGCGAAAAATAACCAAGAATCTATAATTTGTAAAAAGAGAACAGTGTTATTAGTTCGATAGTAATTTGTGTGGGACTTACTAGATAGCATAGAAGACCTTGTAAATTTCATGTCAACATCAGCCCTCATTTTTACGTAATAAACTATCTCTTGTTTTTTTTCATTGAAGCACCCAAGGCATTTGATAAACCAACTGACAATTATTCTAAAAGATTGGTGAAGTAAGACATGTGTTTCCAAGCTAATTTCGCAACGTCGCATCTATTGATTAGGGCACATAGATAATAGATTAAGGAAATTGCACCTCTTAATAGTTTATACATCTATACTTGGTGGAGCTGTCAGACATAACCAGAGCATGGTTGACTGTATTTAGTGAGAGAGAAAGTTATATATACCTCTAAGAAGTCTACTGACTAAAAAATGATGTGGCTCACCTCAAAAGCAGATGGATCAAGTTTAAAACTGGTTGGAAGATCAGATCTGAAAACACCACTCTCTAGACATTCTACATGGCCACCAATGTACGTCTCGCTTTCAAGCAAATGACCATTGTAGAATTTTTCAGGATCCGATTGGTGCTTGTTTGGGCATATTACATTTGCTTTGTATGCCTACAAGGATTAAAATGCAATCATTTCAATTGCTGGAATAAATAGATACACGCATACTAATGGATAGGAAACTAAAATGCATACAATATTTGGAACATAAGTACTACAATGTACAATTGAAAGTTTCTAGCATGAAAATTACAGTGATACACCAGCTCCTCCAAAATGTATCGGGGGGGAATGGATACAAAGGTAAAGATAGGAAAGCTCTAGCATCCTTCAACATAAGAGGCAAAAGAAAAATCTTAGAAATGGCAGAATGTTGACACAGAGTTCATACCTCAACCATAAGAAGCATTTCACACAAAGTTCCACTGCCTTTCCGTAGCACCTCATCTGGTGGCATTGGTATTATAGTTGCGAGGGAAAAAATAAAAGGGTGTACATAGGTCATATACAAGTAATATGTTGCAACAGCATCAGAAACCGAATAGGAAGCCATCATCTAAAAGTCATACGAACAAGAATATATTAGGACATTTACTTCAAATGATGTGAAAGAAACTGATATGAACTTGTAAACATAACAAGAAGTGCATTATAGATAAATCTCAGAGATTAAGTATGACTCTCACATCATTCAAATGTAGTGACATTAAAGATAAATTAAGCAACAGCTTGTATGATGATCTATCACAACTGAGTTAACAAGAGCAGCATAGTCATTTGTGGATTCTACATGCTTTCAAAGTCTATTTTCTCTAACATGGGTCTTTTTCTAACTCTAACAGCTGAGTACAGTCCTTACTATTGTCACTGCTTATGAGACTAGAAGTTCACAGTCACTGGATTAAGGCAGTTACATAAACAATGAATATTGCCACTTAAACCATAGAACGACATCAAAGGAAAGACATGATATATTGGAAGAGATTATTTTAATGTACATTGTTTAACAAGAAGGGATGTGTCATTAATTTGTTACAGCATCAAGCTGGCATTAACTTATCAGGAAAAAACCAGAGCAGAAGAAACAAAAACTTCCATAAAACATTTCTCAAAGGTTGTCTCTTAAAAGCTAAAGAATGTGCCACAAGGAGAGTCTGTGACTCTGTGTTGTTGTTTCGAGATGTTAAAGATGTACAAATGACATCATATTGAGTATTATCATTATGTTTGGACATACCTGGGGCCTTTCCATAGCAAAGCGAACCATATCCTCGGGGTTTACTTCCAGTGGATCATACCCCAGCTTGGCCTTCGTGACAGCCTGATATATATAACAGGCAAAAGGTGATCAAATGTTTGTTAATGAACATCTTACACTCTCTTTATTGCCCTAGCCTATTCTGGCAAATTATTCTTCTGCCATCTTGCACTTACAACTTCTCTTCTACCAGGACCAAAAATAGGGTCCATGTCTATTCACAAAAACCTTACAGCTTATAGATAAGTTGAAACCAGAAAACTGAAACACCTCATTATCCTCTGTGGAAAAGAACACCCTTCATTCTACATTTTAATTCTCACTAAAAGACTTAGTTATAAACGAAATCTAAATTCAACTATATTTAGTTGACATTATATGAAAGATTCGAATATTTTAAAAGACAAGGTACATTTAATCCCCCAGGTAGTTGTCGAGTTGTACCTTTAAGCCCTGGCTTCCCTGTGGAAGATAACTGTCACGCTTGACCCAAGCAAAACAATCCAGATGACAAGCAAATTTAGCACGACATTCCCCTTGAATCTTATCACATTGAAATCCAAGCTCCTGCAGCCCAAAAGGCAAGTGAAAAAGATTTTCCACTCAATGTATGTCTGGTTTAGATATAATTTCTAACAATGGCATTTATAGCAGGACAAAAAAAAATCAGAAAACAAATCTGAAGTGGGGTCCAACTTGAAGGGAAAAAAAAATTGGTAGTAATAAAACAATGTGTAGCTATAGGCACAAGATGTAGCACTATGGCTCTGGAGAGAAAAACTCAAACTCCCCTGGAGAGAACTACCAAAAGTTGTTGTGTGTAACAATAAGACCTTTCAAGCAAATCAATAAGAGAAATTATTAGATAATAATATAGGCTGTGTTTGGTGTTCCTGGAGGTAGAAGGGGAATCGGAAGGTCCCCTCCATGCCCATTTACATGCAAATCAAAAGAAGACATACAAAGATAAAAGAATTCAAATTTGGTATATGCTTGTATGTATATCACCCACAAACTAAACCAGTTGACTAATATGAGACTCAAACTTTGACTTTGCACAAAATATATAATAAGGGTCACAGGGTACTCTGCATAACCAATCTTCTTCAAGTAGAAAAATATGATGTATCAACTTGGGACTTACTACCATATCCTCTTGTTTAAAATGTCATTTTTACCAGGTAAATGTTGTTCACTGGAGATAAATGAGTGAAATGATATGCTATTTGATGAAGGAAATGAAAGAAGAAAGACGAATATAGTAGCCAAAAAAGAAGGATAAAAAATATATAGTAATCCATTCTTCAGATTTTATATTTGGCCCAATACATACATTGTTCATACTAAACCCATGATATGCTGCTCTTCTTTCCAAGAACGGCCAGTCAAAAAAGTCACCATTGTATGTAACATAGATGCCAGGCTTTAACTCTTGCATGTGGGTAAACCAGTGTCTGAGGAGATCTTGCTGGGATAAAAATTAGATTAGTGAATAAAATCATTCATGACATTTAATTTAGAAGAAGTAGGTACCAACAAAATTTGAATAAATAATACCTCATTTTTCACATTTGTAACTTTAAAAAAACCTTCAAACTCAGGTTTTGGAGTGTATTCTAAGTCCTCTATGTCTTCTCCAACACACTGCATCAAAAGTAAATAAGTTGATGGTCAAATCAGTAATGTAATCTCTCAATAAAGAACAACAAATTTCATACTTATATTTCAATCTTGAACAGACACTCCAACATAAGTAATTTTTAGGCTAGTAGATCAATTATAATGTCGAGACAGTTAAATGAAGTATGCAACATAAGTGAGCCAATTGAGACATGATTTTCAAATTAATACAAACCCAGAATAAATACTTTCAACAATAATATGTAACTGTAAGAATGAGAAACACATTTAAGAAGGATCTTGCTCACTGCAGGACACTAAGAAATGAGGACCCGTGGACACTTTTTATCAATAACTTTAAGAGAAAATGATGCCAGTAGGCAGAGATATAACTCAACACTATATTTTGGAAAAGACTTAACCTTCCCTTCCTTATACAGAAATCAGAAATAGTTTAGTGTATGCAATATTTTTGCATTTAGTAATTTCATCTGTAGCTGATAACTGAACCTAGGTTACATTCTGAAAGAAAATACCAATAACATTGCATGAAAGGAAGTGGGACTTTTGAGGATAGTTCTATTTTGTGGGCCTAAAACTTTAACCACCGACTGCTATTGGCGAAATTTGATGCAATTGAACCGCCCATTAGTGAATTAAGGTATAGGAATTAATGAAAACATGCATCATTGAAATAAAGAATTGTTACCTGAATGACATAGGATTGAAATTCAAGCGACACCACAATGAACTTTATTCTTCTCGATTATGTCAAATACTAGGTTATAATCATAAAGATTGGCATATAGAATCAATGTAATCTATTTTAAGTAAAATAAGCATATGGCAACTGCGTATATGACACCATGGTAATGCACTAATATACGGATAAAGTTGGAATGCAAATGATCAGCTATTCAGCTTTTAGTGACCCCCAAAACAATAGGTACAATTTTACAGCATTATAAGCACCTCTCTATTGATAGTAAGATAACCTTGGCCATCCACCATGTATGAAATCATCATCACTGAATCATATTCAGCATCTGGAAATTTCAAGGGAAGCTTTGTTGTCTCGATATCGAAGGCGCAAACATGAACTTCAGCACGCTGCAATAAGTCTGTTCTTTTTTCTAACAAAACCCCCGTACTTGATACCAGTACATCATACCACTGCCCACATCTTATATCTGAAGAATACAATGTTAACAGTTGAAAGAAAACTGAGTGAAGGAAGCTGATAGACAAAACTAATATTACCTTTGTCAATGGCAAAGCGAACGTAGTAAGGAACATCGTATTCACGAAGATCAATGATACAATCAATGAAATCCTGGGGTCGTTGTTTGCTGCTGAACAGACACAGAGTAATATACATCTTAGGGTTCAAAGAAAAATATCACTTCCAAATTTTAAAGATGGAAAATAATTTTGTCCAATCAATATAACTGCAAGATTCAAAATGAATGAGACAGGAATATTCGATGCAGGCAAATAATGAAAAGGTTTACCTTTTCCCAGAGAGTAGAAAGTCATATGCTTCTGAAGCATCTGATTTCTCCTTATTTCTTTCCACAATATGCATGAGATCTCTCTTGACATTCATCAGTTGTTGAACGGTATCAAAAGAAATTTTTAGATAAGACCTCCGTAATCCAGAAAGATGGTTTTTCTGCCATGGTGATATAAGATATTAATGATATAAATGACGGGGTTTAGCCAGGTAGAGCACCACACTGAAGAATTCAGTTGATAATTATCAAAGACAGTTAATCACAATATACAAATAGTACACGGCAATTAGTAAAATATAGAAAATATTCACAGCATGTCAATACTATTGCCTTATTCTAGCTCCTTGAGAACATTTGCAAAAACCCTAGTTTTGGTACATAGAGCAATTGTTAAGTATGTGTGTTACTTTTACATATCACATAATATGTAAAGAGGTAGCAAACAGCTGGTTCGAATTTTGTAGGATGGCCTCGTCTTCACAAAGAAGTGCATAACTTTCAGCTTATTCTGAGACCAATTTAGGCATACAAATAGAATGGATAAAATGTCAGCTTCCATAAAAAATAGCCACTTCAACACAAATTGGATGCTTCCTGAGCATATTTTAATGAACCAAAAAGAAGGAATACACTTGCAGGGATGAAGTTCAAGTTACAGTGTGAATCTGAACAATACATACAAGATCTCAATCAGGTCCATTTCCATTATAATAAGACCACGAGAAATGGAAAGTGCTATCTTGTATCAGTTAACAACAAATGCCAGGCTTTGTAATAAATAGCAATGACAAACTATAAAGCAAACATAGGATCACTTATGCAGAATCTGAGTAGAGAACTCGTCGCCACAATATCTTAGGCTCAGCAAAAAATGCACGAAAAGTAACAAGGTGACATCCGAGACAAACAATTAAAATCTCCAAGTCTACTAGAGGCCCCAAACATATTTTCATTATTGACATTATATTTTTCCTATTAACACTATGTCCTCGATATAACTTTCCATTCAACAATTAGACCAAGGCTTCAACGCCTTCTTTTTCCATATAAGGGAACTTGCAGTGGGGGAAATCCATCACATTTGCAATATGATTATATGTATATTATCAAACAGTCGGAGGCAATATGAACTCATGAAGCACCTATAAAGCACCTATAGGAAGCAGTATATTATCACAAAAAACAACTCACTATGTAAGCATAATACAAAGAAATAAACATAAAACTCATGAATTCGGAAGGATGATGGTAGCATTTAACTCTTCAAGACAATCTTAAGGTTACAACATAACTCAACAATGAAATTTTAAAGTAAGAGCAACTTACCAGATCAAGATCCTCTTTCTCTAAGATCTCAATATCAGTTATCTGATTCTCATATCGCCTTCTCAGATACGCCTCCACATCCATCTCCATCTTCTCCTAAAATCCGGTGAAGATACCACATATGAAAGTTTCAATATGAAAGTCCAATAACATTTACAAGCTTCATGAGCATCAAACTAAAAACGCATGCATACCTTTGTGGCCGCATAAAAATATGGCTGAAACTTATGTTTAACTTTAAATGACGATCCATCCTTCAACCATTCAATATTAAACTCAAATTAGTTAGATAAAATTATTGAATCACGAATAAACAATTCTAACTGTTATATATACATTTGTATATGTAACTGTGTAACATTCTTTTTATTCACCTGGCAAACGAAGTAGCAATCGATGCAGCTATACTCTTTATGAGTTTCCTGATCTTCCCAAGAGGACTACAAAAAATTACCCAAAAAAATAAATCGCATCTTCCATTACTGCTATAAATGAATGGACAATTGATTGGAGACACTTAACAAAACAAATCATATTTCATTACTGCTATAAACATAAGTCAAAATACTGGAACTGGATCCAATATATGGACAGTTGATTTGAGACGCTTAACACAACCAATAGCATACTCCGTTACTAATATAGACATAACTCAAATGAAAATAATTTGGCACACATATCAAAACAAATTAAGCATTAGATTACCGATACAACTATACTCAAATAACTGAAACAGTATTCAACAAATGCTCAATTGACTTGGGACACATAACAAAACAAATCGGATATTCCATTACTTGTACAAACACAACTCAAATAAACTGAAACCGGACAAACAACTATTCAATTAAGTGCACATACAAAACAATTCAAATGTTCGATTTTCAGTTACAACTGAAAGTGGATAAACTAAATGGACTACTGAATTAGGACACATGACTATACAAATGTCACATTCAATTACAACCGAAACTGGGCTAATAAATGGACGATTGAATTGGAACAGATACCAAAAAAGTCAAAATACAATTACAAGTGAAACTGGGCAAACTAAATGGACAACTGAATTGGGACATAGAAAACAAATTGAATACTGCATACAGCTGAAACTGTAATAAGAAATGGACAACTAACTTGGGACATTAGTGAATGTGAAATAACAAAACAAAACGAGCATTTACTTAGAATTGAAACTGGACAAACTAACTGGACAATTGTAGAGAGAAACAAAACATAACAAATTAAACATTCAATTACAACTGATTATGAACTAAAAAATGGAGAGTTAAAATCATAAAAAACACATCACACATTCAATTAAAACTTAAAATGGACATATTAAATGGACAATTGAATTGGGACGCGCACCAAAACAAAACAAACGTTAAATTACAACTGAAACTTGACAAGCTAAGTGGACAATTAAATTGAGCCACATAACAAAAACGAAGTAAAATTGAAAGTGGACAACTAAATTGGGACACATACGGAGGAAAAAGTGAGGAGCCATCCGAGGCGTTTATCGCCTTCGGTAAATAAATCGAAGCCGAGCTTGGACTCGAGCTGCTCTTCAGCACTCAGTATTAGCTTCTGCTTCTTCGAGATCCTCCAGTCCCTCCGATCTCGCCACCGACCATCTCCACCGTTCATTTTCCACCGGAGATTGAGAAAATTGGTTTGTGAAACCCTGGGGACAAAAATGTGAGGAGAGGCGGGAAATAAATTAGATGATGAAGGTAATTTTCCCGCGCTTGAAGTTGCTATTAGGTTCTTCTGGTGTCGTTTTGACTAAATTGTCCAACGGTGTCCCAATACACTGTTTTTACTAACGTCAATGCTAAATATGAATATAGTCCTTTATATAGAGTACTTTTAATTGAAATTACAAAAACGACCCCTAAACTTTATGTGAAGCAAAAAGGCTTATTTTTATTTTGGACCCTGAATTATCACGTAAATTTCAAATTGGACCCTGATACTATCTTAAGATTCATTTTGGACCCTATACTACGCTTTGTCTCATTTTTGGACCTTAAAATGCCAAATAAAATTGAAATAGGGGCACATTTTAAAATAAATTTATATGTGGGGAACTTTTATAATACTTTAATTACAAAACAACCCCTCCCTCAACCTCACAAGTCACACCCCTACCCCTACCCCTACCCCTACCCCCACCACCTACCCCCATCTCACCCGTAACCCCCTTACCCCCCCCCCAAGAATAATCCTTGTTGCCTTGAAAGCTGTGATTTTTTTTCCTATTTGCTCCGAGAAGGAGAAGAGATGCAGTTTGGGATTAACAAACAAGGGGAAGATGGCAATTTTCGACTGAAAGTTGTGATTTTTGAGCTGCGTATTTCCGATTTGCCTTGAAAGCTGTGATTTTTGAGCTGCGTATTTCCTACGCTGCTCCATTTCATGGGAATTTTCTTCCCAGCAATTTGATGGTCTCCATTTCCATATGAATTGAGAGTTTTGAGGAGCTTTGGGTTGATGTTCTTCATCATCAGCTCCAAATTAGTTTCTTAGCAGTTCTGCATAAGCCCCTAATGTGAGGGGGTTACAGGGGTGAGGGGTGGGGGGGGGGGGGGGGGGGGTAAGGGGGTTACGGGGGTGGGGGGTAGGGGTAGGGTTGGGGTGTGAGGTTGAGGGAGGGGTTGTTTTGTAATTAAAGTATTATAAAAGATCCCCACATATAAATTTATTTTAAAATGTGCCCCTATTCCAGTTTTATTTGGCATTTTAAGGTCCAAAATGAGACGAAAGCATAGTATAGGGTCCAAAATGAGTCTTAAGATAGTATCAGAATCCAATTTGAAACTTATGTGATAGTTCAGGGTCCAAAATAAAAATAAGCCAAGCAAAAACTAACAATTCATTGTTTCTTCTCTCTGAATCAAAAAGGTTTGCTTCCCTCTAAATCTCTCCAAATGCATGATATCATATCCCTAATTTCTTCACAAATTTACCAAGAAAAAGTAGATAATCAATGATTTCGTTGGCATAAATCAACTTACAGGAAGTTTCATATTTATTTATTTTATACTTACTATTTAGCGATAAAATATACATTGGTCATTCTTACTCCGATTTTTTCATTAGTCTTTATGATGATTACCATTTCTCATTCTCATTTGGATTTTTTCATATTTGAATTGCTTTCCATATTATGTTCTCAAAGCACAGATTCTAATCAATTTTATGGGGTTTTTTTTCCCATTTTTGCTATTTTTTATTGATTCATTTTAAAAAATCAATTTTTGTTTTAATTTTTCATTGGATATTCATTTGAAGTAAGAAATTGTGGTGTAATCTGTGGGTTTTATGAATGGCTGACGATATTGCCAGAGCAATTTTGATTCTGCCAGAGCAAAATTTGATGATCTACCTATTTTAGCCTTTCAAGTCAACTATTCAATTATATCACTAGGATTTATTATTTAATTAATATATTTACTTGCAATTAAAATTATTTTTTAAAATCAGTAATAAATGAGCATATTCCATATTTACATCCTTAATATTAGCATATTAATGATAACAAATATTGTGAATCTGTCAAATTTATTAAGTTCAACAAATAGATCACCATGATCTGCGAGATTAAAATAGAGAATGTGATCAACTTCCAACTACTACATATATCTCTTCTTATCTTCAAAAAGAAATGACAAATCTTGGAGGAAGCAAAAAATGTTTTGACGATCTATTTCATTGACCAAGATACTTTATATGAACAGATCGAAATTCTGAACCAATTTATCAAAGTAATTTCCTTGCAACCTTCGTTAAATTAAAGCAAAAACTACTATGTTTAAATTAACAATTTTTTAACTATGAGGATGAGAACATTTGTCGAGCTTTTCTACGATTTCGAATTGTGAAGAATTTCTTTTCGCTGAACTTTTATTTTTCTTCTTCGGTCGCCCTTTGCTCCGTTGAATATTGGGTTCATAAAGACATATGGAGTAGAGCAGATATAAGACATATGGAGTAGTTGAACTTGATCACCTTTTCTATTTAATCTCGCATATTATGGTGATTCACTAATATTAAGGATGTAAATATGGAATATGCTCATTTATTATTGATTTTAAAAATTAATTCTAGTTGTAAGGGAATATATTAATTAAATACCAAATCCTAGAGATATAATCGAATAGTTGATTTGAAAGGCTAAAATAGGTAGATCATCAAATTTTGCTCTGGCAGAATCAAAATTGCTCTGGCAATATCGCCAGCCTTTATGAATGAGAACCGATAGAGAGAAAATGAACATTATTGAACTTAGAGAGAGAGTGGAAGAATGTAAATAAAACCCTGATGGATTCAAAAGGGTAATTTTTGTAAAAATAAGGGACTATATTTAAAGGACTCTATTTAGCATTACTCTTTTACTAAATTGTCCAACGTGTCCCAAAATACTACTCCCTTCATCCAAAATAAGTGACGTATTCATTTATTAAGGTGAAATTTTAATTATCCGTTATTGTTAAGCTACATTTTCAAAAAATACATAAACAACAAATATTTATAAATTATTTTTAAAGATGAATGTAATTATACTATAAATTTATTTATTAAAAAACTAACAGAATTGATGTAATACCCAGCCCAAAGTAGGTGATATGATATATGTTTAATATGATTTGATTGGTACTACTCATACCATCAAGATGCATCTTCTTTTCGGTAGCCAACTCATAAGAACTGGGGTATTATGGGATGGGTGACCTACTGGGAAGTGTTCCCGTTAGCACATGAGTGAGGACAAAACGTACTGAAAAGACCCGTGGTTGTTCGTGAGGCCAGTCCATCAAATCAAATAACGTTCCGACCCGATGTTCCGGGGCGGGGCGTTACAATTGATTTTCTCTTATATTGTTGTAGCATTAATTAATGTGTTGCTCTGTGACAAAATTATAAAATTATTTTAATATGGTAAAGTATTTTTAGAATATTTTTCGTAAAAGGATCAGTGATAGTATATGAACTTATGATAGCCCCTAGTTAATTTAATGCCAAAAGGGAGTTGGACAAAAATATGTATATCAAATGAATTAAATGTTACAAGTTTAATGAAATAAAGGGAACACATAATATTATATAAACAAGCTTAATAGAAAGTTAATTTGTTTAATTTTCTCATACTTTACAATAATACGTATTGAATGAAAGGTAAAAGTGGATATATTATGATTATTCCGTATTAAAATTGAAATTTAAAACAATTGAATAGTTGACTTTACTCCGTCTTAAAATTAAGATTTGATCACAATCAAATGGTTGAATGTGAAGATTGAGTAAATGTAGAAAAAGCCTCTTGTTAAGATTAGAAAGGGAGTTGAACGGAAAGAAAATTTAATATAGTCGAGGACGAAATTTAAGTGAAGCACATCACATCACCCCGAATACTTCTGAAGAGGCTTCCGTTCAAATGGGATAAGAAGGGTTGGATAGTAAGCATCATCCTTGACCGCCATGAACATAAAATTTACTTTCAAATTGACCAAAGAGTCAAGTAGAAAACACTATCCACCATTTTACAATATGTAAGATCCCCCATAGTTTAACGAGCCATTTTGATTAATTTCATCATATCAACCAAATATAAAGTTGAAGTAGAAATCAACATCAAAACGACAAGAACAACATTGCCATGGAAGGTAATGCAATTTTCGAGAATACAATGCTTCAGAAATCAGAAAAGGTTTATTTTTATTTTGGACCCTGAACTATGACAAAAGTTTCATTTTGGACCCTGATATTATCCTAAGACTCAAATTGCACCCTATATTTCGGTTTGTCTCATTTTGCACCTTAAAACGCCAATTTCAAATTGAATTTCCTTTTGAAATAAGGGCAAACTCGGAATATCACATGCATTAAATTTTTGGGGTAATTTTTACAAATAATTAAACTTGTAAATTGAAAATCAACCCACACTTTATCTTCTTCATCAAACATGACCCCTCCCCCACCCCACCCTTCATCTTCTTCATCAAAATGTAAACCTAACAAAAAATGGTCCTTCATCTTCCTCACCATACATACAATGCATCAACTCATCAACCCTTCAAAAGCTTAGGGTTCTAGGACTCATCAAACCAACAAAAAATTCAATTTTTAGCCTAAATTATCAAACCAATTTTCAATTGCATAAACATTTCTCATAAATTCATCAAACCAACAATAAAGATCCAATCTTTTTTGTACAAACTAACGATAAAGTGGGCTATTGTTAAAGATTATTTGTATGAAGTCCTATAATGTTCACAAATCTATACACCAATACACGTGCTTGCAAGCAAGCTTTTTTTTATTTTTTTTGCAGGTGCTTGTACAATTTTCTACATTGTCCATTATCAATTCTGTAAAAGACGTGCTTGCGAGCAAGCTTCAACTACAACAAATTCGTTTGTTATTTGGCCCACTTTTGAGAAAACTTTCTCACAAAAATTATACTAGTTGTTCGATTTTCAGGGAGAGGGGGGGAGGTGGTCGCGATTTTTAGGGAGGGGGGTGGGTTTTGGTCGCGATTTTCAATGGGGAAGGTTGTGGTGGTTGATTGGTTGTGGTGGTGGGTTATGAGGTTTTAGTGATGATGGTGGTGGTGTTGAGTGTGGGCAGTGAAGAAGAAAAGAAGAAGATGATGAAGAAGAAGAAGAAGAAGAAGAAGAAGAAGAAGAGAATTATGTTAATTTTGAATTTCAATTTTATCAAAAAGTGTCCAAAAAATTAATAAACTTATTATTCCAAGTTTGCCCTTGTTTCTAGATTAGTTTAGGGGCTAATAATGCGTCTTAGGGTGCAAAATGAAACAACCCGTAGTATAGGGTCCAACTTGAGTCTTAGGATAGTAGCAGGGTCCAAAATGAAACTTTTGTCATAGTTCAGGGTCCAAAATAAAAATAAGCCATCAGAAAAATCATCTATATGAAGTTCCGTACTTTGGTTTCCCTTCAATTACAAAACCAGTCACTATAAAACATAAAGAGAGTCCTCATGGAACATAATTGGATAATGTAATCTCACCATGTTCATCCTAGAAACTCAGTCTCTGTTCCTCTGTTGTATCATCGAGCCATTGCTCGTCGACTCTAGTATCCTCCAGCATAAGGAACTTCATCATCTTACGCATCCATTTCCAGTGGCAGAAACCAACAGCTGGAATGATATATAGAGGCAAATACAGTACTAACACCTCTCCACATCAATAAATAACCTGATCCGACTTAAAAGGTGAGTGCGTACATATGGTAGAAGCTAAAGGTGTTCCGTCTGGCCAGCTAAGAGCTAGGAATCAAACAAAAGCTAATAAAACACCTACAGTTCACTACTTTGGAACAGTCACGTTGAGAATTTTCACATCTTGCATTGGCTTGTCTCCCCTGTCCGTCTTCACCTTTTCTATAGCCTGTTGACAAAAAATAGGCATTAGTTTATCAAGAAACGGCAACGCATCCATTAATAATAGACAGTTGAAGCTCAAGACATAAACACTTTCAACACTATATTACCCTACAATGATATTCATGGTACATTCCAATATCTAGAAAGGAAATGATGAGGTGTATCTATTAGAGTAAACCTTCATAGGAAAATGAGAAGTATAAAAAATAAATTACAATATGCAGATTGCTACCTGCACAACATCCATTCCTTTGACAACTCGACCAAAAACTGTGTGTTTGTTGTCCAACCAAGGTGTGGCAACAGTTGTGATGAAAAACTGAGACCCATTAGTGTTGGGGCCAGCATTCGCCATTGATACGGTGAAAGGCCTGTCATGGCGCAGGCTGCACAGAAAAAGATATTAATCATAATTAAAGAGATAATGCCTGTATTTCCAAAACACAGAAGCAAATATGTTATCATCCAGCACAACCAATATAGAAGTTGCCAACATTGACGCGCAGAATCACATGAAAATGTAGGCAGGCCAAGTCACCTTTTATGAAACTCGTCCTCGAACTCCCATCCCCAAATAGATTGCCCACCAGTGCCATCTCCCAACGGGTCACCTGTTTGGACCATAAAGCCTTTGATAACTCGGTGAAAAATCAAATTATCATAATAACCATTTTTGCAGTGTGTTGTAAAATTCTCCACTGTTTTTGGACATTCTTCGGGGTATAGCTTTATATGAACGTCACCCATTGTTGTATGCATAATCTGGAGAGGAAAAAAGACAAGGAAAAATCTCAAACTAGAACAGACACAGGAAAGTGCAACTTATTCCTCTAACTTTATTAAACGGGACTAAGAAGAATTACTGAATTGATAAAGGCGGTCAAAAGAGATTGAAGTCCAACAAAGCTTCAATTGTCGATAGTAAAAAAATTGCCTAACTTAAATGATCATGCACCACATGGGAATCACACCTAGAGAAACTAGAAGGTGAACTGCAATCTAAAGGCATGATAGTAAAATGGGAAAGGGGAAGGGGAAAAGAAGGTCAAACACAAAACATATATGATGAGGAACTTACCACATTATCTGGCAGAGACGTCATAGCAGACTTTCCTAATTCCGACACAGCCATCAGTTCATCAGCAGGAGGCTTCTCGTTGAACACATCTCGTCCTTTAGTTGGATCATCCGGCTCCTCAGGCTCTCTCCGACTGCAGGAGAAACAAGATAATTTGTAAGGTCTATTCTGTCCACACACATGGAACAATCTAATTTATGTGTTACAACATTATTTAGTTCCAAAAGGGCATTTTACGAATTATATAGTTGGAAAAATTCTATAAGACTTCCTCAAAATATTAAGAAGCAGATATATGCCGGAAATGGTTGGTGTAATCTAGTACAGCCGACAATCCATTTGAAATACAGACCTAGAATTACAAATTATAGGAGGGGGGGGGGGCACATGTCACAAATTATTCCTTCACGTTTCATGCATTTGACCATGCATATAACAGTAGCTGATTCTCGATATATTGGTGACCTTTGAGACATCTGTTTACAATGCAAATAATTTAATGGCCCCATCAAAGGTGGTACCAGTGCAACATATAATGGAAACAAAAGTAGAAAAGGCTGGCATTACCTAAACAAATAGATTCTGTGTTTCTTGAAAGCACAGCATAAGAGTGTGGGATCTATCAGAGGCTCCTTGCTCTCATTGGCATTTGCTGCGGCGGCAGGTATTTTTCTAACTTTTTTACTGCCTCTATCACCTTGATATAAAGCAATTCTCAAAAATCTATCATTGCTCTCCACCTTTCCTAGAATCCGGGCAACCGTATTGGTGTGTAGATTAACAACCTGATGTAATTAAGCAACATTCAATGTGAAGATTAAACACAAATTGACAAAATATGAATATCATGAGAAGTTCATTAATACAGTCATTATCATCATACCTTGATCCCAAGAAGAGTTGCGTAAATGATGAAGTTAGAACTTTCATCAAAAACTGCATTTGGGAGTGGCACGTTTTCTGTTTTCTCCATCTCTCTATCTACGGCCATTCTCCTCCCAAAATCAATTGCTTCGAGCCGGTACAAAGGCACATCACTTCTTTGAAGATCTTGGGCAACCTATAGCAAAAAAGAAAATACGATCAACTTCCAACATCAGAATAATGTAGTAGAGTATGTTTGCCAAAGACAAGAACAAGGAGACAATAATTACCTCAAGAGATTCATCATATACACGCCTTAGTTTACCTGTTCTGAACCAGAATATACGAATCCGTCGATCAGGAGAGGTGATAGAAAATTGTTTACCATCAGGACTAACCTGAGATAGAATGAGAGTGAGCTGAATATACAACTCGCTTAAAAGACAAAATCAAAGCTATTCAGTGTATTAAGCTCCCACTTGGGCGAAAAGATCTGGCAAACTTAGGTTTCTTAAAACATGGGTCGCATTACCTCCATGGTAGATACAGCAGTCTTGCACTTGACAATTTCAAATAGATTTGTGTCGCTTTTCAATTTAAAACTTATCCTGCACACGTCATGGAAAAACCAAATGAAGATACTGACTTAAAGTTGGTAATTGCAACATCACTCATAACAGTTTCTCATAATCTTCCTAGTGTTCTAATTAAATAAAGTGAACCTAACTTACTACAGCTTAACTCATGCAAATATCAAGATAAATATCATAACAATATTTACACAGATATATTAGAAAACAAGTCTTCATGAGAGCAGTCATTTTTGTTCAAAAGATTTGACTGCAACTCGATAGAAAGGATGAAATGTTCTCAAATACAGATGCCATCCAAGAGAGAGAGAGAGAGAGAGGTGCTTAAATCATTACATGGAAATTTTTACCAAATGACACACGTACCCATCAACTGGAAACTTAAGAGCTTCAGGATCCCAGTACTCTATGATTCCCTTCTCATCAGCAGATATCACAGTATCAAAAACATGGTTGTACTTCATGATTTTAACGGGAGCCAAGTGAATCTAAAATAAAAGATTATTCAGTATCATCCAGAGGGTTATGCAAGAATAATTAGACAAAGAAGGTTACTTCCTTATTCCTCTGATGCAAATACCTCCTTAGAAATTATAGGTTCATTTGTACCAGCACGTGCATCATATACATGCACAAATAAAGAATCGCGATCACTAATAGCTAGCTTCGCCTTGACATCACCTTGTTTGTATACCCATTCAACAGCACCAGGAACAAAAGGAAGCCGCAGCATAGCCATCATGTCATAATTAACAACATCGTATATTTTGACCGACTTGTCATTTGAAATTGTACAACAAAGCATGCCATCCACACTGACCTAAAATGTTGAAACTGGTCAATCTCAAGATTCTTTAAATGGTTATCATGATTACACGTTTAACAACTTCCAATACAGGATCAGTCACAAAAGAAGCATAGGCTGACTAGAATTTGGCAGAATAAAGCAAGGTTAAGTATGGGCAGATCAAAGTACTCACAGCTAGTCCTTCAATCGGTCCAAGATGTGATCTAAAGTGCTTTGCGAATTCAATGCCAGCAGCTTTCTTCTTCCAAAACTTCAAATGGCCTATAATTATTCCAAATCCCTAACAATTAGTTTGCCATATAAAATAGAAGATATTCATTGTATTGGGAGAGGCTGGAAAAAGGGAACAAGAATAATACTCCATGCGTAGCTAGAAAATGGCCAACAAAGACCAGGCGGAATAGAGAGAATACCAATTTTCTCTAAGCTTTGGCCCTTTCATATGTAACGAGTTACACTCATTTGAACACCAAGTTTGATATGAACAACCGTAAACTAGCAAAGCTGCTAGTCCTTAAAAATATATAATGCTAGCTCATTCAGGAATGTTGCAAGTAAAGCTTGAGGTTCGTAGATTTATAACTGTATAGAGTGAAGAGAGTTGAGTAAGCTGAACCTTGTCTCTTTAGAAACTAATAGGCATGACACTTATCCTAGTACCACACCAACATGCCTCTACAGAGACTTCGGCCTAAGCGGGGGGAGGGGAACAGTATAGTCGTACCCTGTACCCCTCTGTGCTAAGAAGCATAGGTAGTTTGATTTGTTCTCTCATCTAATAATTGAGAATTTAAATAAGATTGAAGCCAAGCTTCAATATAGCTTTTTGTTGATGAAAATCTTCATTCCAGACATTGCTTTTAGGCTCCTCAATACTACCCACAATACTAAAGGAGGATTCAAAGTTAAACTTCATACTGTGCTAGAATCACCTTAACCTAATCCAAGCTCAATTGGCATCTGTTTACTCCTCCATGATATATTGGCCACCCTCAAAGACAATATGCAATTGAAAACATGAACCCCTTACTCTCTTTACTTTAGCAGATAAAGTTGATTAATCAGCAGTAAGAAATCCATATATCCGAAGAACTAAAAAAAAAATCATTTTGAAATAACTTCACTCAAAACTATCAGATCATACCATCTGAGCTCCCAGTTATGAAAAAATCAGCAGGTGAGACTGCAACATGTGTGACCACATCACGATGCATGTAACTTTTCTCATACCTGCACATAGTTCAATCTATTTTAAAGGGTACCCTCCAAAGATGTTACAGAACTTCATCAAAGAAATGCAAGGAATAACCATGAAAATGGAACTTGAGCAAAAATTTAATATAGCATATTTAACAAATACAAAAGATACTACTCATAATACAATGAAACCAAAAACATATAAAGCAAATCCCACAGGATACTTTAGTTTGATTTCCAATGGTCAAAACTAACAAACATTGAGGCCATAATTGACACATACAACACCAATTTCAATCAAAGTTATCATTTTAATAGTAGATTAGTTTAAAAATACCATTTTCATATATTTTCCACCGAAGTTTTAGACAATAAAAAACAACACTTGAGCACAAACTTTAAGATGTCAACCATCAAAACTGAAATATGGACAACCTTGTTGGGACAAATGTAGTATATAAAAAATCTAGTGCAGCCAATGTAATTGCATAGAACAGTAGAAACCTAGTTTCAGAAAGGCTACAAAGTTGGGTTTTCACCATTGAAAATCAAACAAAACAATTTTTTTAGGATGGAGGGAGTAACAATAGTACTACACAATGGTCTCCCAGTAACATATAAAACAAATACATTAACATTAACACTAACATACCCCAATGCCTTTGAAGACTCCATTCTAAGCGAGTTAACCGTGGGTTGACTAGTACGCAAACCTGCCCGTGTAATAACAAGTAGGTTGTTTCTGAATTGACCCAAGAAACAAGAGAAGGTGGAAACGCTCTCTACTACTTCTCATTTCTCAACATAAAAGAAGCATAGCTAATGAAGTTTGTCATTTTGATATAATCCATCCTAGTGGAGATAAACAATTTGAAGAAGCCAAGTGATTCAACGTAAGCACGAACCGCTAAGCGGAGTAAGGGTGGGTTAGATTGTATGCAGTCCTATCCCTGTAATAACAAGGAGGCTTATACCAAATTAAATCAAAGAGTGCATCCACTATTTCCTACTTCACGATATAAGCATACCTAACAATTATACCCCAAAAAGAAAACTTAGAACAACCCTAATTGAAATAAAGATACCAAGTTCGTTATTTTTCGACATTGCAAATCAAAGCGGGACACTTCTATGGGATTTAGGGAGTACAAAAAATACTACATACATAAAAATAACTACTTGATATTAAAAGATTACAATTCCATCAAATTAAAAGTAAGAAACTGGAGAATCTTTATGGGAGAAAGTTAGTATACATGTTGGCCGAGGGGAGGGAGTCGAGATAAGCTTGCTCGAATTGAAGGGGCCGTTTAGGTTTGCGGGCGGGGGCTGGTCCGGGTCCGACCACTGGCTCTTCATTGGCAATGACGTTGTCTGTAATGATGGTTGGTTGTTCTGATACTATGTTGTCTTCTTCACCTGTTTCTGCCATTGTAATGCTTCTCAAGAGTTGGAGATTGGTTTGCAATGAAGAGTTGAATTGAGGGAGAATTTGGAATTTGAATACAGACTATAGAGCATAGAGTAGTGAACAGTATGGAGTCGGGTTCTGGTGGGTAGTGCTGTGCCCGGTACGAGCGGGTTCGGTTCTACCACACCGGGTGGTAAACATATTACCCTCGTATCACCAGATATTGACACCAATGGATATCGAACCGAGTTTTTTTTAGAGGGGCGGCAAGCGAGTGTTAGGTTACCCGGTCCATTTGTAGCACTAATTTTATATTGGTTATTGAAATGAATTATGATTAAAGTATAAAATATATATTACATATAAATATATATAATATAAAAAATAAACGAGTGGGTGATGGAGTGGGTCCGGATTTACCCGTTAAGCTATCATCAAGTAAAAAAATGTGCAGGTAACGAGTCCGAGTTCTCTGAGTGAGGTAACGAGCGGGTTCCAAATTACCCGGTCCATTAGTAGCACTACTAGTAAGTATTTTAAGTTGGTATGATAGACAATTTACTGACTCGGATAGTTATCGGTTCTTCGGGGTTTTCAAACTAAGTCAAGTACAAAATGCATTAATCATAATATGTGAACATATATGATAGTCATAAATAGAAACAGAAGTAGACCGAAGAACTAAAGAATAGTTGGACGATTACTATATCCAAAGTATCTAATGTTTGGGAGCTTATCGAAATTGCGAAAGAATACGTGATATAACGACCCAATTTATTATGTTTGGTATAAGCGTCTATCCAGTTAACCAATCAATTTATACATATAAAAAACTTTAAATAAAGGAGTTTTAACGATGACTAAATGCATGTACTTTATCAGGTTGAGTACTTACCAAATAGCTTTAGATATCAAAGAATACTTTCGACTCGAACATCACGATAATCAATCAAACAGGTAACCGAGTCGGGTTTCTTAATTTTATATGAAGTGAGAGTTCCCACTCCCAAGTCCCAACTCCACAATTAGTCATAGGAAACAAGTAAAAAAATGACTACCTTGTCCAATGGACTCCCAACAAAAACTCCAACCATAATAACACCAAAATATCATCACTCCCACTCTTCACCCTCCCCCTTCTCACCCCCAAAATCCTTCCTATTTCAACACCAAACTCACAAAAATCCAATCTTTATTCACAACCAAAACAAGATTCATCTTAGTTTTCAATACCAAAGTCTTAAAAATCCAATCTTTATCCACAAAAGAACCAAGATTTTCACAAATTCAACAACCCCAAAAGCATCAATGGAAGCCTCAGGTGACCCAGAGACCAAACCAATCTCGGTGTTGTTTGTTTGTCTTGGCAACATTTGTAGAAGCCCGGCAGCTGAAGGTGTCTTCAGACATTTAGTCAACGAAAAGGGTCTTCAATCCAAGTTCAGCATTGACTCAGCTGGCACCATCAATTATCATGAGGTAATGCATATCTCTTTTTATATAGATATATATAAATCGTCTTGTCATTGCAAAGAATCGAACCCAAAAATTCTTATTGCAATGACTCGAGCCTGGACCTATTCTTTCGAGTTCTACGAGGGTAATGCTTGTGGTTAAGGTGATGCATATCTATGTTTATGAGGATGTGGGTATGTGAAATTTGTGAGAATTTGAGTAGTTGGTTGCCAAAGACGAGTTTTATATTTAATAAATTCTTCAAATTTGACTGAATGTCTTGTTCTTTATGGAATTTGATCATATTTTATTCTTCATTTGAATTTGATGAAGTACTGTCTTTATGTGGTTTTGATAACTTGTTCTTTAATAATTCCTTTAAATTTGTTAAAGTCATGTACTTTGTAGAATTTGATCATCTTATTTTCTTGAATAGTCCTTCAAGTTTGATGGAAGTGTTGTTCTTCATGGGATTTGTTTGATTCTGCTGATAGTAACAATTACAATGATATATTGGAAATGTATTATGCTAATGCTTAAGTGATCATTAAATGTTGCTGTGAAGGGATAACGATAGGTTCTTTTAATAAAAATCCATATTTAACAAGACATGTAGTGGTAATCGTTCTTTTGGGTATGGCGATGTTTTTGTGACTAGCTAAGCATGTAATGTTGCACAGTTTTAGAAGAGGTAGTTGAATAACGTGGCTATTTTATTTGTGAATTTGTGTAGATGTATGAATTTGATAAATTGTTTATTGCCTAATAGGTGACATGTTTAGTGAATGTGTAGACGTGTTTCTGCTGTTGAGAAATTTATTGAGTCGAGCTGGTAGATGAGTTAAGGTTTGCATAAGGAGTATGAATACTCTCTTTTCTAAGTAGTACGTGTAGTTGAAGTTTGAGCAGATTCAAATAATTGTCAGGAACTAATGGGTTTAGTGTGAAAAGTGGATATAGTTACTTTCACGCTTTACTTGGATCGTTTGAGCAAATCGTAATAACTACCACCCCTGCACTGAAACTAAGTCCCTCTTTGTAGTTCCTGTCCATGAATTAGAAAGCAATTTTTTGTAATATCGAAGACAGCATAGATTGGCTGCCTCGCTAGCGGGAAGGAACTATAACCTCAGCTGTCGCTTAGCTAAAAAGAATTCAACCCCTGTTACAACGATGAAAGGCACCTTCTGGTTCAGACTTTATGTCTTACTTTCTATACATAGGTTGCAGGGCAGATCATTTTAGTCTTTTTTCTATTGATTCTAATTAAAGAACAAAAAAACGATAGGTTCTTGATGTGGACTTACTACTTTTCTGAAATTGTGAAAATTTAATTATGTGAGGCTAGTAACGAACTTTCATATTATGTTGATTCTGATGTCCGCAGGGTAATGAAGCTGACTCAAGAATGAGGGCTGCTTCTCAGAGGCGTGGGATACCGATAACTTCAATATCAAGGCCGATAAGGCCATCCGATTTTAAAGAATTTGATTTAATTCTTGCTATGGATAAGCAGAACAAAGGTGTGTTTATTCATGAGATACGTGTTTATGAGCATCTAAACGTTATATGTACTTAGCTTTGTTTTGGTGCTCTAATGAAATTTGCATCAATGGAGAACTTAACCCAAATTTTGGTTTGTGCTTGACCAGTTTATCATAAAACCTCAACATTTCAACAATAGAAAATGGAAACTTATTTATGCTTTCGTCTGAAGAGCGACTTACTTTGTGCACTTGCAATTTTTAATTTGCGCCCAATCATAATATGTGTGACATGACCAAGCATTCGATGGGAATTGGGTGATATGGAGTACTTCTTTAAGTATTCTGTTTTGATTAGTACCATTCGTCCTGAATATGGATTTGATAGTTCTTCTATGAAATATCGGACTGTCGCTTTTGCTTTGGTGCTAATCTCGAACTTAAAAGGTGAAATGGTCTGACCGCTTTATGCTTTAGGAACTGATATTTACCTGATATATAAAAAAAGAAAAAAAAAACAGAACAGAAGCAACAAAGGTCAATTGGATATGGAATACGAATCCAACACAGATTGCAGTAGAATGCTACGTTAGTAAGTTTTTGTATTTCGAAGGGCATATGCATATCAGCGTCTCATAGTGCTTCCTCATCACTCATCCCATATGCTCTCTCTTAACTTTCCTCTGCTTCTCTAAGTTTCTTACATGTTTATTTCTTAGTCTTATTTCATTGAGTCTTGGTCTGTTGGATTCAGAGGATATACTTTCAGCTTTTGAGAGATGGAGTTACAAACAGCCATTACCTGCTGATGCAGCTAAGAAGGTTAGTACGGCAATTTTAGGTCTACAGCATTTCTGATTTTGCTTGATTCCAAATGTTTCGCCATACAGGTCCAGTTGATGTGTTCCTACTGTAAAAGGCATAGTGAAACCGAGGTCCCAGATCCTTACTATGGAGGACCACAAGGATTTGAAAAGGTAGTTCATCTCAGCTATTGAGATTTAGTTAATCTGTTTCCTTATTTACTTCATCTCAGCTGTTATGTTTCTATCAGGTTCTTGATATACTCGAAGATGGTTGTGAGTCTCTTCTGGACAGTATTTTGGCAGAAAACAGTAAACTCGTCGGCTCACAGTGACCAGAACTTCCTGTAACACTGAAATATAGTCGTATATATTATTCACGGAGACATGGAAATTATCTCCTTCAAGACAAACATGTAAGAGGAACAAAACTTGTCATAAACAATGCTCTTGTTACTAGTATCCATTGAAACATGAGGATTATCTCATCCCTCCAAGAATGAATAATGTACAAGTTTTCATAAGCAATTTTCTTGTTTCGAAATACTGTTCTATTTTTCTACCAGTATCTACTAGTATAAGATCTTCGAAATAGTACATCGTTGTATGCATGATATGACAGTCATCAACAACCCAATAACATGTCTCAATATCTTTAAAGAGGTTTCTGCCTAAACGGAACAAATAGGGTTGGGTATTATGCTGACTTACCCTTGTGATGATAGAGAGATTGTTTTCGAATTGACTCAAGAGTGCAGTGCAAATACTATTTGCTACTTCACAACATATACGAAGCCTAGGTAGTGAATGGGCCGGTTTTTAGAGTTTTAAAGAACATAAAATATTTGATTTCATAGGACATGGAAACGAACCATCCATGGAATGGGATCTTCTGCAATAGTACATGTGGAATTTTATGAAACTATGTACAAGCTACCAACAGAAATTCAGTTAATTTCACCTCCTTTTCTGGCTATGCTTTGTGAAAACATCACTCGAAACTAAACATGCACATTAGACTGTTCATGATGCAGGATCTTGCCATTATTGTTCTCACTTACAAGGATATAAAACTGATCAACATTTAGATTATGTAACTTTGTTTGAGTCTTTCACGGAAACGTTTTCTCTTCGGATTTTCACTGATCATGTAAGAGAAGGCATCGACAAGTTTTGAATCCTCAATGTTGATTAGAATTTTTGCAGAATCAGGATTGTTGATAAGCTGTTTGGCTACTAGATATCCAGCAATTGACCAGGTCTGAAAGAGGCGTGCCTGCTTCCCTATGAATCTAGCTCTCTTGCTGTCATAGTACTCTGGCCACTTATCTCTCGCTATGCGCCTCTCTGCAACCTTGACAGCATTTTCAGCAATCTCAGGTCTACCCATCTTTATGGATGCTACTGTTAGCTGTAAAAATAGTGGCATGCTTACACAGATGGAAAAACGGTAAAGTCAATGTCTAAGATAAAAGATAGCCTTTTCGAGTGTTCCTCAGAGCATATTTAGTCTGGATCCACTAAGGAACAACAAGTAAACATCTTCATTATCAACGGATACTATTATCAAACTAACCTGCCATAGTAAAGTTGGCCAAGAACCCCCGTTGTGATACGACCAAGGGCTGCAACAAACATTTTTTGTGTATTATGATCTAATACGATAAGAAGTCACTGTAAGTTAAATCAACATGAAGAGAAGAGACATTACGTGTTCTTCGGATCGCTCCCTGTGATGATTCTCCATTCTTCACATTCTAGGGCCGGATAACATATCTTTAGGGGCATATCAGCCACTAAATCCGACCATCTTGCTTCAACTAAATCCAATATGGCATGCGCCTGTTCAGTTGTAGCAAGACCACTAATAATAGACCATAAGTTTCCTAATGCAAAGAAACGGAAATCCATGTGAGCTGGCTGCAGATTCCCAATGAAAAAGCCCCCTCTATTAGGCATCCAGCCCACCAGCCATGATGGAATTTGATCTGGATAGATATTGAACTTGTTAACAGCGTCGTATGAGTACTCCTCTGTCTTGTACCTATAAACTTCATTCAGTTTCCTCAAATCGAGCCAATAATACTCCCTAATGTGGAATGATAATGCTAGTAAACGATTATTAAGTCCTTTGATAAGGTCATCTGAGGCTTCAACAGGAATCAGCATCTCACGTGCACAGAGCAATGCTGAATAAAACAATGCCTGATGAGAAGCATATATCAGTAAGCAGTATGAAATAACTTCTACAGAATTACAGTTTGCACAAATAAGAAGTATCTGATCAACAAATTCTTCTCATTATCTCTCGTAGGAAAATGATCCCACAAAGAAAATAATTGTATAGTACGAAATAACATTTGCTGCCCACTGCTACTCAATCATCACCACCACCCCCCTCCCCCCCCCCCCCCCCCACCCGAGTCAAATTGGTGCTTGCTCATGTCAATATACCACATCATGTATGGATGATGAGATTCCATTGATACAGAGCCAATTCCAACAGACTTATTGGAGGGTCCCATTGGCATGGATCCACTAGGAATTGAACCTACGAATTCGCCAATTATGAGTTGGGATATAACAGTTAAACCAAGGCGTGTAGGTGGATCGACTAATGAAGTTGCCATTAAAATAGGATTCATGCAAGGAAAGGCACTTGCCATTCGTTTGTTATTAGCCGCATCCGGAGAATTTAACTACAACCATCATTCTGTAAGGACATTTTTCGGGGTTTTTTATGGCTGGAGTGCTTGACAGAAAAATTATTTACTTTCACGAGAAAACTGTGGTAGTATTCATTGTAAAGGGTATTTGGCTATGTTTAATTTGCAAATTTTCAAGTAACAAGGCCTCGGCGAGACTTATATGTTGGAGCTCAAGCTTTTTGGCTATTACAAGTTCAAATGAAAAGCTTAGATGAACTGCCCAAACACCCTCTATATCCATGACTAAACATAGTAATAATCAGCTCATCGGGACTCATACTCCCTTGTGACATAAACCAGTAGCATCCCAATCAGTCTAGAACATGTATTTATGATGTAAGTACACTAACCACTTTCAAGTTAATATATACTCTGTAAAAGAACTCAAAAGATGGTGTTCACAAAATAGCACGGGAGTGCTATTGAAACTAGTAACGAAAACTAGAAAAACAAAAAGACAATATGAAACATTCCCATAAACATTATATCATACTGTGTAGAATTATGCCCAGGAATGACAGGATAGAATACTTATTTGCGATATCAATATCGAAAGAAAAAGAAAGATGAAACACAAGCATGACCTTTCTCATCTCTTTTTCCAAATAATACTCGTAATAACAATGGAACAACGCATAATAAAAATCTTCCAACAGAAGAGAAAAGAGACAAAGGCACAGAGAAAATCTCAAACCTGAATCTCAAGTGGGTGACCATGAATTCCCATGCGACGATCAATCATGCAGGATCCATCAGTTACCAGCAAAGTTGGAAACATGTCGAATCCATCTGCCAGACATAGCTTAAGTATCATTTTGATTCCAGTTTGCACATCAACTCTCTCCTGAACTGAAAGATCTCCTGAACATTTTCCATATGCTCGCAGCAGTATAATCCACCACAACCCTGAGTAGTGGATGGAGAGTGAAGACTTTGTTCTAAATTTTCTTACAGAAGCAAATAGATAAGTAGACATCTGACTGGACTCACAACTGACTTACCCGAATCAACTGGTGCAACTCGACCAATTGCTGCTTCACCGAAGTCAGGGTCCAATACCTCCTCCGTTGCAGTGCCATCGCCATCAAGTGGGACAATACGCACTTTGAAGCTGGCAGGCATCAGTCCTTGCCCAGGACTATGGCAATCCATAGTCTTCTCCCAGCTCTATGTAGGCGAGAGCATAAAGATGTAATTACTACATGGAGGCTACTACACTAATAGTTAAATAGACTAGACGACAACTGTTTCTGAGTTCTTAGATAGCAAATTCTCAATATCTAGTTATTATGCAGTGTGTCAATTACCTGCAACTGAAGAGTATGAAGAATGAAGTTTCGCACAATGTCATGCTCGCCTTTCAGCAAGAATGCTATCCCAGAAGGTATAAAATCTCTAATAAACACCTGATCATAGTTAACCATATCTGGTTCATTAGGATCATTTGCAGCAATCGTTCCAACCGGATGACCACAGTAATTAACCATTGATGCATACAACAAATCCCACGCTTCATCTTCAATAGGACAACCAACTCTTAGTAAATTGTTATGAATCTCTGCAGCTGCAGACAATCTTTCATGGGCATGCTTCGAATGCTCACTCTCAGCCGCCTCATAATCCTCAACGTTGGAGGAATTTTTCACTCTATTCACCAGCTTCCGATTCCCCTTTCCATCCTCAAATATCTCATCCTCAATCCTCTCAACGCGGCAAACGAAAGGTTCCCGACATTTATATCTCTTCTCAGCCCTATAGTTCCCATTCAGACCATGATGGTTACTCCAACATTTTATCTCCCTCGCAATTTTTAGTCTCGAATTAGCTCTCGCGAATGCACTTCGTCTAGAGACACTCGAGTCAGTATAAGCATACGATAGGCATAACACTGGATCAGACAACACTTTCAGGGTTTCCATTTCCAAAACTCATCAACTGAAATTGTTACAATTGTGACAAAGTGTCAAATATGACGATCTTTTTGGGACAGAGGAAGTAATAACCTTTTCAGGAAAAGGAAGGCGAGCAATGATTATCAAATTTTGCCAAGTTGATAAAATTGTGTTCTTGGTTGATATGATTTTCTTGATAAGTTATAAAATCTCAAATGAGCTTTTCAAACTGAAGATTGTGTTACTTTTCTTTGTTTTTCATTTCTCCTGCAAATTGAGATTTAATATTAACCGAAATGTAAGATTTAGGAATCAAAGGTAGTTTGGTGGCAGTTGAAGTGTGTCCGGAGCTCGACACGTAGCAAATGAAGTGGTCAGTTGATTTCTGACTTGACCACTCTCTCTTGTACTTGTGGAGCTGTCCATTTTCATAGTCCACATTCCAAAACTTAGTCCTTTTCTTATGGCCTTACGTGGATTTTACCATTACAAGTAATGCATAAAAGGAATGTCTGCAAGGACATCGAGCTAGGTAACTAGTGCTGTGTATGAGCCAAAAAAGTCGAAAAAGTGTATCAAAATATCAAGGGGGTAATTTAGTCATTTTACCCCCTTAGTGCTAGTTATTAATTAAAAGGGTGATGGGTACTAAAATTTTATAAAAAAATGGTTTTGGGTGTTATTCCGCCAAAAAACTCTTACAAGTAATGCATAAAAAGAATGTCTGCAAGGACATCGAGCCAGGTAACCAGTTACACGCTAGATTGCTCGAGTGGTTAGACCACTCGACAATTAACGAGAAAGATACGAACCCAAGGATGTACTCGTTATATTAACAAGTTGGGTAATGCCCGACTCATCATATTACTGAGCTGAGTCGAGACTGCAATACCTCGTCAGACTCGAGTGGTTTCTTGAAGTAACAAGCTACATAATCAGCATTTGATCATTTACAGCTTCTTCCGTGCAGACAAAACATAATAATCTACCAGACTAATTGTCAGAGCAAAGCTATGCAGATTTCTGCAAGGTAGCAGATGGTTCTCCTGTTTTCCTAATCATCCGTACATTTTTGGGGACAAAAGAAGCATAAAGCTAATTATATGCACTTAAAGCTGGAAGGTGTTCTAATTCTGCCCTAACGAAAAGGATTTACAGAATTTTTGTCGAGAATCGAATCATCCGAAATCTGATATTTAACTTATCTACCACCATTTTGGTTACTATACATCAAACATGCGGTGATCATTGTCGTTATCCCCGTCGTAATATTCATCATCTCTCTGGATTTGTTTGTCTTGTATATGCTCTGTGGATATAGATCAGAATCAGTCATGCTATGGACATATTTGAAGTTGTTAGTCGGTGCATGTTATTAAGAAGTTCAATTTGGAACTTACGATGGACTCGTTCATCAGGGTCTAGCTCATCCTCGTCAAAATCAGGAATGTAGAAATCAGGGGGTACCTGAAACATCAATCACAGTTAAATGGTTGCCCGCGAGTGCCAAGAAAATGTAAACTGAAGAAAGATTGTGAAATGAAAAAACACTTCCATATGGTCATCTGTATTTTCGGCGTGTTCCATGTATATAAAGTTGTCAAGTAATAGAAGCACCTATGAATTCTAAGTTATGAATAACATTGTATCCTTCCCAAATTTATCGTGTGAGCTTTTGACTTTCTCCAATAATTAATAAATTTGGCTTTAGAAGGTAAAACATGACAATTATGTCTTATTTGCAGTATTAATTAGTGTTACCTGCCAGTTTCCGAAAATTATTGAAAGGGCATAAATGGCAAACAAAATGAGGCGGTGTCATTCTATAGCATATGGAGGTCAGAAGGCTTGGAATGCCAAATTGTATATGAGCCCTCCTCTGAGCATTATTTAGCTACATGACTAAATTTTTTCGACTAAAAATCATTTTCTTAAAGTAAATCTGTAACTAATGTAAATTTCACATATATTTAGTGGATGGTCAATTTAAAAACCTGGAGTAATTGTTACTTGTTTTCAAAGAAGATTTTGGCACCAAAACAGGACCAAACAGCTTTTCAAGTATATTTGTCAACCAATAAAGGTCAGTCTACCTACCTCTTGCATCTGTACACCAGGAGCATGTTGAATGTACCGCAGATTCTCCAATACTTGCATCTTGATGGTTGTGAGATAAGACTTGCTGTTCAGGTTTTCCTGCTCGACCAGGCAAAAGTAGACCAAGAAAACATTACAAGAGAATCATATCTTATTATGAGGCAAGGGTAGATGAAACTTGTCCCATATAAACAACAACTTCAAGTATTTTGACTAGTTTGTTTCTTGATGGAATTCAAATAACTCAATTGGATATAAAACCAACTCTTTTTGGATAAAAAGTATGAAAACATGGCCATATTATATATTCAAAAAGTTAGAAGAGGGAGGGATCATCACTTACTAAGCGCCCTCCTGGTATCTTCAAGCTATTATCAGGGGCAAAATACTTGATGTAGTCGTTATCGGGGATCTCTGCAACAATAAAAATATAATAATTAGTAAGTCAGATTGAGAACAAGCATGAAGATAGCTCAATTCTTCTGCGACAAATAAATGGAATATTCTGGTGAACTAGTAGACCAATGAAGTTTCTCAACTTTCTTAATAATTACATTTGTATGGAAAAATGTAGTCATTTGACCAATAAAGAGCACAAGCAAAACAAAGTTGCTCTAAGAAAGACATAAGGAGTCATTCTCTGAAGTGAATCAACACGTATCGCATTGGGGCCCACAAAGTATAAAAAATGCAGAATATGCTCCCTCCTCCTTTTGATTTATGTCTTTCTTGAAGATCCCAAAACTATATCTTCATTTGATCATTTGAGAGTACACACTAACCCAGAGATAGAAATTATAAGCAAACGCTAAGAGGACGTGCAAAAGGTCAGTTGTGTTGTAGCATATGCATGTTGATAGCAGAATCTATTAGGAAAGGAATTTTTAGAAAAAGATCCAACATAAAATACTGATAGAGATTCAGTGGAAGCCAATTAACAATATTATGTGCAGTGGTGATACCATTAGGAAGCTCAGTGTCTAAAAGAATGCTAGTTTCGACAGTCCAGCATCTGGCAACATTCTCTTTTGTGTATCCCCCACCTCCTGTTACCTAAAGAATGAAAAGGCTAGCCTTAAGTGCTGCTTGATATTGCAAGAGTAAACCAAGAACTGGATTGTTGATACTACTTTCTAGGGAAAGGACCCACCAGCAGGGGTATATTAAATTTCTTGACAAATCTAACACATTCAGCATGACCTGAAAGATGCAAAGTCAATATAATTGAGTAAAAGACACTCAAATCACATCAGCTTAATGCAGCTAGAGGCAAATGACCCGAACTCTGTTGATATCACAAGCGGAATGGTACCTTCAATAGAGAGGTTGAAGCAGCCCAAACGGTCTCCAGCAAGTGAATCTGCCCCACACTGGAGTACTATGGCCCCAGGTATATACATCTCAACAACCTTTGCAATGATCTGAAAGGTCATTTCATGAGTAAGAGTGATCCATGAAGGAAAGACACCTCAACTAGCTGTCTCAAGACAGCTAACATGGCCTTTTTAATTTAGGACTTACTGTCTTGAATAGCCTAGTAAAACTCCCATCATCTATTCCATCCTTCAGGGGGACATTAATTGCATAGAACTTTCCTTCTCTTTCTCCTATTTCCTTCAAGAAGCAATAATGAATATCATGAATCGAATGAGTTCTAGAAAGCAATACTTCTAGTCACTTGGAAGGATAAGACTGATATATGCAAGAAAATAATACTAATTTTTGCTAGAAACTCTCCATTGGCCACAAATCATTAAGAAATACTACATCCATCCAAATTAACGTGCTGGTTGTACTGTGTGGGGGGGGGGGGGGTGAGGGGGGTCAATGAATAATAGTCGAAGTTCTTCTGAAGCATTTAATTATCGTAGTAACATTAAGCATATAAGGATTCATACAGTAGATGCTATATACTAATACGGAATATGTCAAAAGATGTGTACATCAAAATATACATATATCTGATAAAACTAATCTTTTATAAAAAAATAGAGTTTCTTAAAGTGATTCGCAAGGCTACCAGCATATGTGAAATGGAGGGAGTTGCTAAGAAGACAATATATAGTGGGAAAATGATACTTATCAAAAAGGGGATGAATCACCAATATATAGTAACTAACAAAATTGAACGTGCGAAGGGTAATCATACAACTTCAATTTGCAATGGGCCAAGTTATTGTTATTTTTATTGTTATTGTTGCAGGCATTCAAATAAAAACGTAGGAGATAGTAAGAAGCTCAAGGTTTTATGAAAAAAACCTAAATAAAGTGACGTCATTTAGCTTGCAGAGATCATTTGATTTAAACCTAAGGTCATCAACTTGTCAATATTTGCTATATGGAATCCTCCAAACCATATGACTAGGAATAAGATTAACAAACTCACTCGAACTAGAAAATGATTAACCACACTTCAAGCAAAAAAAAGATCGTGCAAACAAGAAAATCAAGGAGAGAGAGCGAAGAAATACCTTAACATCTCCTGTACCTGGAAAGAACATATCACCATACTTATGAAAGCTAACTGTCATCACCCTGGCAAATTCAACTTCACAAATCAACAACAAATTCCAAGAAGCAAAGCACTATGCTAACAAAGTTTACAATGAATTTATCAGCTTGTGGTATAATATACCCTTACGCACATCAAGAAAATTAGCATGTTTTTTGTAGCGTGCTACCGATTCTCCAATACAAAAATCAGCAGTCATCTGAACTGAGTCTAGTTAAAAATAAAATTACTTTATCAGCTTTCCATGATGTACTATACATTGGTTCAGAGAGTGAAAACCAATGATCTGGGAGTTTCTGAGAACACAATAACATTAAGGGGTTTGCAGAAAGAACAAAGACAGCATGTATAAATAAAACTTTATGCAGTACCTATCAGAGTGATAAAAGGCTTCTTCTACACCGTCTCCATGGTGAACATCAATATCGATATACAGGACGCGAGCATGGTATTTAAGAAGCTCCAAAATTCCCAGAACGAGATCATTGATGTAACAAAATCCAGAGGCCTCACACTTTTTGGCATGGTGTAATCCACCAGCCCAATTTATGGCAATGTCACAGCTTTTGTTGTTTAATCTGCGTGCAGCATCTGAAAATGAAATGGCATCATATATATCAATGAGGGTTGATATAGATAGGGACAAGACCAACAACCAGAATACCTATAGTTCCACCGGCATAGATCTGACAGAACTCAAACAAGTTCTCAAAAACAGGGCAGTCTTCTCCAAGATTATCTAGTCAAAGGACGAGATGTTAGGGAAGTATTCTAGAAAGATGAGACAGCATGAGTATACAAAAGTCAGTAGACGCTTCATTTGAAATTTTAAATTGAGTTGGCTGAAGGTTAAATTGTTAAAATGCATTGTAATTTCCAGTCCAAAGAAAGATACGAGGTACCATATAAAACCAATCAAATAAAAAGGATTCATCTTCTAGATTGCATTGCTTAAATATTACTAATCAATATGCACTACAGCACTAGTACCCATTTTACTTGCATTATTCGCTAGGCATTAGAATAAGGTACCTCCAAAAATGACTAGGAACAAACTTCAGAAGAACTATAATGAAATTGCAGATGCCTATATGTCCCCTCCATTGCAAAACAACAATTAGAACAAACCGCAATAAGAATCACCAAACAACTACTTAAAATGGCTCAAAACAAAGTTCTAACGCCCCTAAACCTATAATGCAACAAGTTCTAAGCTATGGGCTTATATTACTTCTTGCCACCTCTTAGGGTTTATGACCATTGACTAAACCTCCACCCTAAACACCACAGATGCATTCAAAATAAAACAAACAAATCCTCAAAGATCAAATAAAACTTGAAGTCATCATACATTTCTTCAACTCATCTCCAAAATCAACTAGTGTATCCGGTGAGATCCGGTGCAAGAATTCCACATAATCCTCTGAATGAAACTGCGCTAGCTCACTTGGGTACGCTTTATGTGGCCTCTAAAACCCATCAAACAAATAAAAATCATATCTTTAACCAACCCAGAAAAGCAAAAAACATACAATACAATACAATTTAAAATTGGATTTTTAACCAACCCCAAAAAAGAAGAAACCACATAATCTCATAAAACAAACAAAATCCAATCTTTAAACAACCCAAAACCCCATAATGATATATAATCGTACACAGTAAATTACTCACATAAACTTCCATCTTATTGTGAAGACCATAAGCAAGGACTAAATGGTGAGTCATACACAACCTGTGAGGCTTCATGGGATGATTTGGACCGAAGTAAACATTGCCCACATCACCTGTTCAAAATTTTGACCACACACATAAATAAAATTTCGTCAATTGTCGTAAAAAATAAAGTAAATAGAAAAAAAGAACAGATTTTTAAGTTTAGACAAAAGAAAATAAATAAACCATCATAAAAGTAGGAGATTTTATCCTTGGACTTCATTGAGGAAGCTGTCTATGTCTTGTTTTTCGTGTTTTTCTTCACCAAACAGTTTATTGTTCAGTGAAGGAGTTCAGCAGCTGCCAAATCAATTGAACATTGGTTGTGGACTTAATTTTTTGTTTATTGGTACATAAAGAATCATTATCAATATTTTTTGAGTTATCTATAACTCAAATATAGTACTCTAATAACTACTTTGAAATGTGATTTGAAGTTCGAGTAATGTAAAAATGTTTTTTTTTTAATTAGGTATGAGGTGAGTTTTGATCCGAGTACTGGTCTTGTGATACTAGTAAAAATTTGTTTTATTAAATTATTCGATTAACTCAGATAATGTAAAAATGAATTGAGTTATTACAAATAATTCTTCATTACGTGCAGATATTATTTGCTAATGTGTATAACAGCTACGTAAATAAAGGTGACTATAAGAATTAACATATGGAATTATAAAAAACTTTGATTAATAATTGAGTCGAGCTTAGTAAAAAAAATTAGGTTGATGATCTTTGACATCACTAACATTTAGGAAAGTCAGTAAGAACATCTATATTTTGGACCGATCAAATATGATCATTAACATTACAAAAGTCATTCGATTTGGTCACTTCTTCAAAACTCTAGTGTCATTTCTAGTAGATCTATAGTCGACACTGATAAACATTTAACCAGTAACATTGACCAAGAGAACCTTTTATTTCTCTTTTGCTCATGTTGCGATTATATTTTTACTTTTTTTTTGTCACCGATATCATACTGAAAGTAAATCCTACATTATGAGATAGGAGAAATCTATACTACAATGGAGGCAAAGACATCAGGTTATACTTTCACTTGTCTTTCCTCTCTAATCCATTTTATTTGATTTTTACACTTTTAGCAATTTTGGGAGGCAAGTAATTCTGAAAATTATTTGTTATTGTGAGTGTTGTTTGGGACCTTTGGATTAAGTTGTATGAACTATTGATAGCAATCTTGATCCCTCCTCCTGGTGTTTGCTTCATATATGGTTTTGTAAGTCTTTTTTTATTGTTGGCTCTATTCGAAAATAATTTATTTGTTATCACAAACTTAAGCTTGTTTAGTATTCACCCGTCTTATCCTGCTTGACCGGGAATTTTTTCATTCTTTACAAATTACAAACCATAAAAAACATGTTAATGTTGATATGTGAGTCTTGCTTTATAAAAAAATTATATTCATGAAAAAGATTGTTCATATTGTAATGTAATGTCATGTATGTCAATTATCAAAAAAGAAAAAGAATTATTTTTTTCGTTTTTGCTTGAGGAGAAATTTGACAAAATAATAATTTCTCTCTAAAATTTAAATTTACGGTCTTTAATTTTTATTTATTAAAAGATTGACACTTTGATTGAAAGAGGCCCAAACCCTTTAGCCCAGACCCAATTGAACAGCTTCACCTAATCTTGAAGCCCTCTTTCATTTCAACAAATACAAGAAGTCAACAAGACAACACCACACAATTCTCGTCTCATTTTCAACTTTTTTTCTTCTTCAGCTCCCATTTCTCAAAGTAAGCAAATCTCAAAACCCATTTATACTTCAATTTTCAGATTTTATATATGTATTTGTTTATTTTTCTTTTGCTTATTTAGATCTGCATATATCTTGAGAGATTGATGTTTGAATTTTTATTGATAGAACTAATTTTTGGATTTGTTGTATAATATTTGTGCAAAGATAGCATTTTTAGTTGTGAACTCAGTATTTTTGTATTTGTTGTATAAAATTTGGTGAAAAGATAGTATTTTTGTGTTAATTTTGACTATTAAACATTAATTAGACTATTTTTCCGCTGAGATTGCGGGAGTATATGTTTTGTAGCCCTTTAAACTTGGATCTGATTAGGTGACTATAGTGTTAATTGAGAATTTCAAGAAATTCTCAAATGTAACTGATAAAATATGTATTCCGGTTTATATGTATGTGCTTTATCTAAACATGTGATGGTGGTGATGCTATTGAACCGTTATGATGAATACAATTATTATGGTCTTTATATGGTTTATGGTGTCGTTATATCAAGTTTATTACGTTCTAATCGTTCATGGTGAATGACTTGGTAGAAGTCTTTAGATCGAGTTGAAGCTAAAACTTAAAAAGTAACTAGGTGAAGGTGACACTTGAGAATGTTGGTTGTTATTTTTTTCAATTGGCGCGATGAATCGAACCCATTTAATGTGAAATGTAAATAGAAATATCTTTAATCTGAGATGCACCTTAATTTTGGGGTCACAAAAACAGTTTGGATATAGGTAAATTGAGGTGAATCATATCACCATGATTAAACTACGTAAATATGAAAAATAGAATCCCAAACAGGCGAACTTTAAAATTTAACGTGGATTTACCTAGGTTCATACCAATCAAATGGACCATCAACGTCGGTGGTAATTTTGTTATTATTTATGGTATGTTTGTTTTGGGGTGAATGTTGTTGGATCTAATTCTTCACCTCATTTGGATTTCTTTTGAATAGGGTGAACATGTAATTCGTGTTAAAAGTTCACCTTGAAAAGCGAGAAACCCTTGATCCATGGGTCCAAGGGTTCGTATCTCATTGTAGGGGAACAAGGGTTGGGAATTATTGTAATATTACCTATCAAAAAGTACTGAGAAAACGTTTATTAAGATGAATTGGGAGGAGTGATCTTTTTTATGGCCCTGAGAAAACAGATTCTTTGAAGTTGTATGTGTATTTCGTATGTGAAGTGTTTTTCAGTTTTCTTAGACAAATAAAAGTTGCTTTAGTTAATATGCGATTGGATTAGATTAATTGGTCCCTCACTCATCTCATAAAGTAATCTATAAAAAAAATGTGAACCAGATGTATTAATATTTTGAAACATACGGTTATTGGCTTATACTACTATTTAGTGCTAAGTGAACAATACATGGTTGACTATATGATCCAGATGACAGAAGAAGCACCTTTCCGGCCAAGAGAAAAACTTTTTGAGAAGCAGAAATACTACCAGAACATTCAAAGGCACACTTACTTGAAAGGTCCCATGGACATCATCGTATCTAGAGCCATTCCTGCTGCTTTGGCTGGTACCTGCGTATTTCTCATTGTGAGTTGTCTTCTTTATTATTGAACTTGCTTGTATCTCGCCTTAACTTAAAGAAGCACTTTTCTGAACATGTGTCTCCTAACTATCATTCAGGGTAGGGGAATTTACAACATGTCTCACGGTATTGGAAAGATGGAATGAGGAGATTCATATAGCTAATATTTCGAAGAAATCTTTATTTTGTTATGCTAATAATAGCTTGGTAAAGACGTTCCTGATGTGTTTTTCTGAACGACTGTACCTATGACATCCCTTTTCTTATCATTTGACAATGGGTTTTCCCACCAGTGGCGACATATATACTCATTTCGTTGTTGTAGTTTCTTTGCTGATTTTGCAGGTGTTTGAGCACATTAATGACCAAAGTATCGTCAATCCTTTCATCTTCCTTTCCTCCATCTATAAACTTTTACTTCTCTGATCTTCACTATGAAGTACCAACTTTCAACCACCACCTTTTTCACCATCTATCTCACTACTACTATCAACCACCTCCACAAATACTGTAATTCAAAATCTTATCCCACTAACTATCAGTTTTCTTCTTCAATTCATAAAATTGTCATGGTTCCACCCACCATATTTTTCTTTAGTTCATAAAATCACCATCACTAACCTTCAGCCACCCAAGTTGCCCTTGATCAAGTTCGGCCACCCTAACCCCACCCCTACTAGAAATTGCCCCCACCGCCGGCCCTTGCTCGAAATCACTCCTTACCCTGTACGCCTTTCCATCGCAAAAAAAATGTGAATTAAAGATGCTATAGTGAAACTATAATTGCTCCCTCCATTAGTTTCTATGTGTGCATAACAACAAAATACATTAACATAAAGATATCATGAATATATGGTGTTAACTATTTGGTTTCTCATCACAACGAAATAAAACCATATAATTGGTTTCTTATCACAGCGAAATAAAATCATATAATTGGTTTCTTATCACAGCGAAATAAAATCATATGATCTATACAATTGAAAATAGATGAACAATTATAAATAAATTGTGATGGTCGCTTTCCTAGTTTCACTTTAGTCTCTTAAAATGTCAATACCATCCTTCTTCTTTTATATCTACTTGTTTATTAAGTGCTTCCTCCATCCCTAAATGATGGAGTTGTTTTGACTTTTTGGGTCAACTTTCGAACATTTTGACCGTAAATTTTCATTAGCCGATAAGAAATAATATAGTCATGGGATCTTATTAGATACGTTTCAATATATATTTTTGAAATATCAAGTTGTTATAGTTTTTATATATTAAAACTAAAAATATTTTCGTTTTAAATTGTGTCTCGGAGACCGTGAAAAATCAAATGACTTTATCAATTAAGGATGAAGGGAGTATATTATTTTTTAAGCTATTGACATGAAAACTACATGATTTTGTCTCCCTAATTGGAAAAGATAAAAAGTTTGGTTTGTATATTATTTGGAAGGCGGCAGGAGAATATTGCAATACGTGAGTGCTTATGTCATATTTACAAATTTGTAGACTGTAGTCAATCGTGTCGCTCTCCAGATTCAATAATTATACCATAAACAGCATACCGAAAGACCAAAGTCCCCCGAAGTCTATAAATAGCCATTCAAGAATATTAACATTTCACGGTTAATGGAATAGTCCCGTGGAAAAGTTTTTGCTAGTGAACAGAAGGTTCTGGTGCGAAACTCACCTCATCACTAATTTACGAAATAAAAGAATCTTAACCTTTCAATTCTAAACTAGATATTGCCTCTACATTTCTGAACAAAACATCTATGGAAGTTAAAGAAGATATTGTTATCATTGGTGCTGGTTTGGCTGGTCTTATTACATCCCTAGCACTTCACAGGTACAACATACTGATACTGTCATAATCAAAGTCTGTTTCAATTTGTTTGTCCAGTTCATCAACAATCTTGACCACAAATATTGTCTGTTTCAATATTAACTCTCATGTCTTGATTCTTTAACAGGTTGGGTTTGAGGAGTATAGTTCTTGAATCAGCAGACAGCTTGAGAGTTACAGGTTTCGCGCTTTCTATATGGAAGAACGCGTGGGGAGCTCTAGATGCTGTTGGTGTTGGTGATATGCTTAGAGAGCGTTCGCTTCAAATGCGTGGGTCAGTTCTAACTCTGTTTATTATGAGTCATCGAAGTAGAATCATATTACAATGTGTGACTACTGGAGTTGTATATTAAACAAACTTGAGTGGTGTTCGAACCCATTTGCTCGAATATATATGTAATTTCTTTTGTTAAACTTACAAATGGAGAATAATCATGTCTTAAACTAAAGCAGTAAAGCTAACATATATGGTTGCAGATTCCAAATTGCTTCTGGGGATTCATTTATACCATTTGGAGATTTGTCCTTTGGTGCAGCCGATAATTCGTGAGTTCATTCATATCACTTCTTATTGGAGTAACTCATAGGAACAATCACTTGATCGACTTTGTGATATAGCCGACCCCATTAAGCGTGATAAAACTTGATAATAATCTCTGTTACATAAAGAAAAGGTTCTGGTATCCCTTATGTATTGTGTATGAGAGTGATTTCACATGTAAATGAAATCGTAGTCTTTGCTGAACGACATTCGTAGTTACAAGTAGTCTATTATGAAGTAATTAACTTGTACTCAGCGACAGTTTAGTTCTATATACTTATAGTTTTTTCGCCTTCTTACAACTAATTTGTACTCACAAGATCACATTACAAAAAATCTGAGATATTCGACGTCTCAAAGATTCTTCCTCTAAGAGTAATCCATCAATCTAAATGGGACATTGTCAAAAGTATTTTTGTAATGATGCAGCCAGTTGGAAGCTCGCTGTGTGAGAAGGAAAGAGCTACTAGAAGTTTTGGAGAAAGAGTTGCCTGAAGGAACCATTAGATATTCTTCCAAGGTTGTATCAATCACCGAAACAGGACAAGTGAAATTGGTGCATCTTGCAGATGGGTCTGTGATAAGGGCTAAGGTAAACGTGATTGCCAATTATCCAGTTGTTTAACGAATAGTTTTATTCAGGAAATTTAATGTCTTTATATTCAAGGCTTTGATTGGTTGTGATGGGATAAATTCGATGGTGGGAAAAAGGCTAGGACTGCAAAGACCAGTTGATTCTGGACGTGCAGCCATAAGGGGATTTGTTCAGTTCCAAGAGGAACATGGCTTTCAGCCAAATTTCTATCTGTACTTCGAAAATGGTGTTCGATTTGGTTTTCTTCCATGTGATGCCACAACTGTATATTGGTTTTGCACTTTTACACCACCCAGTAACCGTGGTAAGCTCACTCGCGCTTTCTTTGCCAAAATTAATAACATCGAATTGTTTCATAAAAGAGTCTTGCCTGTTTTCATTCCTTAATTTGAAGAGATTTGTAGTTGTCGATAAGTAGCTTCGTTGGGCTTCCCAGGATTGAGGCATTAACTTTTATCTGTTTGTAGATTACGAAGAGTTGGAACGAGATCCACTTAAAATGAAGCAATTTGTGTTGTCGAAGACAGAAAACGCCCCAAAGCAATTGTCTGACATTGTTCAAAGAACCACACTAGAGTTCATTTCAGTTGCTAGATTGAGATTGAGGCTGCCATGGAACGTCATGCTGGCAGATATAGTGAAGAACAATATCTGTGTTGCTGGTGATGCCCTTCATCCCATGACACCTGATATTGGCCAAGGTGGCTGCTCGGCCTTGGAAGACGGGGTCGTTCTTGCCAGATGCCTTGGCGAAGCGTTGTTGCCAAAATCGAAGGGGTATTCGGGGCGTGATCATGAAGAGGGCTATGATTATGATGATATTGGAAAGGGACTGATGAATTATGCAAAAGAACGGAGATGGAGAAGTTTTATTCTAATAACCACAGCTTATCTTGTTGGTGTTACACAGCAAAGTGAAGGAAAAATCATGAACTTTTTGAAGAAATTGTTCTTAACAAAGTACACCACTGGGAAAATGAGAGCTATGGCCGATTTCGATTGTGGTAAGCTTGAAATTCCTGAAATGGAAATGTAGTGTGGGAAAATGATTGTCGTTTGAGAAAATTGTTCACTTATAACTAATGCAGTGGCAACCTGCTAAGAATGCTCAGCTAGTAAGTCGTTGTATTTCGAAGAGCATATGCATATCCGTGCCTTATAGTTATAACTTACGCTCGTGTTGCTTCCTCTTCAATTACCGATCTATATAATGTTAAATGAAGGTATGAATCAATGTAACTCCACACCAGGCTATTCAGTACATAGTATTTTATTACAGTATTTAATTTCTTACATCGGTTAATAGTCTATTATTTCGGTTTTATAGTTGTAAAAATTTGATGAACATATGCGACGACAAATATGAGTTGAACAGTTATTGCACTGGTCAACTCCAAACCAACTTCACAAAAATTGTCACAGACACAAGTGCCCTTCAAGGGAGTACCATAGGGGCCGGGGGTTAGGGTGGATAGGGACATATGATGTGTTGGCAACGAAAGATGGCAAAAATAAAAATTATGTAAATTTAGTTATTAGAAAAAATTTCCTCGTGTTAAATCATTTTAAAATGTGTCTTACAATTTGAATAATTATGCAATAAATTTTTTATGTTTATACTAAATGAATTTATGTATATTCTAATATTAAAAACATGTTCATAGGAGATAAATAATTCAAAGGTATATAAAGAAGAAAGTAATAGTGTAAGGGACAAACGATAAAAAAGGCGTAAATTTTCATTCAACTTTACCGAAATTATGGGTATAGAGTAGGAGCCACTATACACACCCAAATAGTGGATTATTACAGCATTAAATGACTATTTTGCCCCCATTTAACATCCTCACATATTACACTTTCAAATAGGGGAGAGGGCAGAATTATCATTTCATACTACATGAACCCACTATTTGTGTGTATAACATATAGGTATGGAGTATAGGCCAGCACATTGATTTGTTATACACACCCAAATAGTACTTTCTAAGAGCGAAAGACTATATTGCCCCATATTTATCTACTTTTTATATAATATAAGAAGGGGGCAGTTGACAGTTTTTTTGAAGTTCATGATGTAATAATATGAAGTCTCTTGATATATTAACCTCTACATATTTAGCTTATTACTAACTATATGAATATATGCAAATAATAACTATCATATAATAGTATAATTAATGACAAATAAAATCAAACCAAAACATAGTGGTGAAAATCTTGCATGCTTATTTGATATGCGTTAGCATATGCTAACTGTAAATCATGGCCCTTAGATCATCATTAAATGGGATTAGTTTAATCCTGCGGCTACAATTTTGTAAGGGCAAGATGGGAAAACAAAATTGTGTAAAATCAGTTAGTAATTAGTGGTTGGTTAACACGCACCCAAAGAAAACGGTTTCGGTTAGGATTTTTGCTTGGAAAGGTGCGAATCTCATGGCAGTTACATTTTTCGGTCCTTATCTTCGTTTCTTTTTGGCATTAGTCTGACATTTGGTCACATTTCAGTCGAGAATTGCAAACATTAATCCCTTGAATTTTTATTAACAAAGAGATTTATAATTTGGCCGAAATGGATGATTGAAGAACCTGGTACGTAGGTCCAGTTGGGATTTGTTTGATAGTATTTCACAATATTGTCTAATGTTCAAGATATGGGATTTGTTCGACAGTATTTCACAATCTAGTTCAGTCTTCGAGTTGTTTGTGAGAGCTTACTTTTTTAAAGTGTTAACATTTACATATAGTTTTTTAAGGTTTGTTTAAATGATCCATGCAGGTGTGGAATGTGAGCCTAGTACCGATAGGGAATTAACTATCTCAACCGCTTGTAGTCGGAATAGTGGTAAGGCATTTATTTGATATGGAATAAAATTTGTTTGATAAGATGTATGTTCTGGTTTATATTTAGTTTTAATTGAAGTTATTATAAGTTTTATTAAATGCTGTAGAGGTATGTATTAGTTTGTTTATTATACAATGTTTTATAGATGCGTGAGAATTGGTCAGATGGTTGTCATATTGTTGTAGATTTTGTACACTCTCCGAGCGATCCGGATTCATACAAGGATTTGGTGTTTGAAGGGAAAGAAGATGCGAAATGTTTTTATGCTAGGTATGGGAAATCTCGCGGGTTTGGTGTTAGAATTGACAAATGTCCGAAGAGAAATCACAGGAATTCGAATACCGACTACATACATTATATATATCTTGTGTGTTGTAAAGAAGGGACAAAGGAGATTAATAATAAACCAGGGCCTGTGAAAAGGCAGAGGCCTGATCGTAGGACAAATTGTAGAGCACATATGAGCTTGAAGATTGATTGGGTGAAGCATGGATATGTTATTTTTGAGTGGACGGATGAGCACAACCATGCAATGATTGACGAAGACAAAGTTTGTCTAATTCGCACATTTAGGAAGTTAAACCCTGAGCACAAGGCGATGGTGGACCTTCATGTCAACAATGGCATTCCGGTTCGGGCAACTTTCGAAGCTTTACGTGAGACGTATGGTGGTAGTGATGATATGGAATTACAAAGAAGGATTTATGGAATTATGTTAGTAGCGTTAGGCGGAAAGAAATGTTTGCTGGGGATGCAATAGTTATGCACAAATGGCTGAAGGACCAATCAAACAGTAAACCTGGTTTCTTTTATAACATAGAGGTTGACGAAGAGCGAAGAATTAAAACTGTGTTCTGGGCAGATGCTGTAATGATTTCAGATTATGCTAAGTTTGGTGACTTTGTGAGTTTCGATACAACATACAGGACAAATGACACTGCCAGACCTTTAGGTAACTAATAATGTACTTTTACTAAGTTTTCCATTAATGTTATCGACATTATAGTTTTGTATATATGTAATTTTATTTGTTCTTTCTGGCTGGTAGTTGTGGTATGGATAGTATCATGGTTTATCCCACATACGGACTGTTACATATATTACTGTATTGATATATAGTTAATGGGTTTTCTTTTTGTAGGCATGTTCGTTGGGTTCAACCACCATAAGTGTACCACGATTTTTGGGGCTACTCTAATGTATGATGAGACTGCTGACTCCTTCAAATGGGTGTTCCAAACATTCTTGCAATGCATGAGTATGAAGTTTCCAAAAACGCTCATGACAGATCAGGCCCCTGCAATTGCTGTTGCCGTTCGCGTAGTATTCCCTGGTGTATTTCACGGCCTTTGCTCATGGCACATCGAACAAAATGCCAGGAAGCGTTTGGGTTCGCGGGCCGACTCTAATTTTTTGAATTTCTTTAATCACTTGATCAGGTACGCGGACGCTGAAGAGGAATTCGAGTTTGTTTGACAACAGATGTTGGAAGCCTGTTTTGATGGCAAACCAACTTCTGATCATTTTTGGTTGTCGTTCATATATACCTTCCGTGAGCAATGGTCATCAGTGTGGGTTAAGAATCACTTTACGGCTGGGAAGACCACGACGCAGTTGAGTGAGCAGCTCAATGCTTTTGCAAGGTTCTTCCTTACCCATGATTTGCACGTATCGGAGCTGATGAAACGCTTTCAAAGACTTGTGAATGATATTCGTTTCAATGAGAAGTCGAGAGATTATTATATGCAAGACACTACTCCAATTAATCCTTTTAAGAATTCATCTTTGATGAGTGAAGCTGCCCAGATGTTTACGCCGTCTGTTTTTCAGATTGTACTGGAAGAGTATCAAAGTGGTATGCAATACACTATTAAGGTATGTGGAAGGTTGTATCTTATACTAGTGTTGATAGTTTAGTTGTTGCTCTTCATTTGTTTCATTTTTGTATGGTGGTAATTTTTTAGGAGACTCAACCAGTGGAAGACGATATGTCATATAGCTTACAGGTTTGGAACGTTATTCCTTGTCTCATTATTTGATGGGTTCTTATTTATGATAGCAGAAACCCCTGTAATTGATGTCTTCATGTTTGTTTCTTTTGTTTTTTTATTTATCCCTAGGAAACCATGCGCATTTTCTCTGGACAGTGCAAATTATTCCTTGTGCAGCGTTGGGAGAAGGGTGATTCCAATGAAAAGATTTTAGTTGAGCAAGAACAAGTTCGTCTTGACATTGAGCTGGAATTTGTGAAATGCTCTTGTCGTTTTCTTGAGAATTGTTGGGTGATTTATAGACATGTGTTGAGGGTTATGGAAGTATATGGTGCATTTGGTTCTGAATTTTGCAACACAATTCCCAAAGATTATAGCATTGATAGGTGGAAACGTAGTGCAGCGAAGCCGTGTGTTGTCTCTCCAATAAATGATGATGTGGTACCTTCTACCCATGGTCAAAGGTATCAGCGAGTGTATAATCACATGGTAGCCGTGGGCACTAGAATATGCTATAATGAGGAGGTTTTTGTAGCGTACATGAATCACTGTCGGGAAGGTGCAAGGGCAACCAATGAAATTTTACAAAGGTCTAACGCGTCATCTGCTCCATCTCGTGAACAATGTTCATCGGCTGTTTGTAATAACACGACCTAGTATTAATAATAAAATATAGTAATCTACTCTATATATAATTGGGGAAGGGGGGAATTAGAAGTTACATTTACAAAAAAATGAAGCCCCATGTTCTCATATGACCAATCTTGAAGTGACATGTGTTGATATTAAAAAAAACTTCCATTCAACTATCTATCAAGTAATTTAAAATTGTATATTTTTTTATGTAATACTGATGTATTTATGTTTCTTCAAATTCAGTTTTGAAATTGTATATATGATCTTTATATATATATTTTTCATATATGTGTTATAAAATTTGTACCAATATCTAATTAGTTATACAAAAAAAAAAGTCAGTAAGAAGAATAAGTTTCCACAGGCTGGACTGTGTACAAATGACTAGTTATATTTAAAAGGTCAATGACCTGTTAAGAACTCATTAAATTATGTTGAAATTGTTAAGGGCTTCGTGGTGGCTGATCATTAAACTATTCTACTTAAGTAATTAGAGTCCTAGTCGAATTAGACTCCTTCCTTTATATATATATGCGGATAATAGAACCCTCCACCACCCTAGCCAAGATCTGCGCCCTTCAAGAAGAACAAAAGAAGACGCCACCCATTATTTCCGTTTTAATTCAAGCATATAAGGCTTAGCAGATTTTGACGTGAGGAGGTAAGCCATTTAGCACTTAATACCCAACCCATTATTTTCCATGTTGGGCCGTTTGATATAAGGCAAGGGGGGAGGCGATTTTACTCTTATTTGTCATCACATGATGCTTATACCAATCTAAACCATCTTATAGTGTATTAGAACATTGTATATGCTTGAGAATTAGATAATCAAATCCTAATTGTGAACTATGGTGATGACCGAGTGGTAAAGATGGAATTAGGGGTGTTTAATTGTCATCTTAGGTAATAACTTGTAGTTATCATTATAGAATGAGTACTTATACAAATTCGTGGGGAGTTGGGACGGTTTATAAGCAGTTGTTAATTAAAAGTATATTAATATAATAGGTTTTGCTATTTGATTAATTCCTGATTCGACGTGAGGGTGAGCTATTGCGTTGCTGTTTGCTTGAGGTGAGTTCTTACTCACGTCTGTTTATTTTCTTATGCATGTGTTATGTGTAATGCGTGTGTGATGTGTGAAATTAGTAACATGTTATTATTATTGTCTATATGAATATGAATATGAGGATAGATGTGGACCTAAGGGTTGCTGTGTCATATACTCATATGTGATTTGAGTTATGTGTGAGTTAGTTGCATGTGTTAGGACAGTCTGTTGTCAGGATTCGGTAACGTGGGATAGATTAGGTGCCGGTCACTGGGGTGATGCGGGTGATGACGGGATATTGCCATGATAGATTAGGTGCCGGTCACTGGGGTGATGCGGGTGATGGCGGGATATTGCCATGATAGATTAGGTGCCGGTCACTGGGGTGATGCGGGTGATGGCGGGATATTGCCATGATAGGGTAGATGTCGGATCTGGTGCATATAGAATAGTTAAAGGGTTATGTTATGTGATGTTGGACTTGATTGGTTTGTTTTACTGTATTGCTCGTGATGGTTTGTCGAACTGCTTATCGATATGGTGTATACTATTTCTTTTCTTTGTTGTTGTGTTCTGCACTCATGTATCGCTTTCATACCACGTGTGTGGGTTGGTAACCACCCGTGAGTAGTATTCACCAGCTGTCGAGCTGACCCCTTCGGGGACTTATTCTTTTAGCAGGTTAGTTGCGTTGCAGTGTGCATTGACCATGCTTTGGTCAGTGGCGATGGTGGCATTAGGATCTCCCTCAGTCATTTTAGTGTCTCTGTGTTCACATGTTGTATTTCCTGTTTTACCCCTTTGTAGTGGTTGTACTAGAAGTATGTTGGTTCCGTCTTTTGGATTGTGGGGTCATAGATTGTCATACCCTGATGGATTTACAAAAAGATTTAAATTTTATTCAAGTTTATTGTTATTGTTAATAAAATGTTTTTACGTAAGTTTTTCGAGTCATCCATCGAGTGGTGACTCTGTTACGGATTTGAAAGCGAGCCTAACCTCAGGGGGGGCCTGGGGCGGGTAGTTACAAGTTTAGAGATTGTAATACCCAGCCCAGAGTGGGCGATGTGATATGTTTGATATGATTTGATTGGTACTACTCATACCATCAAGATGCATCTTCTTTTCGGTAGCCCAACTCAGAAGAACTCCAAAGTTAAGCGTGCTTGACCTGGGGTAATTCTAAGATGGGTGACCCACTGGGAAGTGTCCCGGTGAGCACGTGAGTGAGGACAAAACGTGCTGAAGAGACCCGTGGTGGTTTGTGAGGCCAGTCCGTCAAATCAAATAACGTTTCGACCCGGTTTCCAGGGTGGGGCGTTACACTGTTGGTGAGTTTGAAAGCTTGTCTTCTATGTCTCTCATATGCTTGCTCACTTGGAAGATGTATTTTATATGATATATCCTACTACCTTTTCAGATGTGGAGGAAGAATATTACGAATCAGTCAAGTACAAAAAGCAAAAGGTTGGAGTTGAGGAGAATAAGATGAGATTGATGTCTAACTTGGAAACTAGGCATTTGAAGTGGAAGCAAAAGCTGAAGAGGCAAATGAGTGAGCATCAGAAGGCAAGGGCTGCTCATTCTGGCATGAACAATATAGATTGAATATTATTCCGTCTTGTCGTTTGAACAATATCGTAGTGGTTTTAGTTTGTGACTGTCAGGTTTAATGCTCTGCTGTAAGTACCAGATGGTACGTCTCTATGGGATATTACTAAGTGAAGATTATACCTTTGAGGGTAGGCTTGTGGGATTTCGTGATGTAACGAATCTGATTGTGGTAATGTCGTGATTTATTGTATCCATGTGTTCAACCTTGTTCCTAATTGTGTGGTGTCATTTGAATGTTACTAGTTCCTCTATTTATACTATTAATTCTATTACATCCGCATTGATGCACAAAATTATTTTTTTTGTAGTGGTTTTGGTTTGTTCGTGTGAATTTTGATGCTTTGCTTTGCATACATGCCAATAAATGACAATGGGATATTGATAATTATTTGTTATACCTTGTTGTGTACCCATGTGGGATATCACAATATGTACTGCATCAGTTCAAAGTTATACTTATCTTTTCTCTGTCGCACTTTTTAAACTTTACCGTTAGTTAAAGTTTGAGTTATGTTGTATGTAAATATGCTTCCTATGGATTAGATAATTAGTCTTAATTTTGTAGGATTTAATTTCATAACCTCAGTTGGCCATGAATAAGTCATATGGATACCTGTCACTTCTTATGAATGGGATGAATCATGTAACTTGTTATACCATTCTGTGTGATGTCATTTCATATACCCTAGCCCACATGGTTTCATAGTTTACATCCGATGCGCCAATGCTTATGGTTGTGACTGAATATTGATTTGTCTTCTTAAGTGGTCTTGTTGTTGATAAACTTAATTGAAGTAATTTAGAAGGTTTGACGGTCGTACTATTTTAAGTATTCCGGTTATTGTAGTATATACCTTGATTTATGTTTAATAGGGATGTTATCATGTAAGTAATATCCCATATGCACTCTACATTTGGGATTTGAACTTGTATGTTCTATTACTCACAATGTCAATGTTTGTGATCATGTAACACTTGTAAATTTGCATAGGTAATAAAACAAAAATTACAGCCGGACCAAATTTGATACTGGAAACTAAATAATTAACTTGAAATTGCCGGTCAGCCCGATATATCCCTCACTGCCACTTAGGTTGGGATATATACAGGTACATATTATCCCACATGTACATTAGTTGCTGCATAGAACTAGTATGTTATATTGCTCCTAATGTCAATGAGATGAGATAAATCGCACTAGTTCAAATTCATAGAAGTTTCCCAAAACAGTGTTGACATGAACCTAACTTGTTATCAGGAACTAAATACTTATATACAAGTTGTCTGCTAAGTTCTAGCCTAAATCAGTGTCTAATGGCTGGTATACCAGCCGCATCCTTTTCGTCCTGTAGTTCCTTTGCCACATCATATACCTGTGAAAATGGGAAATGTTAGTAGATTTACCAAAAAAAAGTAATGTGTCTATATTGTTTGTGTAGAAGCAGCCCATGTTATACCTGATCGCGAAGCACATTTGTTCTGTCCGTCAGAATTTTCGAACAGATATTCATGCGGAGATGTAGAATCCGTTCTGCTCCCTCTTTATGCCTTGTCCCCAGAACTGGCCATTTTTGGAAGGAGGTCATCGCAACGCTTGAGTTGGTATACTCTTCCATGTACTTCATGACGAATACTCCGCAACTGGACTTATCTTTCTGCGACGGGACGGGGGGGATAATCATGTGTATTTTTCGAATTCATGTGGACAAACTGCTCCCATCTTCTTATATCTTTCAGCTATGAAACAAGTTGCCTCCCTCGTGATACGATTCCCGATCACTTCGCACTCATTAGGTGGTTGTCCTTTCACTACCCTTGGGTAGGTGTGAAGGCTTGTCAAGTATTCGAAACGTTGAGCGTTTATGTTGACCACGTAGCAAACGAAGTGCGCTGTTGAGTAAGCAGGCATTATCACCTGCAGGGTGGAAAGTGTTAGTGTGCGATTTGGTTGGAAACATTTTTATTCAATTTTTGTTAAGGTTTCATGTGGACGTACATGTTGAAGATTCCGAATGTCATTGACATCCTAGTTGATAGTGTCGAAATTGGCTAAGCGTATGGCGAAGTCGTGCGCTGCCTCTTCATCTGTCCTTTCATCTGATGGATTTTACATGTCCACTCCGCGTAGCACATACTGCAAGCATTGTAAAATATCATAAGATAGTAGTGAATTGGTATACTGAAATCATGGAGTTATAGTTGTGTACGTACTCTGTTTTGCACCACCCTCGTATAAACTCTCTTTCTTTTAGTAGCGTCCTCGCTGTTGTTGAGGATGTTCGCCCATGCATCTATCACGCTTGAATCCACCCATTCTCCTGCTTCCAAAGTAAACAGCGAAGTCCTCTCAAGATTGAATAGTCCTTTACCCATGGTTTTATACAATAGTTCATCACTGTCAATATTTAAATGGTAACCAAATTTTAGAGGCAGTGGTTCAACATATTGGTAATGATATAATAGGTAATAGTGTTTGTAGAAGTGGTACTTACGGTTCAAGCTTGTGATCCCACGCACGCGTCAATATTATGATCGTTGTCATAAAGATCATAAGGGCTGCGAAGGTACCTCGATGGTTTTGTGTCGCGACGTTCTCTACCCTTGTGAGCATCTATGTTTGCATTTACTTCCATCGAGGTGCTGGTGTTAGTATAATTCACTTTTTCAGCTTTGAAAAGTGTCTTCACTGCTTCATCCACGAACTGAGGTTCATCGAAAGCATCGTCAAATAGGGGATTCAGATTCTTTGCGGTGATTTCAGATTCTGAACTATTGCAATTTGTAATGGGGGTTTCCGGTAGCCTGCAACTAAGTTTTTAAAACATGTTAGATATCAACCTTAATCGTGATCCGTCGATGTTACACATTTTTTGAAACAGCAACGACATTAATAACCAGTGTTTTGCGTGGTATTCTTAACAAACCTATAAATGACCTCGGGTGTATGGAATTCTTGGGATGAAATCTCTGGTGTCTGAAATGTGAAATCGTTGTTGATTTCGATAGCGTTTAAGGGGTCTGTCATGCTGGGAAGTGGTTGGATGTCCGTTGGTAATCTGCATCATAGAACGATAATCACTCATAAATGTATGCACCTATGGTATAAACAGCAACGATATTTGAGCATTCATCAGTAAGTGGACATCACAAAATTTACGCATAATATTCTATGTTGTTAATGTATCTGCAGTACTTAATATTACACACCAAAAGTAGTAACTGATAATGCATTCCATAATGGTTTAAGCTATTACATATAATTAGGTGGGACTAGACATCTGGATTTACTAAGTGTTACATCGAAAATAGTTTCAACATAGTGCAGCTGTAGAAAACATTGGATAGGAGGCTCTACGTGGTCTGATTACGGATGTCGCTCATATTCTGGACGTGCGCTTTACTTCCTTCATTCTTTGTGTTTGACCGGAGGAACCTCTTGGTCAGGAAGTGACTGTGGCAAAACAAAAAAAATAAGATAATGTAAATAAAATGTTAAATGCTCCATTACATAAACAACTATTAATGAACACAATGGGGCTTATGTTAATACCTTTCAGGTTGAACGCTTTGGGCTGGTACCTTTTCTGGGGTGTCTACAACGATCACATCTGTCTCGGGGACCCGTTTTGGTGAGCTCTCCTCATTCTGTTGCACTTCAGACGGCGCGTCAGTACATCCCGGGACTGGCGAGGTATTACTTGCGTCACTTTGATCAGGTGGGTTGGAGTTTTCCTGAACCTCAGCTCCTGTTAACATTGCACTTTCCTTCCCCTTTCCTCGTTTTTTAGGATCTCTGTTGTTGTCATCATCGCTCACATCTAATGCTTTTTTTCTTTTGTTTATTGAGATGGCATTTAGAGATGGGACGTCCTTTCGGACACTACGAGATTCTTCTTCAAAATCATCTAATCTCTTGGTCAGTTTTTCAATGATGGTGCCATACATCTGATATTGTTTGTTGTATATCTTCAAGTAGACTGGAATCTGAAAACATGGTGAGCAAGCAATTTCAGTATACCAGTGGACATGACCGCCCGAAGGGGCAACAGTTTCTGAATGAATGGGCCAAGATAATAAGATAGGAGATTAGTGCATATCATACGTAATCGACCTGTTCATGTCTCCATTTCAATACTCTATCGCATCAGTTCCAATACTATAGTGGACAGTGATGACACTCCCACCATCCAGGGTAAAAATTGAAACATCTGGATATGCCTTATGATTTTCAAGATTTCAAGCATCCAGAATGTTAGACTCCAAACTCAAGATGTCATAATATTCGAGAACACCAGTGTTATTGATGCGTTAGAATATGAATTAGAACTCAACCTAGTCCAACATGTTGGTTACCATAATTCTAACAGGGAACTAGCTCTAACCTTTAGAAGTTGCACATTTAAAAAATCAGCATTCTGTATATATGTGAAATTGTGAATACACTCTAACAGTTTCTAAAAATCAGCTACATGGATTGAACTTTAAGCTAAGGGAACTATATAACTTCAGTGCAACACAAGTTATAAATTTTCTATTATACCTCTCCCATTTCAATTGAATCTAGATCAGTAATCGGAAAGACTCCGATGGTGTCGGGGTTGATTTCCTTTGTCACGCCGACAGATATCACCTTCGACAGGCCAACAATATCGTCCAACATAGCGATCTTGTTCATTTCAGCATTGTGATCCCAGCCACGTAAGGATGGACCCATATATTGTCCAGCTAATAGTCGGCAATGCTTCCCCATTCTTTCAAGACAGTTGATCTGTGATTTTTTCAAATAAGTTTGTTGTTACGATATGACTACTCATTGATAAATTAAAGAGGTTCAAAGAAAGAATTATACCAGTAGGAAATGGAAGTCCGCCGTAGGATTTAGCATGTTTGTTCTTGTGATCCCCTTGGTTGTATGCACTAGTATATGCCGACACCAATTGTACTTGGCGATGTTTTCCAGGTCACCCAATACCTCAGCATACCTCAAGTCCACTTGGTTGCTATTAAGTGGACATAGGAGACAGAAGACTATATACAGGATTGCACATTTCGTCCATTCTCGTGGTCCTTTAATTTTTTTTAATCCCAGCTCGAGTTCACCAAAATGGACTGTCTTCGAGTGCTTGTTCTCCTTATCATTTAACCCCAATTCTTTTTTAAACTTAGCTATAGCCTCATTGCTGCAACCAATTTGTTGGAAATTGATGTGTCAATTTCCTCAATTAGTGCCCGTGAACTATATCATCTATATATACGGTTCAACAACCGATAGTTATCTGAACTATCAGTAGTGTCACCCGAGATAATGCCGGGGGTCATCGAATGGCAGACTAGGCTCTCACGATGATCTTCGGGATTCGTGTATACAGTCTTATACGTTGAATCCCGATGCTTTCGTTACTCGGGCTATGAGGTCACACACGTAACAATTACCGAAGATACTTTCGAGTAGTGACCCAAAAGTGAATAAGGGATTTGATCCATATTGAGGAATTTTGGTTCGATCGAGATCGTGTCCCGACCGAACCGATGGTGCGCCTAGAATTGGTTCCGGACACACCATTTGGGGTTTATGTATATATATATATATTATCATTTATTGAAATGATTTAATTAATTAATGAATTAAATAAGATATGATTTAATTAATTAATTAAGATTAATTAATTCCATCATCATGAATGGTTGACATCTTGGTGGCTACTTTATGCCTTGGGAAGACTTTGTAAGACTTGGGAAGAACTCTTGTAAGAGAATCTTCCATGGACCAAGAGGCATTAACCATATGGATGGTTAATGTGTTTGTTTAGTGTATAATGTGTTTAATCATCCATTCTATATCATAAGATGATATAGAATGGGTAGAGAATCAAGCTAAGTATCACACAACTCTTGTTAGAGAACACAAACAAACACACACACTTCATCTTCAAACCCTCCAGCAAAACTCTAAGTGTTAGAGTATAGAAATTGTTCTATAGTTTGCTATAGTAGTTAGACTACACACTCCTCAATAACACACACTAGTCCAAGTGTGTCTTATTGCTATCTAAGGTATTGGTGTGGACTATTTCATAGTAGTTCCATATCACCTTGGTGATAGAAATTTCTTCAAGAAGAAAGCAAGGAGCAAGGTGTGGGGATAAGCACTTGAAGATCATATCGCTTCCGCTCACGCTTCAAAGGTATATCTTTGTAGCCACACTCTTTGATTATGTTAGTTGTAGCATATTCACACTATCTTTAAACATATACTTCTATGAGCTAGTTCTATTGTGTAAGTTCTAACGATCAACGAATTAGGGTTTTCTAGACATATGAACTATCGTAGTTCATTGTGTCTTGCAACCCCGGGATATTCCAACACAATTAAGTCTATATCTTTATCCCCGCGTGGAAGATGGTATACCCTGTGCACATCTTCTTCTTTTATTTTCAATACCTCACTGTTGGAGAGTCGGATTTGTGGACCATGGTTGACTTCCCAGTTTTCTACCACCCACCTAACAAATGTTGTAGAAATCCCATTCCAATTACAGACCTCCAGTAGCGCTCCGAATCCACATGATCTCAGTTGCTTTTCCCTTTCCTTATATCTTTTGACATCAGCCTTTGCATCTGAAACCATTCCGTAAACCTTGTCAATCTTAGTCTTTATTCGTATGCGTCCCTTGTCATTGTGTTTATTTGTCTCAACAACAGCGGGAGCAGCCACATCATGTTTTCTTTTTGTGCGTTGTTCGCGAAGTTCTGCTCGTTTCAAAGAACATTCATAAGAGCTCAATAATGCATATCAAACAGTTATATCTGACTTGAAATCATGCTCGTTACAAAGCGCTACAAATTCAAACTATTATACTTAATAAAAACTCCATAACTCTACAACGTAATAAAGCAACAATGAATCATTTTTTCTTAAATTCTTTGAAGATTTATCCGTTCCATGTTGCCAACTATAACAGTAGTATCAGACTAAGGCAACAATGAAATTAAGCTTTTCCAAATTTCTACAATCTTAGGTAAATAGTTGCCTCATAAATCCCTCAATTAAAATTGCAATTGTAAAATATGTACAACATAATAGAGATATTCTGAATTTATAGCTTGGATCATAGATACCTCAATATAAATCATCCAATTTATGAAATATTAAACCTCTCATAGAAGTATGTAAATCCCCGATTTAGTCAACAAGGAGGCACAATTTGTTAACAACAATAGTGTATTATGAGTTTTTTGCTCATTTTGATCGAAAGCATTACAAATTGAAGATACTTAACAAACAAGTACATACCTTCTGATGAAGCAGACGGAGATGAAGATGATGATGTTGAAGTTGACATCTTCGCACGTTTTTGCCTCCTCTTCATTGGAAGAAGGTGTGGGATTCGGATTTTTGTTGAAAGAATTCGCTGATTTGAGGAAGGGTTTTGTTTATTTTGGATCACTATGCATGCTTTTTTCAGGGATTTTCAAGCATTTTCTAGTGTTTGGATGAATTTTGGACCAATTTTTTCGGATTTCCCATAACAAATCTCCATTTTTTGTGGATTTGGATGCGTATTCAATTTCTGTTGGGATTTTCAGACAGGGATAGTTAATGGGGGTGGGTGGTTGTTTAATGCGTTTGATGATGTGGGGCGCGTGGAATTTCTGGTTGCTGGGTTTTTTGACTAATTTGCCCCTATATGAGCATATGCTCATATATAATGAGTTAGCATCTAAATATAACTCAACATAGTGAAGTACTGAGAAAAGAAAGGTTTACATACTTTTAACAATAATATATAAATCATATAAAAAATAATTGTATAGGAAGAATGAAATCGCACTAGTTATGTTTGAGAAATTTGAGACACGACCACACGAGCAATTGCACTCTAAAAAAACACTACTTTAGAAAGTGTGTGCATAGTGTTCGAAAGTGTTTCCCGTCAGCACGTGGACTCCACGCATTCCCTTTTGGTGCGTAATAGGTGCTAAACCTTAAACCCTAAACCTAACCCGCCTTTTTTTTCTTTAGCAATTTTGATTCCAGCAAAAAATCCCAAAAAGAGTGTCCACTTTCTATAGCTATTCTTACAGGTTATTAATTTTACCTGATTGATTTTTATTGAAACTTTAATATCATTTTTTTACAAATGCTAGAATTTTCAATATACTTCAATGACATGAAAATTTTGAGTTGAGTGAAAGTCATATATGTCCTTGAGTCTACAAAGTTTGTACTTTTGATTACTGAAAATCAAACTAGATAATCTTATTTTGATTTCGTTATTTTATTTTTAATGTTAATTGAAGTAAAATTAAGAAAGGGGTTTATTTGGGTATCTAATTGTGGTTGACAAAATAAATATTGAATTCTTATGATAAAATTATGACATTTACTTCAATTTTTAATGGTGATACGGTGTTTAAATTTGATATTTTGAAATATCATTGGCTAGTTCAGATTTATGAAATATGTTACATTTGATAAAAGCAGGTTTGTCCGAGTTAATTTGGTATAAAACATGGAGCAGAGACTTGCAAATACATGGCGAATGACGATAAATGAAAAGAAATTTATTGAGACTGCATTGCAAAGTGACTTAAGAATCGATGGACGATGTCCGTTTGATTATAGAAGGCTGTCAATCAAGTTTGGTAGGTAGGAAGTTTCATATGTACCTTTTTGTATTAGTTACTCGAATATTAGTTAATATGGTTTGTGAGTTGGTTATATGATTTGTTACAGAATTGTCAAGTGTCTCCTTACATGCTTAGTTTAGTTGATATTGGGTTTGATGTGTTGTTAAAAAAAACTTCAGAACCAAATGGTAGTTACTAAAAGATTGAATAATGTGTTCTGAGTTAATTATGTAATTTGTTCTAGAATTGTTAAGGTTTTCCTTACATGTTTAGCTTGGTATTAGGTCTGTCGAGGGGACATGTTTTGCTTTAAACAGTTTAAGAATCAAATCATTGGTGGCTCCGTTCCCTTAGTACACAGTAGTTTCAAGGTCCTAGAGAAAGCTCTGGATTAAGCACTTGTAATCTACTTTGTTTTGATGTCAAATAATTTCTTTCATATTTAGTTTATAGCTGTAGCTTCTTGTGTTTGTGTTATCGGGATGGGGGTGGGGGATGTGTGCATATAATGGACGCAAGGCTTGCTGCAAGTATTATAGAGATGCAATTTTCTTTTGTGTGTGATGATTGGCTTCTTAGTGTAGGGTGATTCCATCATTTTCAATAGCTTTTTTAGAAATTAATTGCTTGGATTCTCTCTCTATTATCTCTTCTTCAGAGAAGATGGCTCATCAGAGGTGCAGCTAGGACAGACTCATGTGATGGCGTTTGTGACTGCCCAACTCGTGCAGCCTTTCAGGGACCGGCCAAATGAAGGGACTCTAGCAATTTATACTGAATTTTCTCCTATGGCCGATCCTTCATTTGAGGTTGGCCGTCCTGGAGAATCTGCTGTTGAACTGGCACGCATCATAGACCGAGGCTTAAGGTCCTCATCTCTTTTTTCGCTTTGATTCTGATAGTAGTTCTGAGTTTAAGTCTAGGATTTTAATGAAATTTATCTTCTCAGTATACATTAGTGTGCCAAAAAGGTGGAGAGAATAGTAAACGAGCTGATATTTATATAGGACAGACCAGACCTTTACATGATAGTGAAACTTTTATCTTAATTTATTTGAGGAATATAGTTTTTTATGGGTGAAATTTTCTTTTCTACTGGCTAGATATGAGATTTACCTTCTGCGTGTTTGTGAACGTGCGGAAGGAGTTGTGAAGTTTGATAGCGTGTTCAAATTCACTCATCCATAAAATACTTGGAGAATTTTCTTGATGGAAAAGATCTGACAGTAAGTTGTCAACATTGCAGGGAGAGCAGGGCTGTTGACACTGAATCACTATGTGTTGTGGCCGGAAAGCTTGTCTGGTCCATCCGTGTTGATATCCACATCTTAGATAATGGAGGGTACTAAATGAAACTTTTATATTAGGCTTTCTTGGGAGTTGAACATATCAATAACCTATTTTTATGCATCTAGGAACCTAGTTGATGCTGCTAATATTGCTGCTTTGGCTGCTCTATTAACGTTTCGGAGGCCGGAATGCTCTCTAGGAGGAGAAGATGGTCAGGAAGTTGAAGTTCATCCTCCCGAGGTACGCCCGACCCATTTTTTGATGAGCAAGTCATATCATCACCAATAATAATTTTTCTATGGATTATCTTTCAACAATTACATCTTTCACATTAACTAGTGTTTTGTATCTTTAAAACTAAAACTTCCATTTGGATCTAATTGCATAACATGAACCAATGATTGGTGTAAATAACGTAGAGTGGTAGCAAGTTCCTCTTAAGGTTCGCATATAATCATTTATGTAGTTTATGAGCTTAGTTTTCTTGATACTGTTCCACCTATTGACAATACAGACCATGAAAAGTATAATAGTTAGTTAACGGTAATATATTTGAATTTTTTAACTATACCTTTTATGAATTTGTGCCAGGTAAGGGAGCCTCTTCCACTGATTGTGCATCATCTCCCTATAGCTGTAACATTTGCATTTATCGGTAGCGAAGATGCAGTGGTGAGCTATATGATTCTTTTAATAATTCTCTATTGGAATTTTGTTTTCTTAAATACACACTCACCTTCTCAAGAAAAAAAGTTAAACTAAAATACAAATACTCCCTCCTTCCCATTTTGATTGGATTTTTTGCGTTGTTCAGATTTCCCAAAAATATATCTTGTTTATGACAATTAACAATCACCAAAGCAAGCCAAAGCGGGGATTACCTCAACTTGTCTTGTTAATTACCTAAAATATCGCCAAACTAGCACCTCCAATGTATATCTTAAATCTTTAGAAGGAGTTGTATTCTGGTATCTAATTAAAGGGAGTAATCAATAAAAGAGAAAAATCCAAATCTGAAGAATTAATCTGAGAATACTGATAACTTTTTTGTTCATGTTTGCTATCACTAGGTTATAGATCCAACACATCTTGAAGAAGCTATAATGGGAGGAAGAATGACAACTACTCTTAATATGAATGGTGATGTTTGTGCTGTTCAAAAAGCTGGAGGAGATGGAATCATGCAGAGTGTGGTCTTGCAGTGTCTCCGCATTGCTTCAGTCAAGGCAGGAGATATGACAACCAAAATAAAAACTGCTGTGAGTTCCTTTTTTCAAGTTTTATGATTCTGCTTGCACAATTATTTATTATGAAGTTGCACCAAATTGTTTGAAAAATCTGCATATAAGGTCAATTTGGTGGATAGGGTGCTAATGCACATTTGCTGGTTGGTTGGATATTTGGTCGAAATGATTACATCTGGTGAATGCTAGTCTTTGGTCTACAGGTTGAATCCTACAACACAGAAAGAGCTCTAAGAAAGGTCAAAAGACATACTCCAGCAACTGCAGTAAGTGTTGGTAGACCCGATCATCAGAAGGAAATAACTGATTTCTCTAGCAACCATATGGAGAAACTAAAGCTGATACCAGAAGAGAGTACTGTAAGCAAGAATGATGCGATGGATGTTGATATTGAAAAAGCGGAAATTAACAATAAAAATAGAGAGAACAAGATTAAGAGCTTCACTGGTGGACCATCAAGTTGGTGAGCTTTACTCTGCTACACCTTATTTGAAATCATCGAGACACACAAACGCCATGCATGCTCTTGTAGTTATGAAGATTACATAAATTTTAGTGAAGCTTGCCTATAATAAAAGACAATATCGTTCTTTCTGCCTCACCAAATATTATCATTTATCAGATGTAATTCTTAAACTACCATAGTCTCTTGTAGTTCGATGCAACTCTTGTTGATACACTAGATTTGGGTTTCTTATTAGGAGAAGAAAAGTTCCTCTGGAATTCCTTTTCAGTAAATTTACCTCATTCATTTATAATATGTTGTCCTTCGCAGGGATCCGTACTCTAAAAAAGGTGTTGACGCCGAACAACTAAGAGCTTCTCTTGCTTCTCAAGGTATTTTATTATCTATTATTTTTACGTATTCCAAGATCCCCCTCCCTCCCCTAATACAGACCTACACAATGTACGCCTTCGTTCCTTCGTGGCTTATCCAGCTACTCACTGTGCCGTTCAACTCAGGGTATTAGTTCACTAGTTGTGGGCTGATAATGACATCTAGTGCTGGGTGAACGAATGACTATTATCAAGAAAATGAAATTCTGGCAATAGGCCAATAGCTACATGTAACACAGTGTCAGCACTCATCAGATAATATAACTCCGAAATCCTTTTTCAAACCTGCTCAATTCTAAACTTAATAAAAAATACGACATGTAGGAGCAAAAACGGCTGTTGAGAAGCCAGACAATAACTTGCATGGAGGATTAATAACAGATGAATCAGATCAGTTGCCCGCGGCTGCAGATGCAACTCAAGCCCCTTTAGTTGGGACTACTGGAACTGAACTGCAGGCTTCTGGAAAAAAGACTCTGAAGGAGGCCGTGAAGCCGAAGCATAAACGGAAGAAAAAGTCGTCCTCCAGTTCTGGTGCTTCTTAGACACACCTGCTGTCAGTTTATGTATGATCCAACTTTCACTCCACAATATATTATTATTATATGGTCATTGAGTGATTCTCAATTCTCATAACACTTCGATTGTAGTTTATTTTGCTCTCAGGTGGAACACAACATTCTTATCCTGAAAGCTCTGTAAGGATGAAGGGAGGACGTAACGTACTGATGCTGAAGTCCTAGAATTTGTATTTTAAGCTGTATACTTAATTTAACTTTTTTTACTAGGTTCTTATTCCTAAATCTGGATTTTTTTTGTAAGAAAGTAGTTTACAGGACAGTGACCATTCTCCTTCGCAAATACTAGATTCCCGTATTTTCACTGATGACTCGAACACAACACCTTGCACCAAAACATTTGTGAAGAGATTTGCATGGCCATTCTCCTTGCAAATACTATGAAGTACCATAATATCTTTATGGGCAAATGGTATCATCGATCATTTGATTTATCTAAAATTTTCACTTCGATGACCTTAATTTAATTTTGCCTATATTGGATCATTGAATCGCGTACTTTTGTTAAAAAGTAGTCACTCAGTGTTTTTTGAAGTTTTGGGTAATTTTTTAAAGTTTTTAGCTAGGGCAATTAAGTCTTTTCACTATTAATCATCATCTTTCTCCCTCCATCTCCGTTTTCCAACTCGTTTCTCCGTTTTTCAAGTCCATTTTATGTTCCAATTTAAACTTACTTTTTGGTTACTGTTTTTCAATTTAAACTTTCGATTTTTTCTCGACTTCAATCCAATTTTTTTTTCATTTTTTTCTCGATTAAGAAAAGAAAATCTGAACAATCAGTTCCTATTGTAACTCTAAACATTCATACTGTGGTACAATTGAACAATAATTTTATATCAGTTAAAGTCAAACGTGAGGATATAACAACTTCAAATTTATATATGATAGACTGGTATAAGTTGTCTACTCTTTTATACCCGATATATATATTTGCAAAGTATAGACTGCATTGGTTAAAAGTATGTAGTGACTTAACCAAATTGAATATACTGATTTAACCAAACTGAATCTATATTGAACATTGAACTTTCTTCCAAAATTCAACCCTCATTAAACCAAAATGGAACCATAATTTAGACTTCCACCAAAATTCCACCAAAATGCAACCCAATTTTTATCAAAATTGAACCTTACATTGAACCCCAATTTTCTACCAAAATTAGACCAAAACTAAACAAAAATTGAACCCAAAATGATAGGATCCTTAATATCATACAATGATCTAACAAACATTTTATGCAAAGTGGGCGGTGGGATTTTGTAAAGTCGATATGATGAATTCAACCAAAACTGAATCCTATAAATCGAACCCTAATTGGACTAAAATTCAACAAAAAATGAACCAAAACAATACAACAGTAAATATATACATTGTTAAGTAAATATAGCTTCGTCTTGATATGATGTTGCCACTGTAGCCTTCTTCCTCAAATGAGGTTTTTAAGATTTTGTAGAGAGAGAAAAAAGAATTAGGTTAGGATATAAGTATTATATAGGTACCGAATGTTAGGGTTCAATCACTATTATCAAGTAACCAAATCGAAATCCTCCATGAACATGTTCTTCCGCTTGTTATGTTCTCTTTTTTTAAAACAAATTTAATTTTTCTCGACCCGTGTCAGAGATCTCTTGGTCAGACGCGTTGTAAATGAAGAGTTGTGGCCTAATAGTAACCTTGCAAGGAAGATGGTCAACGAGATGAGCAACCACAAACAATCCTTACAATAATTTAACAAATTACAGTATTGTCTTCACACGATTTCAAACCCTTATTGTCCAAATGTCTTTGCCCCAATCACTTTATTAGACTAAGTGCCTGCTTGATAAATTTGAATAACTGATAAATGACTGAATGCTGAATTATAACTGAATATTAATATTGAATATGTTTAGTTGTTTGGTAACGATTCAAAGAAAAAGACTGAATTTGAGTTATATTGACAATTTTGCCCCAATATCTAATTAATTATCAATTTAGTCACACATTTCACTTTCAGCTTCCAAATATTATTAAAAATATTATCATTGACTTATAAATAATTACAAAATGATAAATATGATTTAATAAAGATTTTATAATAAAAATATAAATATTAAACTAAATTAGTCAAAGTTGATGAAACAATTTATATTTAGAATCTCAAGAGGATAACAAAACTTAACTGAGACAATATTAAGAATTTAAAAATTACATATAAAATAGAACAAGAATTTGTAATAAAAAGTTCAATAGTTTCTTTTGTAATTGACTGGGTGACAAAACACCATCAATTTTATATAGAATTTTATTCTTTAATTTAAGTATGTTCAACAGTTATCAATATAGTTTATAAACTATCAAAACATTCTTAATTGCAAATATGAAAATTATTATATTCTTACACTATCAATTTATATAGACCAAATAAAAAAGTATAAAGTTTTCACCTTATTTAGGTGACTTGCTTCAGTTGCTTGTTCTATGCTAAGGAAAGTCCGATTTTTTTCGGAGAGGAATGTGGTTTATAGAGAACGAATTGAGAGAGATGAGAACGAGAAAGAAAAGAGGCGTGAGTGAGAAAAAGAAAGAGCGCTGAGGTTGAGGATAGATATGGAAAATCAATTCCTTCTAAATTGATTCAGACAATAAAATTAAATTAAAATTTTTAACTTAAAAATCTATTAAAGATTTTGACTAGATCTTATTTGATTTAGTCCTTAAAAATAATATTAACAAACAATTATAACTAAAAAATATCTGAAATCATCTAAATTAAATTTTTAATATTTTATTAAACACCCCTAAATTATGTTCCTAGGCCCTTTCTATCCGTTCTTACATGAGCTGGGGAGGGGGGCTAATTACAATTTTGATTATAAACATTTCGTCAAATCTGTCTTTTGCCTCCACTCATTGGGTTAAAAAAGACCTCTTAGAAAATTCGCTGTATTCAATCAGTTCATTATCTTTTGCATCCAAAGGTATTAATACAATATTAATAATTTCACCTTTAATATCATGATCTCAATTCTTTTTGCTAGTCTAAGTGGTGGCTCCTATCTATTACATCATAAATTGTTTCGGTTGATACACCACAAAAGATCTACATTACGCCCCATTCAAATTCAAATTCATAACTATTCCTTTGATGATAAATTTCGAAAACAAATTATATTTAATGGCTAAAAACAGTGATTTGTGTGTTTTGACTTCACAAATTGAAAGTTGTACATTTACATTTTTAATATACTTTTTAACTATTTTTTATTGTTAAGTTAGCAACTAATTAATTATGTAGTTTCAATTAATTGTCATTCTACATTTTCAATGTACTTTTTGACTACTTTTTTATTTTTTGTAACATATATGCAAATAGCCTGAAAGACAAATATAAAAGGACGGATGAAGTATAACCCTATAGTGAGGTGTGCTATATTTCAATAACCATTGGCTAGCTATACAAGGGTTAGTGGCTGCATCAATCAACTATGTTTACAGGGTATTTTCAATTCATCACATATATTTCAAAACATCTTTGTCAACCACCTATATCTCAAAATGTTTCAGTATGTCACCTCTTCTATCGGTATATCGTTAAATATCGTAGGCACGAGGGACATGTGAGTTTTAAGTAAGAGTATATCGCCATGTCATTAAATATAATTTGGGGCAAAATTTGAGAAAACAAAATCTGATATAAATCATCTCCAAATTCGAATTCACTATGTGCTATACTTAATGACATATTGATAGATGAGGTAACGAACTGAAGCATGTTGACATATAGGTGATTGACGCGGACGTTTTGAAACATGTATAATGGATTGGAAATATCATGTAAACATAGATGATTGTTGCTGTCATTAGTCCTGCCAACGATGATAATTTTTTTCTTCTTTCCCGTTATCACTTTCTATGGGATATAATCAAATTATTACACCATGACAACAAAAAGTTCTCAAGTCTTTTTCATAATTGAATGCTTTATGTTACATAATTCATTGGGGTGGATTTGAATATTAAAGATGGCCACTTTAAAATAATTTGAGTATTAAACATTAGTAGTTGATTGGATTTGGCCACTCTACCAACTCAAGAAAATAGTTGTCCTACCAAAGTGGACCATTATTATCACAACATACAGTTAATTTCCAAACTATAACAAAACTTTTTATGCAATAAATCTGACATCATTAATACATTGTTAGCTAAAATATCCAATGGCTGAAGATTCCTAGACATTTAAATCAAATTTTGAATATTCTACTATCATGGCGTTTTTATCAACTAGCAATTATCCTATTATTTTACATTTTGAAATATATCAAATCTTATAAACTAGTTTGAAATGTATGTGGTAAATGAATTTTTATCTAGTCATGTAAATATCGAGTTATATCAAGTATGATTACTAAGATAGAAAATTTTAACTAATCTACTAATGGGAGTCTGAGTCCACAACAATATCTTCGTCTTCACTTTGATTGCTGCATGAAACATTTTCTCTTTAATTGCTTCATGAAACATCTTCTCTTGGATATGACTTCAAGTCCATGTAATAGGCATACATTCTCGCAAATTGGGTGTTTGAAACTTTCAAAGTCAGTGCAAATCACTCCTCTCTAGCAAGTCTTAAACCTCAGACCTCTTAACAAAAGCTCAAGTCGAATACCACGAGACTATTAAGCCATCAGTCAATATAATGTATTTGTACTATACATAGCTTGACTAAATTAGCCTTCTAAAAAATTCCTCAAGATATAATGCAATTGGACACAATAGTCATTCTCATCATGAACATTTAAATTCAAGATAAAGAGTACTAGTCCCTATTGATGAAACCTTTAAGAGGCAACACCTTTAATGATAAGCATAAGTAACAGTATAAAGAAAAGCAAACCATCATTTTGACAACTCAATAGACACCATAAAAGCTAAGAGTACAACCAATAATATATAACAAATGCTTGTTTGTTTGCTGCATTACAAATACAGCAATGTCAAAAAACATTCAAGCATTAAAACAACAACATCATAACTCTCAAATGGTGCGTGTGAAAAACTCAGGAATGCTTACTAACAACAACAACAATGCAAGTGCTCCATTGAGTGATGACAAGGAAGAGGAGATGACAAGATCTGCTCTTTCGACGTTTCGAGAGAAGGAGGAGGAGATTGAGAAGAAGAAGAGTCTAGTTAGGGAGAGGGTGTATCTTCAATTAGGCAGAGTTGAGGAAGAAACAAAGAGGTTGGCCGTCATTCGGCAGGTAAAATATCAGAATAGTGTTGTACATGAGTCGAGTTAAATCTAAGTAGTAACGCCATACTACTTTACCATATGACTAATGTTTCTAATATCGTGATACTATTTTTACGTTTCATAATATAACTAAAAAGTAATTCGTTACTAGTATATGAACATTATCATTAAGCTAATGTAGTTATTAAATATGATGTTAATTAGGAACTTGAAGCTCTTGAAGATCCAATGAGGAAAGAAGTTTCCCTTGTTCGCAAAAGAGTTGATTTGGTTAATAGAGACATCAAAGCATTGGGTCAAAGCTGCATAAAGAAGGTAATTAACTTTAGAGTAAATCGAATAGTCAAATTCGAAAGACTCTTGCTAATTAAAAGATTTTGGATACGAAACTCATCTAAAACTTGAATTGATTCTATTTCGTATGGTTTCTTTTGAAATACACTTGTAGTAACTCGAGGATCAAAATGCTACCAATAGGTCGAATATAGTTTTATTATTAACATCGAAATTTATTTGTCGACGCTGATTATGAACTTCAAGCATCGATTCAACGTCGAAATCTCTTAAATTTTCTTGCAGGAAAAAGAGTACAGAGACGTTCTTGAAACCTACAATGAAAAGAACAAGGAAAAATCTGAACTGCTTACAAAATTGATGGAGGTATCTTTTTCACTCATGCAAATCACAAAACCATATTCAAGCAAATATATTGATTGACTACATTGTTTTTTTTAACAGTTGGTTGGTGAAAGTGAAAAACTCCGTATGAAGAAATTGGAGGAGCTGAACAAAAATATAGAATCACTACAGTAATATGTTTTGTTGTAGATAACAAGATGGTTTGGTTCTCTTTATTTTTGGATTTATCGTCTTGTAATTCTTTCGTGATGATCTTTTAACTGTAGATTGGTGAAGTCGTATTCATACAACTGTCTTTACTTAGTAACGTAAGACTTGGTTTGATTAAGTTATGTAATTCATTTGATTTTTTCAATGTTTCTGATTTTTAAGATTGCTGAATTATTGTACCCTGTTTGTTTCATGTATGACTATGATTTGTAAACACATGACGATGCTTCTTTTGATTGATACATGGCGATGTGTTCGTAACAAAAGAACACTCTCTTAGGTCTCAATTTTTAAACTAATGTATGTTTTTCCAATTTTGCCTTATCTCAATATAACTTTTTGGACAAAAAAAAATAATGAGTAAATTGAAAAAAATGATAGTTTGGACCCTTTCTTAAAAACAAGCAAAGTTTAGAGAACCCCTCACAAGCTTATAGGTAATTTAGGGGGCCAAAAAAAATAAGTCAAAAGAAAAAGCTCATCAACCTAAGTCTGGACATCCTATATTATAGTTTTAATTTATTCAATATTTTTATATTAACTACATAATAAATAAATATACGAGTCTAAAAACGAAATAAAATCTTTTTTCAATAATGTAAATCTCTATGAACCAACACAATAGATTATTTTTTGGTTATAAACCAAAAAATCTTCAGAACACCATCAAGAAACAGTAGCAACACAACAGGCTGTAGAAATTTATACAGCCTCAAAGATGAATGCAATATTCCAGTTCACTAAATTCTTACATTTTCCACAATTCAAGAGCAATCTTGTACTTCGTTTTACTACATCCTCTTTAGTTATACTGTCTGAAAATGAAACACTTTCTAATTACAAGAGAACATTTTCCCATTTATTTCAAGAATGCTCGTCTAATAAAACTTTCAACAAAGGCCAACAAGCCCACGCCTTGATGATCACATCTGGGTTTCAACCCACAATTTTTGTCAACAATTGCTTAATACAGATGTACATAAAATGTTCGTCTTTCGGTGACGCTGTTAAAGTGTTTGATCATATGCCCTTGTGTGACACTGTGTCGTTCAATGCAATGATTTTTGGGTTTTCTAGTTATGGGGATATGGGTATGGCTGAAATGATATTTGATGCAATGCCTGAGAGGGATGTCATATCTTGGAATTCTGTGATTTCTGGGTTTTTGCAGAATAATGACTTTCGGGAATCAATAGGAATTTTTGTAAGAATGTGGAGAGAAGGTATTTGTTATGACAGGGCCACATTTTCTATTGTGTTGAAAGCGTGTGCCGGGTTGGAGGATGAAGCTTTGGGCGTGCAGCTTCATGGGATGTCTGTGAAGATGGGGTTAAACTTAGATATCGTTACTGCGAGTGCCATTGTGAATATGTATGGAAAGTGTAGGAGATTAGATAGTTCATTTTATTTCTTTGATGAAATGGTAGAGAAGAATTGGGTTTCGTGGAGTGCATTGATTGCAAGTTGTGTTCAGAACGGTGAGCTTGTTAGTGGATTAGAGTTGTTTAAGGAGATGCAGATGGAGGGAGTTGGGGTCGGTCAGTCGACTTATGCTAGTGTTTTAAGGGCATGTGCTGCGCTGTGTGAATCAAAATTCGGTTCTCAACTACATTGCCATGCGTTGAAGACTAATTTTGGATATGATGTCATAGTTGGAACTGCCATTTTAGATATGTATGCTAAATGTGGCAATTTGACTGATGCTGATAAGTTGTTTAAGATGTTCCCCAGACGTAATTTACAATCTCATAATGCCTTAATTGTAGGGTATGCCAGAGCTGACCGTGGATTTGATGCTCTGAAAATTTTTAGGAGGTTGTTGAAATCTGATATTGGTTTTAATGAAATAAGCCTATCAGGTGCATTTAGTGCTTGTGCAGTAATTAAAGGCCGTCTGCAGGGAAGTCAGATACATGGTTTAGCAATCAAAACTCCTTACACTTTAGATGTTTGTGTGGCCAACGCCATTATGGACATGTATGGAAAATGCGGAAGACTGGAAGAAGCTCGTGCTGTCTTTGATGCAATGAAGATTAGAGATGCTGTTTCTTGGAACGCCATCATTGCAGCTTATGAGCAGAATGGAGCCGATGAAGAAACACTTTTTCTGTATTCTCGGATGCTCCAGTTGAGATTCGAACCCGACGAGTTCACCTACGGCAGTCTCTTGAAATCCTGTGCAGGTCAACAAGCTCTAGAAAGCGGCCTTTGCATTCATAACAGAATCATTAAATCTGGGATGGGTACAGAGATGTTTGTTGGAACTGCTCTTGTGGATATGTACTGCAAATGTGACAAGATGGATGAGGCAGAGAAGCTCCACGCAAGATTGACAGAAAACACAATGGTTTCATGGAATGCTATCATTTCCGGTTTCTCATCAAATGAACAGAGTGAGGAAGCTCAAAAGTTCTTCTCAAGAATGCTGGAGAAGGGAGTAATGCCTGATAACTTCACATATGCAACAGTTCTTGATACTTGTGCTAATCTGGCGACTGTAGAACTTGGAAAGCAAATTCATGCCCAGATCATTAAGCAAGATTTGCAGTACGATGGATACATAACCAGCACTCTTGTAGACATGTACTCAAAGTGCGGGATGCTGCGAGATTCCCAACTGCTGTTTGAAAATTCACGCAGTCGAGATTTTGTGACATGGAATGCCATGGTCTGCGGATATGCTCAGCATGGTCTTGGAGAAGAGGCTCTAAAGGTTTTTGAAAAAATGAAAGTTGAGAATGTGAAACCAAATCATGCAACTTTTGTGGCAGTCCTTCGAGCTTGTGCACATATGGGGCTTGTTGAGGAAGGAATGTGTTACTTCAAATCGATGCAATTGGACTACGGCTTAGATCCTAAACTGGAGCACTACTCATGTCTGGTTGATTTACTCGGTAGGTGTGCCCGCGTCTCTGATGCTTTGAAGCTCATTCAGGATATGCCTTTTGAGGCTGATGATGTAATTTGGAGAACACTTCTCAGCAACTGCAAGATGCAGGGGAATGTTGAAGTAGCAGAAGTCGCAGCCACTCACCTGATGCAGTTGGATCCTCAAGACTCCTCATCGTATATCCTTCTATCCAACACTTATGCAAATGCTGGAATGTGGGATGAGGTGTTGAATTTGAGGAAAATACTGCGGCATTGTCGGCTTAAAAAGGAGCCTGGATGCAGTTGGATTGAGTTACTGTCCGAAGTACATATGTTTCTTGTCTCGGATAAAGCTCATCCTAAGTGTGAGGACATATATGAAAACCTGGATTTTCTTACAGCAGATATGAGAAGTGGGGGTTACAGACCTGATACCGAGTATTTATTGGACGAAGCTTTGGAACACAACGTATGCTAAATGATCAACCACATAATAGCTCTTTACCGGAGCACTTTATTGGGGAGGAATGAAAGTAGCAAATGCAATGAGCAATGGATGAGGAATTCTAAAAGTGATGTCCTCTTTAAGGTTCTATCCTTTCCATTATCTCTCACCCTCAATGAAACAGGCGATAAGCGTCGCGAATGGAAGTGAATGTAAACCTTGACAAGAAACAAGGTTTGTATGTTGGTTATATGATTTGTTACAGAACTGTTAGGTGTCATCTTACATGCTTAGTATGGTTGATATGGGGTTTGATGTGTTGTTAAAAAAAAGTCCAGAACCAAATCGTAGCTACTAAAAGATTGGATAATGTGTTCTGAGTTAATTATGTAATTTGTTGTAGAATTGTTAAGTTTTTCCTTACATGTTTAGCTTGGTATTAGGTCTATCGAGGGGACATGTTATGCTTTAAACGGTTTAAGAATCAAACGATTGGTGGCTCCGTTCCTTTAGTACTCAGTAGTTTCAATGTCCTAGCGAAAGCTCTGGATTAAGCACTTGTGATCTAGTTTATTTTGACGTCAAAGAATTTCTTGCATATTTTGTTTATAGCTGTAGCTTCTAGTGTTTGTGTTATTGAGATGTTGGGGTGGGGGGATGTGTGCATATAATGGACGCAAGGCTTGCTGCATGCTGCAAGTATTCTAGAGATGCATTTACTTTTGTGTGTGATGATTGGCTTCTAAGTGTAGGCTGATTCCATCATTCCAATAGCTTTTTTAGAAATTAATTGCTTGGATTTGCTCTCTATTATCTATTCTTCAGAGTAGATGGCTCATCAGAGGTGCAGCTAGGACAGACTCATGTGATGGGGTTTGTGACTGCCCAACTCGTGCAGCCTTTCAGGGACCGGCCAAATGAAGGGACTCTAGCAATTTATACTGAATTTTCTCTCCTATGGTCGATCCTTCATTTGAGGTTGGCTGTCCGGGAGAATCTTCTGTTGAACTGGCACGCATATTAGACCGTGGCTTAAGGTCCTTATCTCTTTTTTCGCTTTGATTCTGATAGTATTTCTGAGTTTAAGTTTGGGACTTTAATGAAGTTTATCTTCTCAGTATACATTAGTGTGCCAAAAAAAGTGGAGAGAATAGTAAACGAGCTGATATTTATATTGGACAGACCAGACCTTTACATGATAGTGAATCTTTTATCTTGATTTATTTGAGGAATATAGTTTTTTATGGGTTAAGTTTTCTGTTCTACTGGCTAGATATGAGATGCACCTTCTGCGTGTCTGTGAATGTGCAGAAGGAGTTGTGAAATTTGATAATGTGTTCAAATTCACTCATCCATAAAATACTTGGAGAATTTTCTTGATGGAGAAAATCTGACAGTAAGTTGTCAACATTGCAGGGAGAGCAGGGCTGTTGACACTGAATCTCTATGTGTTGTTGCCGGAAAGCTTGTCTGGTCCATCCGTGTTGATATCAGCTCAGGAATGCTTAGTAACAACAATGCAAGTGCTCCATTGAATGATGACAAGGAAGAGGAGATGACAAGATCAGCTCTTTCGACGTTTCGGCAGAAGGAGGAGGAGATTGAGAAGAAGAAGAGTCTAGTTAGGGAGAGGGTGTATCTTCAATTAGGCAGAGTTGAGGAAGAAACAAAGAGGTTGGCCGTCATTCGGCAGGTAAAATATCCAAATAGTTTCGTACGTGAGTCGAGTTAAATCTAAGGAGTAACGCGATACTACTTTATCATATGACTAATGTTTCTATTATTGTGATACTATTTTTACGTTTTATAATATAACTAAAAAGTAATTCTATTACTAAATTTTTGTAAGAAAAATAAAACACACTAATTTGAAATGGAGGCAGAGTAACATATGAACACTTATCACGAAGCTAATGTAGTTATTAAATAGTACGATGTTAATTAGGAACTTGAAGCTCTTGAAGATCCAATGAGGAAAGAAGTTTCCCTTGTTCGCAAAAGAGTTGATCTGGTTAATAGAGACATCAATGCATTGGGTCAAAGCTGCATAAAGAAGGTAATTAACTTTTAGAGTAAATCGAACAGTCAAATTTAAAAGACTCTTGCTAACTAAAAGATTCTGATTCGAAACTCATCTAAAACTTGAATTGCTTCTGCTTCATATGGTTTCTTTTGAAATACACATGTAGTAACTCGAGGATCAAAATGCTACCAATAGGTCTAATATAGTTTTATTATTAACAGTTCGAATCATTTTAACAACTGCTTTGCAATAAAATTATTGGCGTCCACTATAAATATAGAAATTTATTTGTCGCTGCTCATTAAGAACTTCAAGCATCGATTCAACGTCGAATTCTCTTAAATTCTCTTGCAGGAAAAAGAGTACAGAGAAGTTCTTGAAACCTACAATGAAAAGAACAAGGAAAAATCTGAACTGCTTACAAAATTGATGGAGGTATCTTTTTGACTCATGCAAATCATTAAAACTATATGCAAGCAAATATTTTTATTGGCTACATTGTTTTTTTTAACAGTTGGTTGGTGAAAACGGAAAACTCCGTATGAAGAAATTGGAGGAGCTGAACAAAAATATAGAATCACTACAGTAAAATATGTTTTGTTGTAGATAACAAGATGGTTTGGTTCTCTTTATTTTTGGATTTTATCGTCTTGTAATTCATTCGTGATGACCCTATCACGGGGCAGATTGGTGAAGTCGTATTTACATAATTATCCCTATTTAGTAACGCATGACTTAGTTTGCTTTAGCTATGTCATTCGTTTGATTTTTTCAATGTTTCTGATTTTTTTAAGAATGCTGAATTATTATACTCCTTTTTGTTTCATGTATGACTATGATTTGTAAATACATGATGCTTCTTTTGATTGATACATGGCAATGTGTTCGTAACAAAAGAACACTCTCTTAGGTCTCAATTCAGAAACTAATGTTAACAGTTACAAGAGCAAAACTTCAAATGAGGAAAAGACTAAAAACCTTCGAGTACTTAAAATTATTCCAATCGGGCCGTTAGGCAACTAATCAAGGCTTGATCATGCCAAAACTGGGGGGGGGGGGGGAAATGTACAGTGCTTATCTACTCTTGAAATTGGGTGTGTGCACCAGGAGCAGATATGACACCAAGAATGTCGGTCACAGAAGCCATGGCGCTCAGTGCAACTTTCAGGACATCCTGAGAACATCCTGGCTTCACAATGGTACGCACCTATACCCAGTAGAAGAAAATAAATTCAAACGCTATTTCAACAACCACATAATATTTATACTTTCTGCATTGTTATATTTAATCTGAAGTTTTCATATAAATGAAAATATGGGCACCTTGTCAAGATGTTCTTGCAATTTCTTGATACGACCCATGTAATCTTGGTCTTCAACACTCAAGGTTATTGCCTTGGCGTCGGCACCTGCACCATCAAACTGAAGAGGCCCCGGGTTTCTATATACGTCATCCAACAAGAATTTTCTTTCATTTTGACACAACAGGCTGTAGAAAGACCGATGACAATTTAGTATGATTGTCTCTAGCATCTAGATATTAGGATCTCATTAAATACAGGGAGAAATGTTCCAGAAACGAGGAAAGATATATGAGAGGGAAATAAGATATGAGTGAGTAATCAATCATGCTAATGTACTAGAAGAACATTATCAAGAAAGTGACGTACTCATAAGATTTGCTTCTCAAGTCCACAGTTGCAGGATGGACGGCAGGCTTTCCAATAGAAACAACGCCAGCACCATGGCCATAGCGATGAACAGTCATCATTGCCTAAAACAGAGAAGTGGAAAACAAGTCAATTTATACACCTTCATAAAAATTCACCAGCACAAAAGTAGTGTAATAAGAACTAATGCCTTTTGATGGTAAAATAGTTAAAAACTTGGTACAGTAAGGAACCTACAGAAATGGGTGAAGCGCCACAGCGCCACTTGTTCACTGGGTTCTTTAAATTCGTCACTGTCGCCATATACCCGTTCAAGCCAGCTGCCAGAACGTGGTAACAGATATGACCAAGAACCTGACAAGGATGAAATATTTACATATGTAGTCTATTAGACAACAGGCAAGGAAAATTTTGAAGCATTTATCACGAATGGCACATACATAGGCATAATCACAATCAAATTTCGACGGCAATGATCCACGAGCTTGATAACCAAAAAAGTGACAGATTGCATTGAATTTCTTTCCCTTGTAAGTACCTTCTTTCTGTAAACCATGAAGAAAACAGAGTAATTAAAGAAAATTAAACTCCAATACCCATCATTACTTTTACAATGGAGAAAGATACATATGTTTCAAAGTATTGTGTACAATAAAAGCACCAACAGAAACTAATATACATAACCAACTAGTTTCCTAGGCCAAGTGCGCCGAAGTTATTATTTCCGCAACAGAATGTTTAATAAAATGGGGGGAGGATTAAACTATGTCACCAATAGATCTTCACAAATTCCATCCTAATGTAGATCTCAATTTTTTTCCCCTCTCGTTGTCCTTCCACCAAACCATGGATGCCCCATACTATCCCTTCTATCCTTTTTATGAGTCTGTTGTTATTATAAGGCATATTCAACTACATTTGGCATCTTCATTTCCCTCCCAAGTAATACTATTTCCAAAATATGTAATAAGAAGGGAAAAAAAAATACAAATTCCGAAATTCTATACTATACTGGCTATCATGCACTATTATTTGTTTCAAAGCGAATTCCAGATTGCACTTTTTATACAAAAAAAAAGAAAAATCCTGCAAACGAGATGAGACAACTTATATATAGTACTCTAGTACTTATGGTGAGAATTGAGATGCATGAAGATACTTTGAATATGATATCGTAATGCAGATGCAGGCAGTTTTAGCTTACCAATCTCTTGTTAATTTCTGTTTCTACGAGATGAGCCAGAAGTTTCTCAGTCTCAATCTGAGAAGAAATGACAAACGAAGTCATGCAACTTATTATCTAAGTGAAATAGAGAAATACAAATATGAAAGGTCAATTACCTGAGACAACTGTGCAGAATCATCTGATTCAGGGTGTAGGAGGAGCTGTTATAGCATACTTTATAAGGACAAAGTCAAGCCAATAAATCAATGACATATGAAACTGAAAACATAAAATAGCATACCTGCTTTCTAATAAATAGAGGCAAGAAGTCAAATAAGGCAGAAGCCCATGGCGACAGTTGGGAAGATATGTTGTCAGCAGAAACACCCTGCTTAAGTAGGCTGTGGATTTCCTGAAGCATGCATATTAGACCGCATAAGCAAGAAAGCACTAGAAACTTCAAATAAAAAACTCAGAAGTCACTAAAAGTACAGACAAACTGATTTGTATAGCGCTGCAGGTATGTTACTTGTTAGCCCTTTATTTACAGTTAAAGGTTATAAAAAAGAACATATACAAACGCATTGATACTAAAATGATCTATTGGAGAAGTCTTTGATCTTATTTTGTCTGTGCTGGTTTTTATCATACTTCATTAATCAGGTCTGAACTTCTACAGATAGTGGAAGGGGTTCTAAACTACAGGGCGTGGAAAATAAGGAAGATGGATAAGTACAAAAACTTTACCTTCAGTAAAGCATATACTTCAGGGATGCTTTCAATGAGCCCCTCTGGCAGTAGGATAACACCATGATACTTGTCTAATTAAGTAAAAAGCAAAAACGAGAGAGTATACCTAGTCAGCCATTGGAAATGAAATGATATTTTCATTCCGATGCATGGGGAACAAACAAAAAAGAAGAGGAAATCTTACCTTGCTCTGCCCTGGCTTGAACTGCATCACAAATTTTCTTTGTAATGTCAAAAAGAGTAAGTTTTGACGCTGAGACCTCTTCACCAAGAATGACCTGCAGGATTACGAGATTGATTTAGTGAAGGTGAAACTACGATAAGGCGGAAGAAAAAGGAAACACAGATACCAGAACATACCATATTTGGATGTGACTGGAGAGTACATTCAAGGGCAACATGCGAGTGCTTTCGGCCCATGAGTCGGATGAAGTAGTAATACTAAAATATAACAAGGATTTAGTCTCATATTGAGCAATATGGTCGAAACAAGATAACCAAAACACTAATGTGAATGCAAATCCAGTTGGCTGTAACAACTTCTGTCGTGCAATAGTCACACAATTGGTATTTACCAGAATAAATCAAGTTAGATATAAGTTATCTTTTCAAATATTATACAGAAGTTCTACAAATTTACCTTCTCTGCTGAAAGTGCATCAGTACATACATTGCTAATGAGCTGAGAGTTGACCTGCATTACAGAATTTCTAGTTGTCAATAGATCAAATTGTTCCAAAATTCATAGAGAGAGAGAGGGAGAATGTCTTGCTAGTAATTATAACTTCGAATAATAATAGAACATGTAGCTAGTATGGCACTCCAAGAACAAACAGGGCAACTTCATGCACAGATGGAATAAGTTGCCGAGAAGATACACATGTCTTAGTTAAGAAGTTGTGAGCAGGAAAACAAAAAAAAAATAGAAAATCACTCAATCATCATATCTATGAACAACTCAAGGACACCACAACTACCAACTAATATATCATGGCCTATAGAACCTCAGTTGCAATGACGCTAAGAAAAGGTTGCATGAGTTGTCTTTAAAGACTTCCGAACAAGATAATAAAGGCATATCATGTGACTTTATGTGCGTCCTACCGTGTATCTTTAATCCGTACCTTACATATCGTGTCAAAACCAACATTTGTCTCAACAAATTGGTTCTTGAGATCTCCATTTAAAGTAACAGGAACACCAACCACCTGATTACTAAATAGTCAGATAAGTTGTTTAAGGGGAGCAAGAAGAAGTTGATATGGGGAAAATCCATTTGCAAATGCATAACATGGTCTTGAGTTACCTTAGTTGGACACTTTTCTACAGCAAAAGTTTCTGCAAGCTGAGCTGCATCTGTGTTGGACGTCACCCCTGTAAAAAGGATAAAATTTGTCTTAAATCTTAATACAACGGAATATCATGAGTTATTTCGTCATACTTTAAAAAGATTAGCATTGTAGGTACCTCCAATAATAACTAAGCCATCCAACTTCAAGGTTGTGCAAGCAGCCATTGCAGCTTTCACTTGTTCTGTTGTTCTAATTTGATCTTTTGTACGTCCGAGCAAATCGTAACCACCTTAGTTGGAAGGTATAAGAAATTAGTTTAGTGTAGAGAAAACCCAAAATGATGAAGGGAATAGTTTGTCGAAGTTGGAACTTACCTTGATTTTTGTAACTTGCCAGAACAGCATCGGTGATTTCAAGAGCTTTTTGGGCAAAGAGTCCTTCAGAACCACCTGATTGTACAAATAAACGAAATATCGTAATATAACAACTTCACCAAACAAAGAGTTCGTAGATAGGGAAAGAAAAAAAGTCACCTAAATTGTAAAAGCATGTGATCAAATTAAGCAATCTTTTTATGTGACACCGAAATTAATAATGTGTCTCCAAAGAGGAAGGGTCATCAAGGGCCAAAATTGGGCTAAATTGTATAGTGCTTACCCAAAAACCCTAACAATGTGTTGTTCTTATTGTGAATCTTGAGAGCATCATGAAGACCCCAGATCACATTATGTCCTCCTGGAGATTGTCTACCACAGAAAACTACTCCCACCCTACAGAGAAATAATCAAAAAAATTAGAGCTTGAAGCTAGTAAGTTTTTCTTCTGTTTGCGTACTTCACAATGCATGGATATATCTTTCGAACATATTACATCTCAGCAAAACAAGGTACACAAGGGCATTAAAATTCTCACCATAATTCAAAAACTAAAATGTTTCCATAACAAAGGTGTGAAATTAATACCTAATTGCAGGATGTTCAGTGATAATTTGAGCACCAGCAACCTTAGCATTAGCCCTGAGGAAGTGGGCTAGGCGTTGTCCGTAAGTGAGAGGGAAGGCCCTACTAATGGTGTGGTAATCAGATGGGTCTGCAGCAGTCGTTGCATCCCCAAATTCCACACGAACAGCAGTTCCCTAAAAATAGAAAGGAACTCAGTCTCGACTGCTTCGTGATAAATTTTATTTAGTAATGTATCACAGCACTAATAATTCTCATACTCGTAATTTTATCATTCAGTGATGTTTAACAGCATTCATAATCAAACAAATACAATAGCATATATGCAAATGCAGGAACAAATGCTGAGCACGATCATCTGATCCCGCTCAAATGGAAGAAACCACACAAAATTATGTGTGGAAACAGGCCCTCAACAAGCTCAACTCCAATATGATTATTTAAATACTGCCTCCAACCCAAAAACAATTGTACTTTTAATTTTTTTGATATTCGACAAAATTTTGAACTCGAGTATATTTGATGAAAAAAACATCATCTTCAACTATTACCATTGTAATTTTGATTCAAATCGAAGTTACATGTCAACTAAGACAGCAAAATTTAGTCATTTGACCGTTTAAAATCAAAGTTGACAATATTCTCTTGATGGAGCTAGTACATAACCACAGAGTATACCCACGGCCAAGATGGACATCTACAGCCGCGACTTCTTAGGTACAAGACACCTAACACTTTTATCAACATCAGATCTATTCTCAGAAAAAAACATATGAATCGACACTTCATATAAAAAGTACATTATAAATATCCAATGATCCATCTAATGTGTAAAGTCCAATCTTTCAAATAAACATCAAAATCCACTCAAAAGTTAAATCATACATGCACCATCAAATAAATTTACAGCAAATCAAATAATTCTAACTTCAAAAATATCCAACAATCAATCTAATGCATAAAAATCCAATCTTGCAAAATCCAACATAAAAAACACTCAACAAATGAAGCATAACATAAAATAAATTGACAGCAAATGAAAGAACATCAAAGAACAGTACATCACATATATCCAAAAATCAATCTAATTCATAAATACCAAATCTTCCAAACCACAACATGAAAAAACATTCAAAAACTAAATCATACATGCAACATAAAGTAAATTCACATTATACACTACAAATATATAGTATTTTTTAACTATCTAATACATGAAAATACCAATCTTGCAAAACCAACATAAGAAATCCCTCCAAAAACTGAATCACACATGCAACATCAAACCAATTCACAACAAATCAAAAAATTGAAAACCCAATAACCTGAAGACAAGGAGGAAGTTCAGGTTGGTATAAAGATCGAAGCTTTTGCAGATCAGAAAGCTCTCTTGGTATTCCAAAATCTGAATCCATTAAAATAATTGGCTTGTTTAGCAAGAAATATATAAAGTTTTAGAGCAGAGTGATGATTTTGTGTTGTTTTTTCAGTCACAAGTATTTAAATAGGAGTGGTAGGAGGCGATATTACCAACCAAAAAGTCCAGTATATACTCAAATCAGTCTTCTCGAGTCGTTTGGTACTTGACCTTTGTACGGACTACTTTTTTATTTGGGTTGAATAATAATTGAACGGAATCTTAAAATTGATCATAAATTTTTATTCTAAAGTTTGAGAGATGATTTGATTAGTCGAGAGAAGTATAAGAGCATTCACACCAGATTTTCTATAAAAAATTTTTAAAAATCAACTCGTTATATCACTTTATCAAATTTAGGAACTATTTTTAGATTTTACACAAAAGCATATTCTCTATTTAAACTCCTCAAATCATCTCTTTTAAATTTTTAGATCCAAATCGAAGACAAATTTAAATTATTTAAATGTTGCAGATAAACTTAAATTATTTTAATATGAGATGAAAATAATATTTGAAATAAATTTATATGTTTAAGCTTTAATATAAATAATATACAAATTAAAATATAGAGTTACTACTTCTGAACTTTCTTATAATTACATGGTATAATTTCAATTTTTTTGAAAAATTGTATGTTGAAAGGACAAGAATTATGGATAGATTTAGAATAAAAATAATAAACAAGAAAGAATATATCAAATTAAAAGAAAATGAAGGATAAAATATTATATTAAAACTCATTTGTATGTATATATCGTGATCTCTCTACATTTTAATAAATATGAAGTACACATGAGAGAGCATGGTTGATAGAAAGAGAGGGAGGTGTCATACCGAGAGTGGCTGAGATGGATAGAAAATGAATTTGAAGGAGTGTAAATTTAAGCTTGGCCAACAAACTAGCCAAAATATTTTGGTGGGCCATATATGGATAAGGAGTTTGAAAATTCACATTTTTGTCAATTTTCACTTTATTATAAAGCTAAGGTAGTTTTTAAGTACTCTGGTGTGAATGCTCTAAGAGATATAAAATTTTTAATTGTTTCGAAAGGCTATAATTTTGTCTAACTTTTGGATGTGCACTTCATTTTCAATTTTAGTGATATTATTGAGGCATTTGTTAATGTTAGTTGGATAATTTGAAAAAATGAAATTTGTAATAAACTTAAAAAAAAATACTTTTCTATTAAATTTTAGTGGTGAAATAGTGATAATTAGTATGATTTTATTGATGAAATTTTTGCTTGTATAAAATTTTGGAAAATGTATTAAAAGAAAAATTTCATCGACCATCTAGGTCTCAACTCATATATTACATTTTAATTTAATCAATATTTTTATATGATAACGATATAATAAATACATATACGAGTCTAAAAATGGAAGAAAATCATTTTAGTAACGTAAATCTCTATGAAATAGACAGCCAATAATTGAGGGAGAATATATAATTTGACCACTAACAGCAAATACAATGGATTTTTAACCACTAACAGCAATACAATGGATTTTTTGTTTGGTCCATTGGATTATAAAGCAAAGAATATTCTGATGCTTTGTCTTACCTAATAACACCAGCAAGAAACAGAACCATGAAACTCTTGTCTGCTGAGGGAAAAAATTATTAATAAGCTCAGCCAAAACAAACTAATCTTTAAATAAACCAAACAGGATGTAAGACTCTTGAGGTCCGATCCGTTTCGATAGACAATCGAAGGTCAAGCTTCTAGTTCGATATTTTTTTTCTTGCACATTCGAGTTCAATTAGAGAGTTCAAACAGTTTGTTGGTTTGAAACCAATTATGAGTGTGGTTAGTTGAACTTCAATGAGTTTGGTTTGAATCAAACGTTTCGAACTGAACTCTAATCGAACTTTCATGTCACTTTCCTGATACAATGGGCACTAAAAACAGTTCAAGCTTGCCCTATGGTTAGCCAAAACAAAATAAGGGTGCCAATTCTGTCGATTCAACCAGATAGATCACAAAATAAGACAGAAGGTCTCATGAAACAAAAAAAACACAGAAATACAGATAAGTAGTTCCCACAGGAATAGTAATATAGATGGTTTGGTTCTCTTTATTTTAGATTTTTAATGTATGTTAACAGTTACAAGAGCAAAACTTGAAATGAGGAAAAGACTCAAAAAATTCGTGTACTTTAAATTATTCCAATCAAATCGTTAAGCATCTAAGCAAGGCTTGTTCATACCAAAACTGAAAAAACTGTAGGGAGTTTTATCTACTCTTGAAATTTGGTGTGTGCACCAGAAGCAGACATCACACCAAGAATGTCGGTCACAGAAGCCACGGCGCTCAACGCAACTTTCAGAATATCCTGGCTTCACAATGGTACGCACCTATACACAGTAGAAGAAAATAAAGTTGTAATACCATATCAAGAACCGAGCAATATTGAACCTCCTGAGGAAAAATGGGTACCTCGTCAAGATGTTCTTGCAATACGACCCATGTAATCCTCTTCTTCAACACTTAAGGTTATTGCCTTGGAGTCAGCACCTGCACCATCAAACTGAAGAGGCCCCAGGTTCCGGTACACGTCATCCATCAAGAATTTGCTTGCATTTCGACACCATAGGCTGTAGAAAGACCAATGATAATTTAGTACGAATGCAGGAAAAATCTCTATCGGTAGTAATATAGATAGAACGTCTCTAGCGCCTAGACATTAGGATCTTCACTAACTACCGGGAGAAATGTTCCAGGAACGAGGAAAGATATATGAGAGGGAAATAAGATATGAGTGAGTCATCAACCATGATAATCTACTAATAACGTTTTCAAGAAAATGGCATACTCATAAGCTTTGCTTTTCAAGTCCACAGTTGCAGGATGGACAGCAGGCTTTCCAATTGAAACAACGCCAGCACCATGGCCATAGCGATGAACAGTCATCATTGCCTAAATTCGAAAAATGGAAAACAAGTCAATTGATACCTTCATACAAGCCCTAAACTAGTGAATAACAACTCCTGCCTCTTAATCGTAAAATTGTTAAAACTTAGTACAGTATCTTAGATTAAGAAGGTGGAACCTACAGAAATGGGTGAAGCGCCACAGCGCCACTCGTTCACGGGGTTCTTTAAATTGGTCACTGTTGCCATATACCCATTCAAACCAGCTGCGAGAACATGGTAACAGATGTGACCAAGAACCTGACAAGGATGAAAGATTTACACATTCAGTGGATTAGATAACAAATAAGGAAAATTTTGATGCATTTTGTCACCACTGATACATACATAGGCATAATCACAATCAAATTTCGACGGCAATGATCCACGAGCTTGATAACCAAAAAAGTGACAGATCGCATTAAATTTCTTGCCCTTGTAAGTACCTTCTTTCTGCAAACCATTTGAAAACAGGATAAGATAAAATTTAAACTCAGTATAGCAGAAACTAATATACATAACCAACTAGTTTTGTATGCCGAGTGTGCCAAAGTTATTGGTTCTGCAACAGAATGGTCGATAAAATGGGAGTAGGGAGAATTAAATTATAAATGTTACCGATGGATCTTCAAAAGTTCCATCCATCTACATTTTTTTCTCAAATTTTTTCCATCTCGTTGTTCCTCCACCGAACCAAACATGGCCTGTACATATTCCCTCCTATCCTTTTTGTGTGTTTATTTTGTGTGTTGTCAATTATAAGGCACTTTTCACTATATTTGGCATCTCCGTTTCCTTCTCAAGTAATACTATTGTCAAAATACGTAATAAGTAGAAGAAGAAAAAAACAAATTCCGAAACTCCATACTGTCCTGACTATCATACACTATTGTTTATTTCAAAGGGAATTCCCATTTGTATTTCTTATACAAAAAGCAAGAATCTTGCAAACAAGATGAGATATAGTAGTACTTATGGTGCGATGCATGAAGACACTCTGGATATCGTATAATAATGAAGATGCGGACAGTTTTTGCTTACCAATCTCTTGTTAATTTCTGTTTGTACAAGATGAGCCAAAAGTTTCTCGGTCTCAATCTGAGAAGAAATGACAAACAAAGTCATGCAACTTATTACCGAAGTGAAATACAGCAATACAAATATAAAAGGTCAATTACCTGAGATAACTGTGCAGAATCATCTGATCCAGGTTGTAGGACGAGCTGTTACGGCATACTTTATAATGAGAAAGTCGAGTCACTAAATTAATGACATATGAAAATATAAAATAGCATACCTGCTTCCTAATAAATAGCGGGAAGAAGTCAAATAAGGTAGAAGCCGATGGCGAAAGTTGGGAAGATATATTGTCAACAGAAACACCGTGCTTAAGTAGGCTGTGGATTTCCTGAAGCATGGATATAAGACCACATAAGCAAGAAACCACTACAAACGTCAAACAAATAAACTCAAAAGTCACAAAAAGTACAGACAAACGACTCTAAGGTATAGCGCTAAAGGATGCTTGGGTACAAAGTCTCTACCTTCAGTAAAGCGTATACTTCAGGGATACTTTCAATGAGCCCCTCTGGCAGAAGGATAACACCATGATTCTTGTCTAATTAAGTAAAAAGCAAAAACGAGACATAGTATACCCAGTCAGCCATTCGAAACAATATGATATTTTCATTTAGACGCTTGGTGAAGAAACAAAAAGGAAGAGAAATCTTACCTTGCTCTGCCCTGGCTTGAACTGCATCACAAATTTTCTTTGTAATGTCAAAAAGAGTAAGTTTTGAAGCTGCCACCTCTTCCCCAAGAATGACCTGCAGGAGTATGAGATCGATTTAGTGAAGGTGTAAAAATACGAGAAGCCGGAAGTAAAAGGTATCACTGATACTAAAACATACCATATTGGGATGTGACTGGAGAGCACATTCAAGGGCAACGTGGGAGTGCTTTTGGCCCATGAGTCGGACGAAGAAGTAATACTAAAATTTAACAAGGATTTAGTATTATATTGAGCACAATGGTCGAAACAGGATAACTAAAACACTCATATGAATGCGAAGCTGGTTGGCTACAACTACTTCTGCTGTGGCCTAGTCACACGATTGGTATTTACCAAAATAAATGAAGTTGGATATAAGTTATCTTTTCAAATGGAAGAAACAGGAACACCATATACAAAATTTCATGGTCAAATTTACCTTCTCTGCTGAGAGTGCATCAGTACATACATTGCTAATGAGCTGAGAGTTGACCTGCACTACAGAGTTTCCAGTTGTCAATAGATCAATTGTTCCAAAATTCACAAACAGAGATAAATGTCTAGAACTTCAACTTCAATGACGTACAACGAAAAGAGAGGTGGCATGAGTTGTCTTTAAAGACTTCCAAACCATGTAATTTTGATGCATACCTTACATATCGTGTCAAAACCAACATTTGTCTCAACAAACTGGTTCTTGAGATCTCCATTCAAAGTAACAGGAACACCAACCACCTGCGATTACCAAATAGTCAGTTAACCTGTTTTAGGGGAGCAAGAAGAAGTTGATATGGGGAAAATTCATTTGCAAATGCAAAACATGGTTTAGAGTTACCTTAGTTGGACACTTTTCTGTAGCAAAAGTTTCTGCAAGCTGAGCTGCATCTGTGTTGGACGTCGCCCCTGTAAAAGGACAAAATATGTCTTAAGACAACGGAATATCATGAGTTATTTTCGTCATACTTCAATCAATTTGCATCATAGGTACCTCCAATAATAACTAAGCCATCCAACTTCAACGTTGTGCAAGCAGCCATTGCAGCTTTCACTTGTTCTGTTGTTCTAATTTGATCTTTTGTACGTCCGAGCAAATCATAACCACCTGATTGTACATATAATTAGTTGAGTTGTACTAGAATAATTTGTCGAAATTGAAAATTACCTTGATTTTTGTATGTTGCTAGAACGTCATTAGTGATTTCAAGAGTTTTCTGGGCAAAGAGTCCTTCAGAACCACCTGATTGTGCAAATAAACGAAATATCGCAATATAAACAACGTCACCAAATAAAGAGTTCGAGAATAGGAATAAAAAAAGGTCACATAAATTTTTAAAGCATTTGATCGTTAATAATGCATTTCTAACGAGAAAGGGTGATCAAGGGCCAAATTCGGCTGAATCGTGTAGTACTTACCCAAAAAGCCTAACAATGTGGTGTTTCTATTGTGAATCTTGAGAGCATCATGAAGACCCCAGACGACATTATGTCCTCCTGGAGATTGTCTACCACAGAAAACTATCCCCACCCTAAAGACAAAACCAGAACATATTACATACTTCACAATGCATGGTTCGAACATATTACATTATCTCAGCAAAACAAGCTACGACATTAAAATGATCACCATGTAATTGGTGAAATGAATACCTGATTGCAGGATGTTGAGTGATAATCTGAGCATCAGTAACCTTAGCATTAGTCCCGACGAAGTGGACTAGGGGTTGTCCGTAAGTGAAGGGGAAGGCACGACTGATGGTCTGGTAATCAGATGGGTCTGCAGCAGTGGTTGCATCCCCAAACTCCACGCGGACACCACTGCCCTGAAAATGGAAACGAACTCACTCTTAACTTCTTCTTAAAAACTACATGTTTGTTTGTGCACACTCTAGTCTACCGTGTGAGAATTCGTTTATCGGATTTATATTACAGTATTTATTTATTTATTAATTTTACATGAACTCATTATCATAAGTGCATGATAAAAGGTACTAAATTTTATGTAATTTTATTTAACTCATTTTAAGTACGCTTAAATAGTAGAATTTACTGTAACTAATACTATCCATTTTTAAAAAATAAAGATAAGTATATTTGATTAAATTGGTAGATATTTGCCATATGAAATATTTATAAAAATAAGAAATAGTATATATTAATTATATCCCTACAGTTTAGTAGATCATGCGACTTCAAATTTGAAAATATTCTTGTGATGGAGTTAATGCATAACTATAGAGTATGCCCCGTCGTCAAGATGGACATAGGCCATGTACAATACTAAATATACTCAACGCTCTCATATTTATTTTCCAACACTCCACCTCATCTTCTTTCTTGAAACTAATAATTCAATACTCGCCTAATTTTTCCTCACTACAATGGTCTTCTTTAATAAAATTCAATACCCTTCCAACTCATTACCATATACCCCAACACTTTAATATCACTTTCTTTGGTTATTATAGTCTTTAATTTTATAAATGCATAAATAAATTATTGTCATTGATAATTAATTAATAATTCGTTACACTAAATAATATATTTTTGATATATCATGTAAATATAAATTATTAAAATAATATTTTGTTTTTTGTTAAATTTTATATCATTAATTAAATTTGGTAAATACAATTAAATAAACACAAGAAAACATAATATTTATTATTAAAACAAACAAAAATACAATCAATTTCAAATACATACAATAAGTTAAACACACGACACAATAGACTCGACTAACAATGCAATAAAATTATTAAATCACACATTAAGAGTTAAAAGCAATCTTTAATCACGAAACATTCCGAACTGTGCCCATATATGCATGACTTTGGATCACACAATTCCGATCTAGTACACACATAATTTGCAAATATCGGTAATATCTCCGTCGAGAATGGTTGCGGTGTACTAAACCAATTGCCTCAAATTAATCATAACTGGATCAATGTTGAGAATCCGTATATCGTTCATCCTCAACAATCATATTATGTAATATGACACATGACCTCATGATGATAGCCAAATCGCCTATTTCTCATATTCGAGCTGGTTTGCGGATAGGAGTTCTCACTTTCAAATTTTAGAAATAGAAAACCCCAAAACAAAAGGGCCTACTCCTTACTCAAGTTACCAGTGAAGACCAAACAAGATTTCAAAGGAAAATTACTTTTGGCTTCAAAAGAAACTTCTTTTTTAATAAAGAAATGGAAATATTACATTGTTCATTTTTGGCAATGTTATTTTTACCTGTGGTCGCGCCCAGGAAGAATCTATATACACTATTTCGGAAACCCAAGGACTCAACCGTATGAATATGTAAGATACAGGATTTCCAATCCTAGGAGGAAGGGGGGAACGGATACTCAATTTATATTTAAATCGAGCTTGCAACATTCCAAATGCACATTCAATATCCTTCCGGCATGCCTTCTGATATTTTGCAAATAACTTGTCTTGTTCAGTTTGAGGAAGTCCAATTGTTATGACGAAAGTCGGATAAGATGGGTAGATACCGTCAGCAAGACATTACGCCATATTATATGTTATGGACGTTGATTCACAAAGAAGTATACTCGTGGAGTATTTCCTTGTTCAACATGATCTAGATAGTTTATATCATTCAATATGCACGGGCATAGACGTTTATTTTGGCCACTCATTTCTCGTATTTATTTATTAATCGCAATTACAAATAATTAATCCAGAGTATGAGATTAATAAAAATAAAGAATTATCTAAATAAAATTAAATTTTAAAAGATATTAAATTATAACTCTCAAGTATTTTAATTTAATTCTAAATGATAGTTATTATTATCATTATATGATGATAAAAAGAAAGAATATAAATAAAGTAAAAATGATATAAAAGCGGTGGGATATAAGATGATGAGTTGGAAGTGTATTGAATTTTATTAAACAAAACCATTATATGGTGTAAATATTAAATGGATGTTGAATTATTAGGTGGAATAGATTAAAGACGATGTGGAGTGTTGAGAAATGAAAAATACTTCTTGAATAAAAATTATCACTGCACATGATCTAAATGGCCTTAGACTATCCACGATAGGAGACAATTAATATATATTATCCCCACCAATTTCCCAGAACAAGAGATAATATTTGAAGCATGCACTGACGTGGATTTGGGGGTTGGGAGGGGGGTATTAATTATGTTGTTCTCATGTAATCTAATCAAAAGTAAGATCGCGTACCCATTCCACCTTTAATTTTGTATTTTCGGTTCATATTTTTGAAAACTAAAATTTATATATATTTTTTATTGTTTTAAGATTGATAATTAGAGACTAAATTTGTTATATTTGAACAATAAATGTTTTATCATTTTAAAAAAAAATTGTATGTATTGATGTATATATTAGTGAGAATGTGAGATGAAGGAAAGATAAAAAGTGAATTATTTCTTAATTATTTCCTAGTATAAATGTAAGACCATTTACTATAGTGTGTTTGAAAAAAAAAAGATTCAACTATTAAATGAGCGTCTACCGTGTAGTATGTTTTTAAATTGTTTTTGTTAAACGATATCATACTAAAAATAAATTATACACTAACGTGAAGGGTGAAATTTATATTACGACATGGGTGAAGACATCAGTTTTTATTAGGATGTCTTACCAGGACTCCAACTCAAAACCTTCAATAATAAATTGGGTGGCTAACTAGAAGTTCACCGGTTAGACCACCCACAGCTGGGTATTATTGAGGGGTGCAAGTGAGGTGCAAGAGGGGAGCATTTGATGCAGCTGGGGTGCAAGAAATTGGGAGCAAATTTGGGTATCAAAAATTGATCCCGGGTGCAAGTCTGAAAAGTAGCCCATAGTGGGGCCCACAAGCCAGAAAAGAGCCATTCCTGCGCTGCCACGCAGCCCGCGCGCGTGTAGTACACGCGCTACCAGCCCTGGCGCGGGCAGCGTGGCAGCGCGGGAGTGGTTGCTTTTACTTTTTTTTTTGTTTCCCCCAATTAATAAATGCTTTATTTACATAATAACTAATCCAAATAAAAATATAAAAAATATATCATTATTTTTCATTTTTCGAGCTTTATAAATAGAGTCTAAGTTTGTGTTATTTGGAGCAAAAAAAAAAACGAGTTTTTTACACTCTTTCTTCATTATTTAGTGTGTTTTTTATTGTTTGTTTTCAAGTTTTTAATAATCTATGTAAGTTTTTTATTTACCAAGTGATTAATAATATTGTGTGTTGTTTTAATCAAATACTAATTTTTACTGTAATTTAATTATTAATTTTTTATTATAATTAATTAATAATTACAAATAAATTAAATTTTATTTATTGTATTATGAAAATAAATTATTATAAAAATTATATTTTAATAATAATATATGTAAAATAATAAAGATAAGAATGGTGGGTATAGAATAAAGTGATGTGGAAGGAAGAGAAAGTGAATAAAACTCTGAAAAATCTCCTGCTGTGAAAACAGGGTATAAGTTGGGGTGTAAATGGGTTTTAAGCTGACGTGACACTGAATAAAACTCCTTTTGTTGCACCCTGGATGGTCTTATACTGAAATATTGCCAAAAGGAACCTAACATATGCTAGGTGGCGCTATCTGATTGGCTGGGATAAGGAAGTAGGACAGGGTGCTGACGTGAGTAAAATTTCCACCGTTAAATCCACACAACGGGGTGAGTAAAGAAGGTGTTTAATACACCTGGTTTCAACATTTTTGAGAATTCTCAACTGTTGAATTGTTAAATACTAGTAGGGGACCACTTGAGACAAAAGTGAATAGAAAATTGTTGGGGGACCCGCATGGGAAAAAGCGGAGGTATGTAGTGAGGATTAAATGAGGTATGTGGCACTTTTTTATTGGATGTTGTTAGTATATCAGTAATTTATATCAAATTATTTTTTTAAAACGGAAAATTATATCAAAATGTATTATTTTTGTACTATTTCAAGTATATAAATTATAATGTGAAGTATTTTTTTCAATATAAACGATAATAATAATTATTTATGTAAACTATAAAAATAAAAAATATAACTAAAAAAGAAAATTGAATTACAAATGATTCTTTGAATAATTTCTTGTTTTAATAATAATCTTTTTATTTGTCGTATTACAAATATAAAAGTAGTGGGATATAAGAGGATGAGTTAGAAGAGCATTGAGTTTTATTAAACAAAATCATTATAGGGTGTAAAAATTGAATATGTGCTGAATTATTAGGCGGAAGAAAGAGAATATGATGTCGAGTGTTGAGATTGGATGTTCAATAAAAATAAAAATTGTACATAGTCTTATTGGTAGTAACTTTTATATATTCTAAGCCATTTCAATAATTTGAAATCAATAATTTTACATTAAATTAACTTATTTTCTAAAAATAAATTATACTAAAAGTCGCCATTTTTTCCTACTCTATAAATAGAAACTTGATTCAAATTTTCTTTTTTGTCTTTTTCGATATAATTATCCAATTATCTTTCATTAACTCTTTTATTAATTCCTCAACATTTTTATCTCAAAGTCCTTTATTTTTTTTGTGTTTATTAGATTATAATTATAAAAATATTGATTATCAGTATAAAGTGTTTTTAGTGGATTATAAATGATAATTATGTATTATAAGTTTATACAAAAATAAAAATATAACTAATGTACAAAATGATATAAAATAGGTGGTGTAACGAGTGATGAGTTGGAAGTGCGTTAAATATTACTCCCTTCGTTCTTAAATGATTGGTACATTTTGACTTTACATGTTCAAATTGCAAAAACTTTGATCAATAATTCTCATTAACCAATAAGAAATAATATAGTCATATGATATCTTGTTAGATTCGTCTCAATATATATTTTTGAACAATCAACTTTCTATAATTTTTTCATATGTAGAATAAGAGATATTTATGTTTGAAATCGTGTTTTGTTGACCATGAAAAGTCAAAATGTACCAATCATTTAGGGACAAAGGGATTATTAAACAAATCATTGTAGAGTATAAAATTTGAATAAGTGTTAAATAATTATGTGGAAGAGAGAGAAGATAATGTGGACTGTTGAAAATTGCAAATGATGATGTTGATAGTTGAAATTATTGTATTCTATTTATCACATTTTGTTTGTCCACTCTACTTTTGCACAAGAACTTTAAAAAAATTAAAATTCATTTTACATTACTCCCTTTTTCATCCACAATTTTAAATTAAATTGGAACCAATTTAAATACTTTCATTTTAGAAAAACAAAACAAATAAATTGGGATGGAGATAGTGCATCAGCTGAAATGTATTTAATTATAAGAATATGATAAATCAAAAAATAATTATTTTATGAAACGTCCTCTACAACGGTGAGAGAAATTCTGAATTAAAACTTCATATATTTCAACAATAAAATCAAAGAACATACTACAATATATTACAAATATCCAACCATGAACCATCCATATAATGCGTTAAATTCCAATTTTGCAAAATAGGCATCAAAATAAATTCAAAATAAATCAAACGATAAAGATTACTCCTATTAAAAGAAGTATCTAATGCATAAAAACCTAATCTTCAAAAAACCAACATAATAAAAAATTCACAAACTGCATGATACATGAAACATCAAATAAATTCATCAAGAAATTCAAAGCCCACTAACCTGAAGACATGGAGGAAGTTGAGGTTGGTATAAAGATCGAAGCTTTTGCAGATGAGAAAGCTCTCTTAGTATTCCATAATCTGAATTCATTTAAATAATTTGTTTTGTTTTGTAAGAAATATATGGAGGTTGAAAGCAGAGTGATGATCTTGTGTTGATTTTTCAGTCACAATTTATATAGGAGTAGGGGAGGTAATACCACCAATAAAAAGTCCAAAACATAAAGTGAGTTTTTGCAAGTCGTTTTCACCTTTGTACTTTTTCTTTTTCTTTTCATAAGTAACAATGAGTTGAGTTTCGAGTCTTCAACCTTTTCTATTAGGTTATTCGATTAACTTTACTTTACCTTTGTACTTAACTGTGGCTTAAACTCTTTTCGTTTTTTAACTTGGTTCAACTGATCAATTTGATCCGTAAATTTTCTTGTTCGATTATATTATAATAGAAAAAAAAATTCAAATTGAACATAAATTCGAACCGAAAAGTTGGAGGGACAACTCGACTAGTTGATAAAAGTTCGGGTGATGGCCGATGGGTGATATAAGAATTTAAGCCTGAATTATTGTTCCTACCACTATAGTTTTGCCTAATTATAGAAATTTGCACTTCATTATCAGTTTTAGTGATATTATTAAGGCATACCCATTTTTTATTGTCGATTGAATAATTTGAAAAAATGAATGGCTAATATAAACTCTGAAGTAATTTGTCTGTCAAATTTTTATAATGAATTGGTGATAACAGATAAGATTTTATTGAATAATATTTTACTTGTACAAATTTTGAGAAAACATACTAAAAGAGAAAAAAAACATCAGCCGTCTAGATCTGACCATGTTTTGAAAAAAATTACTTTATCTAATATTATCATATATTAAAATGGTAAACCGTCACACTAATGCACTTTACGAACTTTAATTGCGTCAAGAGATATGATTATTGGTACTTTGAAACTCTAATTTTTTACCATTTGACTTGTACTTCGTGGACCTAATATTATCATATACTACTATTGACTAGATGGTTGTGCACAGTTCAACCTGTTGCGAGTTCGTTTATCATATTTAAAATATACTAATTGTTACATTAATTTTTACATGCATATATGATGGTAAAATATTTCTTGTGAAATTCAAAATATGTGCATGATAAAAATCATTGAATAAATATACAATTGTATATAGATAACTATTTTGAAAAAAGAGAAAAGAGAAACTAAATGGGAGTTAGTATGTAATTGTATATAGATAACTATCTTAACTATGCTTAAATAATTTAATATATAAATAATAATAAAACTTTGTAAATTTTGAAAAAAGAGAAACTAAATGGGAGTTAGTATGTAATTTAAACATGTTTCACTTGCTTATTGGTCTAAAAAGATCATGGGGCTTCACTAAAAAAAAACTAATTTCCCCATTTCCCAATCTTACTATATACTAGTATTTTGGGCACAACGATGCTTGTGCATTTAATAATGATCATTAAATACAAAATTTAATAATTTGTCACGTAAAAGTATTTGTTCAAATTTATATTTAAACTAATTTATATAAAAGTATATTGAATTATTTTTTATTTATAAATGTTCCTACAATCAAGGGAATTAGAGAACATGGGGCTTCACTACAAAAATAATTAATTCCCTCCTTCCCCAATTAAATATAGTGTAGATAATTGGGGAAGGGGGAGTTAGAAGTTATTTTGAAGCCATATGAAGCCCCATGTTCTCCTAATATATAAGAGATACAACTAATTAAAATTATTTATTTTTTTATAAACATGTATAATAATTATCCATAAACATTACTATATTTTACCTTCATTTTTTTGAAATTGATTTAGAAAAAATTATATTATTTTGCATATCAAATTTAACTTTGGTTATTTAAGATGAATTAAATAATAGTACTCCCTCCATTTTTTTATATGACGTTCTAGACTTTTCACATAAATTAAGAAAAAATTAAATGTAGTAAAAAAGTGCATTGAAAATATAAAATTTCAATTGATTGTCACTATATTATTGGTTAATTGATACTTCTAATGAAAAAAGTTGGCAAAAAGTACATTAAAATTGTAAAAATCACATTGAAATTGTAAAACCTCATATTAAAAAAAGTAAAACCAAAAGCCTAAAACGTAATATAAAAAAACGGAGGTAATAATATTACATAGAAATATTATATTTATTTATTAATAAAATATCGTATATTATAAATATGTTGAACGAGTTCGCACATACTGGATTGTGTACAAACATCTAATTAAATATAATGTAGATGTAGATTATATAATAAACGCATACCCTAGGCTAGAAAGTGGAAGAAATCTTTTTTTACAATGGAGATCTCTATAAAATAAACAATCAACCGAGGAGGAATATGTTCTAAGGCTGCTTTCTCATCAAATTTATAATTTGACCAATAACAGTAACACAATGGAAAAGCTTTTGGCCCATTGGATTATAAAGCAAAGAATATTCTGATGGATGTTATACACCCACCCAAATAGTGTTATACTACCAATATGCTATCTAGAAGTTTTGGAGGCATAAGTGTATAATTAACGAGTAAGAATTAAAGTGCAAAATATAGTAATTTCGTTTAAGAATGAATTCAAAATTTTGGGTGATTCCTCATTTATGCATGGTAATATAGAAGAAAAAAAGATTGACAGAGCAATATACAAAAATTACATAAAGTAAATATAGTTTTAGTTTAAATTACAATTTCAAGATTAAGTAGTATTTAACTTTATTGATTGATAGGCGAAAACTTATCGTCCATGTTCAATTAAGAAAATTAGAATGAAGCACTTATTATTGAAGAATGTGTTAGGACTAGATATCAATTTATGGTTTGTTTGCTTATACAACAATTATAATGTAAATAGACTCAAAATTTGCGACATATAGGAAGAATTCATATAGACTCGAATTTGGGGTGTCATCGTGAAAGACTAGTATTCTTATCATGTGAATTACCATTTTTTTTAGTTTTTGGGTGATCCTAGAAATATCTTGACCATCAGGTAGATTCGTCGTTGCCTCGCTGGTCCCGCCTCTTCATCTAATTTATTTGGATTCGAATCTCATTAAAATTCTCTTATCCTTAATCAAATGAGCTGTATCTCGTGATTTATCCTCCGTATATACCAGAGCAGATTTGTCTCTCTGATACATAGAGAACGTTAGTGTGACAATTTTACACATTTTTAACAATATCATCCCGAAAAAAAACCATTTTATTTATCTTCAAGAATAATGAACCTTTCATCTCCTTAGAGAAAAATGTATCTTGAAAATGGCATTGTTCCACCCCACCACCACCCACCATCAAACAAAGGATTGGTTTGTACTTGACTAATTAGACACAGTAAAAATGGTTTGGCACATTGGATTAATGTAAACCAAGAAATTATTATGTATTCTTCAAGAGGATCTTCGACACTTGGCAAAACTCATTCCTCCACAAGAAGAGCATGAGTTATTGGAAACTTTTCTAAAATTAAGTCTTGAGAGCATTAATACTAAATTCCTCATATTCTTCTTTAATAACTATTGGGGGTGTGAAGTAACAAAATTCAACTAAAAGAGCTTATTTTTCACCATTCTTAAACTAATTGAACTTTTGCATTCGTCTATTTTATGATGAAAAAACTAGGGCTCCTTCTAAAGGTAACAATTATTTTTTTCCCTCCTTTTTCACTATATTTTTTTATTGTTTTCATTCATTACACTCCTCTTTTTTACAGTATTTTTCTTGTTTTCATCAACTAAAAAATAACTCCAAGAATCTTGATGTTCTAAATCAGTCTCTTTTAATTATTTCATTAATTTTTCTGGTGATTGAATGGTTGATCAATTAATTTGGTCAAACCTTTTGGTAAGGTTAGATAAGTCATTTCATATCTATATATTTTTGTGCAAACACAAAAAACAAAAATATGAGATTAACAAGACAACCCCAAATCAATTTGGTTATTCAAAAAACTCTTATTTCACTTCTCTTCTCTTATTCCTCATAGCAAATTCCTAATTTATAGTTCTCCTATTCTTAACAACTAATCTAAACAAACCAAAACATCATAAATAAATAAAAGTCCATAACATGGCATGCAATTTTAAGGTGTAAAAATCAACAAAGAATTACAAAAACCCCACAATTAAGATATTCGTAATTGATTTGATAGTAATTCCATAATTGATTTGATAGTAATTCCATAATTAAATCATTTTTATGAGGAAGGAGTGTTATTTTATTAAAGAAAAAGAAAGATGTTATCTTTTTAAAGATTAATGGCAGGTGCGCTCATACATGTTACAGAATGTTTACTATTGAGGCACACATGTTTCAAAATGACCATTTGGATCACAAATGTAAAAAAAAAGTGAGTTAATCGAATAGCCTAGTGGAAAAGGCTCTTGTTAGTGGCCAGAAGGTCTGGGTTCGAAACACATCTCACTAATTTACAAAAAAAAAGTGTCTCACTTGGTATTAAGTTACATTAGACGTTAATTTTGACTTTTGTTAACAAATTGACATGGGCAAAATTGTCCAAAAATTTTAATTTTTCCTTTCTCTTTTGTTCATCGTTTAATTTAATTTTACATTATTTCAATCTAGCCTTGAACATTTGCCTCGAAATTTTTGTTAAAATTTAAAAAATCGTCACAAAAAAAGAGTTTTAGACAACTTTACCTTTGCCCATTTATCAATAAAATTCAAACTAAATGGTTATCATAACAAAGGTACCGAGTGAGACACTTTAAACATGGGTGATCGAAAACGTCATTTTAATTTGTGATCGGATGGTGAATGTCTGAAACATATGTGTGATCAAACGTGAGACACTTTTTGAAACATGTGTGATCGGATGGTAAATGACCTGAAACATGTGTCAGCGAACATGCCATTAAGCATTTTCTTTATTCTTAGTTGTCATGTGTTACTTTGCCAAATTTCTCCTCACAATTGCCTTACCGAGCTCAAGTTTTAGGAAATTTCTTAGATTCCGTAATTCTTTTACCCGAAAGAGTTCATAAATAGGCGAATTTTCAATATCATATGCCCTATATTCATTAATGAATAAGATTTTAAATAACAAACTTATTTTATGATCAATTTTTTTATTAAATTCCTCAAAAAAATTGTCTTACTAATTTTCCTTAATTAGTGGTTGAAATCTCGTTCCTAAAAATTATTTCCGACACTCATCTAAATAAAGATTTTCTCTGATTAATTTATTTTTATAAATTATACTATACTAATATACTATATGTGTTTCGTTTCCAAAATTTAAAGATTTTCAAGTTGTTAAAATTCCAGTTTCATACTCGTATCTTTATTCCAGAAGCGTTTCGGAAAAATATTCTCCCAATTCAGCTGATCTGTTATACACACCAACACAGTAACATTTTTGGGTGAAAAGACAATTCTGCCCCCCCTATTTGGAAAGGTAGTGTTTCCATAAATTGAAGTTTGGGGCAAAATTGTAATTTCACTCCTGCAAAAAACACTATTCTGGTGTGTGTATAGTGTTAGATAGTTTCCTAAATTTTAAGGGCAATTTCGTCCAATGATATATTCAAGGCCTCTTTCATAAAATATAGCCGTTAACTAGTTCTCTCGGAAAAAAAAAACCCTAGATTTCTGAACTCATCAACCCAAATTAGAAATATATTTTGGCATGATATCAATATATCAACCCAGAAAAAGCTATATATCCTCACACACAAGCACCAGATTATTCACTTCAATTGATCCAATCATCAAGCGATTATCGACTCTGATAATTCAATCTCGACCTCTTCTCTTTAGTCTTAATTCATCTGTTTATTAATTTTTTGATTAATTTTTTCGTTATTATTTCCGATCAACTATCTTTTTTGCAGGGTATTTTGTGAATTTTATTGGTATAAGTTTTATTTTTAATAATTGTTACTAACATTGATAGATATATAGATATATACATATTTCTTGTTTGTTTGTTTGTTTGTCTGTTTGTTTGTTTGTTGTGAAGTGATGGATGCAGGTTCACTTAGCGCTTCATCAGCAAGCAAGACGCGATCTCGATGCCCTCTCCAGGAAAAAATGCTACGAAGGAAGAATTCCAAGGATAATGTAAGTTGATTCATTGCGGCATTTTGTCGAATGCCTATGTTTCTGTTGGATGATTTTGTTAGATTTTCTTTGAGGTTTGACTGTAGAAACTTACTGGTGTAATAAAATTTATTTTATTTTGATGTCGTCAATATATGGGGTTTTGCATCTGGATGGCTGTTTAAAAAGCGTGTTATGATTTTCGTTTCAATTATAGTTTGTGTGACATTACATGTGACACTAATATACTATACGTGTTTCGTTTCCAAAATTTATTTTATAAAAGTAAACAATTACATATGTTGTGATTTTAAAGGAATGTGATATAGTCATATAGATCGTACATATGATCGAATGCTATCTCACTTCAACTAGATTATAATGGATCAGTTTCCAGAAATTTGACTTTCTTATGAATTTGTAATCCTTTTTAGGGTGTTCTAAATATGAATTGTTGTTTCCCACATAGTAACTTACCAGGTTTTTTCTTTTCTGGATAAACAGTTGGACAGGTTTATCCCTAACAGGTCGGCAATGGATTTCGACTATGCTCATTACATGCTAACTGAGAGTAGGAAAAATAAGGAAAATCCAGCTACAAGCTCCCCATCCAGAGAGGCGTATCAGAAGCGGCTTGCGGAAACCTTCAACATGAATAGGACACGGATTCTGGCATTCAAGAACAAGCCTCCTACGCCTGTTCAGTCTATCCCCAGTGATTTCTTCTCAAATGCCCAGCAGGCCAAGCCTGTCAAGCAGCGTCGACACATTCCTCAGGTGGGTATTAGCACTAATTTATCTAAGATAAAACTATTTAAAGATATATGATGTTTGATCGATTGGATTCTGTGGATTTTTTGGTGTTTTGCTTAACGAGCTCAATTTGCATTTCACAGACCTGTGAGAGGACCCTTGACGCTCCTGACCTTGTGGATGATTACTATTTGAATTTGTTGGACTGGGGCAGTTGCAATGTGCTAGCTATTGCTCTTGGACACACGGTGTACCTCTGGGATGCGACGGAAGGATCTACCTCCGAACTTGTCACTGTCGATGAAGAAAGTGGCCCTGTAACTAGTGTCAAATGGGCTCCAGATGGCATAAACATTTCTGTTGGTTTGAACAATTCAGAGGTCCAGCTATGGGATTCAACAACAAACAGAATGGTTTGTACTTCCTTCTAAATTCTTCTTTATATCAGCACTGCCTTGTTGTTCTTATAGTTTATTAACTTTTCTGTTTTATTCTTGTTGCAGCTGAGAGTATTGAAAGGTGGACACAGCTCTAGAGTTGGTGCTCTTGACTGGAATAATCACATTTTGACAACTGGAGGCATGGATGGCAAAATCATCAATAATGATGTAAGGGTGAGAGCACACATTGTTGAGACATACAGAGGACACCATCAAGAAGTATGTGGGCTGAAATGGTCTGCTTCTGGTCATCAGTTAGCTAGCGGTGGAAATGATAACCTCCTTCATATATGGGACAGGTCTTTGGCTTCTTCCAATACTCCTACTCAATGGCTTCACAGGCTTGAAGACCATACAGCTAATGTAAAAGCCCTTGCTTGGTGTCCCTTCCAGGGCAATTTGCTAGCTTCCGGTGGAGGTGAAGGCGATCGATGCATCAAATTCTGGAACACCCACACCGGAGCATGCTTGAACTCGGTTGACACAGGCTCCCAAGTATGCGCTCTTCTGTGGAATAAGAATGAGAGGGAGCTGCTAAGTTCTCATGGGTTTACTCAGAATCAGCTAACTCTTTGGAAGTACCCTTCAATGGTGAAGGTTGCAGAACTTACTGGTCACACATCAAGGGTCCTTTTCATGGCTCAGAGTCCAGACGGATGTACTGTTGCATCGGCTGCAGGGGATGAAACTCTGAGGTTTTGGAATGTTTTTGGCGCTCCTGAAGTGGCGAAATCAGCACCAAAGAAGGCAACCCCTCAACCATTTGCTCATGTGAGCCAAATTCGTTGATGAAGGTTGATTTCGGCTACTATGTTGTGGATATATAGGGATTAAGAGTGCTATGTATTTAATGTGTACAAAACAACAGGAGAAGATAACATATGTTGTCAACGTAAATTGTTTATTTATTGATAGGACTTTTAAGATCTTACTTATGTACCTCCTTTTGTCCAAGCAACACTTAGCTGAAACTGTTCTTATCGGAAATCGCTTCTATTAATTCAAATAACACTGGTGTCAAAAAGCAAAAGGATCAAATTTTTACTCGATAGTTTTCCTCCAATGTTTATTTTATGATAGGAGAAGATGAAATGAAGTGTCCACCAGTCTTAATTAGTTTCAGAAAAATATTACAGAGCATCAAACCTGTTGGGCATAAGCATTTACCAGAACACAGAACAAATCTGCTGAAAGCTTGATAGCTTCCGATCTTAATGCATTTACACGATCATCTGCATTCTGAAAGTTTCCTTAATACCCTTCTTTCCTCATCTTGGCAATAACAGACCAAGAGTCTTTTAACCGTCCGGCATTGACATGATAGTCCAGAAGAATCTCATAAGTCTCCCGGTTTCTCTTCGCCCGCATATCATCCAATGCTCCCACGATTTCTCAGCAAGACTTAAAAGGCCTTGACCGCAGGAATTCTCCCTAAACCAGCCATCTCTTGGAAAATAGCTTCCTCTGTCTAACGTCCTACCAACACTCCCAAGAATTGCTATCAATGCAACATAACAGGTCGAATTCAGGCGATATCCTAAAGCTTTATCAACTTCCCTCTCCTACATAACTCGCATATGGATTCATTGAACACATTACATGATACCTCCTCTTCACTTGTTGAAATACCAACTTGGTTATCCATCAATTCAGAATCTTGATCAAAATCGAAACTAGCTAAGCTAATTGAGTCAAAATAATTACTAATTATAATGTTTCAATAAAATTTGAAATCACTACTAATTATTTTAATATATATAATTGACAAAAATACATTAATATCCTTTTTTGTAATATGAGTTTGTTAATACACTTCAATATTTATTTGTTTATATTACTTTATTTTTATTATCAATGATTTCATTTCTACAGCCTATCAAACAAAGTAATGCATTAGTAAAAACAATTATTTCCTGATGTGTGCTCCTTTTCAACCTTCATTCCATTATCTCTAAATCCATCCTTACGTGCCAAATACAACCTTAGGTCCGATTCGTTTCGATAGACAGTCGAAGTTCAAGCTTCAAGTTCAGTAATTTTATCCTTGCACGTTCGAGTTAAGTTAGAAAGTTCAAACAAATTGATGTTCAAAAAACAATTATGAGTGCGGCTGGTTGAAGTTCAATGAATTCCGTTCGCATCCGACTTTTCGAACTGAGCTTTACATGCCCGATATAAGAGTGGTACTGAACAGTTCAAGCTTACCCTATGGCTAGCCAAAACAAAAGAAGGGTGGCCAACTCTGTTGGTTCACCTCATGAATATGTGGATATTTAAAGAAAATGAAACTTGATAAAACCATATAGATCACACATAAGACAGAAGGTCTCATGAAACAAAAAAAACACAGAAATACAAATAAAAATGTTCCCACAGGAATAGTTAAGATCCTACACGAAGCAATGTATTAGAGAAACTCAGTCAAGCTAAAACACAACTCTAGTGTTCACTGGATCAGTTATTTATATAAAAGTCGACCCTCAATTCCTCCGTAGGACAACTGCAAAGAACCAACACAGAGTGCCGGCACATTGTGAGACGAATTGAATGACTTGTGCCTTAACGTCCAATTTCATCCTTGATCTTGAAGCTTTGCAACTCTTGCCTATCATAAAGGACCGGAGAATCCGGTTTCTCAAAATCTCACTGCTTCCCTTTCTTGGAAACAGGTTTCCCTGACTTCCGCTCACGCCGTTGCCCAGTGGAACTCCTTTTGGAGTTGCGTGGAGCTGATGGGGTAGGATGAGCAGACATATGATGCCCAGGAACCAAAGCAGGGAATCCAACAGCAGGGATTCTGCAAATCAACAACAATCGCCATTAATTTCTTCCACGACACATGGAAAAGCATCAAAATTAAATCGATAGATGCATAACAAGACGACATACTACTGCCAAAGCAAATATCCTCTTAGAGCTTAATCACCGACAATAGAAGAACCTTACGAATCAAAACAGCGAAAAATAGGGTCGTCAAAGCAGCAATAACTAAGACGGTGCAGAACAACTCTACTAGTCTGACAACAGATAATTTTTTAAGATTTGAATAAACATTAGGGTATGAATTTATATATCTGACTTTCAGTACAAGTCCATCATGTTGCAATCGATTCTTCTAATGACATAAACTACAGATATAAAATACAGAAAGAAAAGGGTGCAAAACATGAGATAATGTAGAAGGAAATAGGATAAGAGCTTATATCCTTACCCATAACGAGTACGGCAGACTCCTGCTTAGACCTGGAAGCATCAACAGCCAAGGCATTTTGCATTGAAAAGCGTAGGGCATGATTCTCTGCAAGACAACACTGGAGAACCATCCCTAGTCTCCTGCATTCCGCTTCAAAGTACTTACTCTTCATCTCAAGATCTCTAACATATTCCTTCCTTCTTTCTCGTGATCGAACAGCCGCATCCCTGTTCCTCAACTGCCTGCAGATCATAAGACACACATAAAAGCCAATACCAAAACTTTGACATGATGAAGACAGATAGTAGTGCAACTAAGCGGAGTCATAGATGTCTACTATTTAAAAATAAATATTTACTGAAAATCTTATCAGAAATTATTTTGTGTTTCCCCACATAAAAATCATGATTTTGTCACTGAAAACAGGTCACTTGGATTGTAATAGCTAACATATGATAAAGAAGCTATAACAACAACATGCGTGGGTGATGCGCCAATGTCTCTAACTAGAATACAATCTATTTTGATCAAACTATTAAACAACATAATCCAGCCTACTCAGAAAATAAAATCTGATCACAGAATACAAACAACTGGGAAATTTCATCTATGTACATACATAGACAGAAAGATGCCCCAATGCCTATATAAAAAGCTCCCGCCTAAAGATCGTAAGGGAGAGAGGATAGTACGCAACCTTAGCCCGTGTGGTATCAGGTTGACTGTTCCCGGATTGACCGGAGACTAAACTGCATACACTTTCTACTTTATTACATTATATCCTACAACACAGAATACAAGATCTTTTTTTACTCCATAAGACATGCAAATAATCATCTATCTATATACCATAGTTAAATAATTACATAGAAAAAAACACCTTTGACACTGTATCATAACTAAAACAGATAGTCCAGCACATCTAACACAATTGGGAGCAAAAAAAATCACCTTTTACGTTTCTTAGCCAGTGGATCATCATCATGGTCCTCATCAACCACAACATCATCCTTAGCTCCAACTTCATCTTCTTGAGGAGACAAACTCTCCATCCTCTGCCCCCCCTCCTCCGACCAACGAGAAACATCCTCAACCATCTGCCCCTCCTCCTCAGACACACCCGAACTGGAACAATCCCCCTTACCACAACCACCCCCTTCGCACTCCTGGACTGGAGAATCAAGAAGTACATCAGCCAAAAAGGCATCTGTAACATCAAAGGTACAATCTTTCAAAGCACCATCGTCCAACTCATCCTTATCATCCATCAAAAACTGCTCAATATCACTAATCGATAAAGGGGGAGAAGGGTTCATGAAATCATCAATTTCACCAAAATTAGGTTCCTCATTGTCCCAATCGATTTTTTCCAACAACCCATCTTCAAAAACTCCACAATCAACCATCCCATCATCCACCATCGATAAAATTAATGAAAATTACACAAATTTGAATCAAGAAAATCGAAAAAAAGGGTATATTTACAAAACTATTCTAATAACTTTTTGTATATAATTGAATAATCCACCTTGTTTATATAATACTAGTTGAAAAAAGATTAAGGAGATGAAATTGGAAGAGGTATTTAAGGAGGTGTAGGGTTCATAGTTGTCTGAAGTTTCCTGGAAATTGATTGTGTTTTTACAGTGTGAAGATTCCTAGTTGCCTACGTGTACAACTGACTGCATCATTCGGCCAATCAATGACCGGTTCTTCTTTTACAATTTCCACGTAATGGGGTGGACAGTGAACCGAAAATTCCAGTACCGAGTCGATGTATTTATTTCGAGTTGGTCCATAGACTCGAATACACATCACACTTTTGAGATTTAAAGTTGAACTATCTCAAATATTATAAATAATTCCAAATATGATAATCAGCACATTAGTCAACATGATCTTCTTAGTTTTTGTGGTACTCTTTGGTCGATCTGGCATACCAGAAACCAAGCTATATTCAATGACATTACTCCGACTATCTCATGTGTCTTGGCTTTGCAAGATACTTTTCTCTCTGACTGGGAGAAAGCCCCACTGAGATTGACCAAGAGAAATAAACAACATGCCTCACAGAACACCAGACCACCTATGATTTATAACAGTTGTTGCCCTATCGACATGAAACACTGTAACAGATCATGTAACCAAAGAGATACAAAAATCTTTCTTGGAATGTCTAATGAAACAACTCCTCACTGGATTGTCTCATTAACACTTAAAGGATCAAGACATTGTTTCAAGGGAAACAATATTATGATTCTTAAGGAAGGAGACTCGGCACTTGACTTGGCCTCCTTCGGTGAAATCATGTTCACAATCTTCTATATTATGGGTCATCTTAGGCATCATAATACTTTCATTGTTACTGATTCCTTCACTTCTCAGATATGGACTAAGCACTTCAAGGATATTAGCAACAACGAGGAATGGAGAAAGCAGAAGGAGATAATTATGAAAGCCAATTGTAACATTTTGTGGCTACCCACTTCCGTTGGATGTTTTGATTATCTCTATGACATTACGATTAGTTGTTTCAACTCTTTCCATTTGAATTGTAACAATGATGCCTTTGGGCAAAACAATTTGAACAACTGAATGAATTATCTGCATTAACTATCAAAAAAAAAAAAGTTGATTCTGAGTCTATATTTTAACTCGAATTTGTATGTGGTCGAGTTTTATATTGGGTTGATTATAAACCGAGGCGGTTTGAATAAATAAAAAAACTAATATTTTTAATTCTATTACATTTTAATTAGAAATTAGTTAGACTATTATTCATTTACGAGCATTAGGCAAGTGACTTTTTTTTTTTGTAAATTAGCGAGATGAAGTGAGTAATGAACCCAGGACCTTTTGGTCACTGACAAGAGCCTTTTCCACTAGACTATTCGATTAACTCAACATTAGGCAAGTGACTTAGTTATTTTCTAAGTTGGTCACTAAAATCGGTTAAATGACAATTAAATATAGGGTTTTTTATAAAATGGCCCCTTAGGAACTAGTGCTGTTTGCGGGCTGGGTTACCCTAGACCCGCCTCGGTACCCGGTTCGGGAACCCGGTCCGAAATCTAACGAGTTCCGGTTTCGATTCCAACATCAAATTCGAAACCGATTCGGGTAATACTCGGGGCCGACTCGGGTAATATTATTAAATTAATAGACTTTTTAACTTCAGTATTAAATTATTAGACTTTTTGACTTCAGTATTAAATTATTAGGCCTTTTGACTTCAGTATTAAATTATTAGACTTTTTGACATCAATATTAACCCTAGGCCCAAGCAAACATAAACGTTATTATATACTCCTATTTATATACTGTATACATAAGATAAATGTACGGCATACCACGGAGAGGCAGAGCTTCATAAACTACCAAAGCTTTCTTTGTTCTTTCACTTATTTCCACAGAGGGGTCTACTAATTAACAATAATATTAAGGTCATCTTTTCATTCTTTTTTTTATATATATATTATGCAATTAGTAAACTACAAATTCTTGTGTTTCTCCAATAAAATTCGAAACTAAAAAAAGTTAGTTTGACCATTAGAATTCTCTAATTTAAGATTTTGATTTATAAATAAATTTTATAATGTTTAATTTTTTTAACTGTATCAATCTTCAATGACACCAATGAACTTGGAAGACCAATTTGGCAATGAAGAGAGGATTGGAGAACTTGAGAAGGGCGAGCATATTGATTTGGTTGATTTTGGTTGAAACTGGAGTATTTTAATTACTTATTTGAAATATTATGTAGTTAGCTTTGGTTAGTAACATTGAATTGATAAACACAAGTCTCTTTTGGTGTGTTAATCTATTTTATGAATGTTGGTTACTTGGTTTAAGGATTAATTGATAATGTTTCTATATAGATTGTCACGAACAATACAAGCGGATTTCGAGTTTGAATCGAGTACCGAGCCCAATCAAGTATCGATTCGGGTACTCGACTCCAAACCGGTCCCGAGCCCGGTCGTCGTTGAAAATAAGAGATTTCGAGCCGATTTCGGCTCTCGGTGCTTACTCGAATTTCTTATCGAGCCGGGTATCGGGTTTACTCGGTTCTCAACCGAGCCGGTCTGGATTCGGACCGACTCGGCTCGATAACAGCACTACTTAGGACACAAGTTAAAAAGCTAATAAGGAAATAAAATTGATAACTAATTGATTTGAAATTTGAATGTTATCTTGTATGCTTATGATTGTTACTTTTATTACCAAATTTCATGCTTAACATGTGCCCTAAGGGGTTCATCGCTTGGTATAAAAAAAAAACATATGCCCTAAGGGCACATTTTCAAAACTCTTAAATATAATGTCACGTGACTAGTTTAGATTATCTTGTAGTCTTCACAAAACAATCTTGACATTCTTATTTTATAGATACAGTAGATTAACAAAATTGTTTGGAGGACACCACCTTGACCAATTGGAGTGGTACAATGTCTTAACGGTTTTTGGTCCGATCAGAAGGTCCAGTACTTTAGTTGAGAGTTGCGAGTGTGTTTAATGGTTAATTTATTCAACACTTTCCTTTTAATCTTCAACACCCTCAATCATTCTCTCTCTTCCACTTAATACTTTAGTGATTTTACGGGCCATGACGGAGGATAATGGTGGGAAAGTTTGAAGATAGTGGTGGTAGACTGGTAGGTGATGATTATGGTAATGGTAATTTAGTGAAGGAACTAACCAAAAGGAACAAGATAAGTTTGTTGAGGGGTATCTTAGTCTTTTTGCAAGGGGTGTGTAGTTTTGACAAAGTTGAAAAATATAGTGTTATATATTCATTATTTCATTGACTTGTACTCGCAATCTAGAGTGGAAAATTTCTCGTATAGGTTTGGCCAATTTAACAAACTTCCAATCTAGGGTGAAAATAGATGGAGTAGCTGTTACACTTTCTGACAAATTATGTTACACTATATTAAGATCGTGATAATCATTGTTTCTAAAAATAAAAATACATATATAATAATACTAAGAGAGTACGAAATATTCCATAAAAATGTGATATAAAGTATATTCGGTATATTTATCTAAAACAAGATAGAGTTCTAGAATTCACATCCTAGTCTCAACAACACCCTTTTACCAAAACTAGTCAAAACCAATCAAATCAAGAAGAAAACAACAAACAAAAAAGAAGAGGAAAACTGTTAGTTTTATTGATAGACAGCTGTGTTGGATTTTACTATTCCTGTGTCAAACTCACACAACAAATAGGTCTCTCAACACCCCCCCTCTTTCTCATTGCTCCTTCTTAAAATAACGTCAAACTTCGATTTCACTCGAGAAGTAATTTAGACATTGCATTGTTTATTTATTGTTATTAACCTAATATACATTATGTGTTACTGAAAAAGATCACAACTTTACTGTAAACTAATGCAATTTGGATGTTTTTGTTGGTGCCCAGATCTTGTTTTTGCTAAAAAAGGACGCATTTGGGATTTTGATTGTGGGTTTTGGATCTGGAGATTTATGGTGTGTTGAATCACATTCCCTTTGCTGGATCAGGCATGTAAGTTGTTGTGATTTGGAATATTTTGAGTTTTTTGTTCTTTTGTGAAATTTCATGTTTTTTGTGAATGTTATTAGGTTTTGTTGGTTTTGTTGTTTGTGATTTGTCGGGGAATTATTGATGGTGTAGTGTGATTTATTGGGTTTTGTTGTTTTTGTAAATGTTTTTTTTAAGCATAACCGACATTGGAATTCTGAAGTAAATGTGGGTTTTTTTTTTATTCTTGTTAGATTTTGAGGGATCGTGGGTTAGTAAGATTCTTGTTTTGTTGTTTCATTTTTTATATCGTTAGTTTTGTTGTTTATGATTTTATTCGGGAATTCTTGATGGGGTAGTGTGATTTATTGGGTTCTGCTGTTCTTTGTGTAAAGTTTGTGTTTTTAAGCATAACCGATGTTAGAATTCTGAAGTAAATGTGGGTGTTCTTTCTTGTTAGATTGTGAGGGATTGTGGTTGAGTGAAGTTGTTATTGTGTGTGGGCGAGGGTTTTGGAGATGGCGGCTCAAAACGAAGTAGCTCAGGGAGTTTCTGAGGTTGCAAGTCCTGTAGTGATTGAGAAGAATGGATTGGAGATGAGTTCCTATCAGGATCTCCCAATACCTAATGGGATCAACCATGTTGATGGTGAATCTAGTCTGAAGGTTGATTCGATTGCAGGACCACTAGATCTGGTGGCTGCTTCTGAAACTATGAGTTCTGGTGATCATGTTGATTATAAAGAATCCATCGTTATAGCTAACGGGAACCATCGAGAACCTGCTGCGCTGGAGAGTGATGGTATTCTCGAGGTGAGTGATGCCGCTGTTGAGAATCAGGGTTCATTGATGAAAGAGCAGGCAGACGTAGTTGTCGCTGCAACAGATTCAGAGATTACACATGATGGTGAATTGGGTGTTTCGTATTCTGAATCTGTGGCTGCTTCTGAAACTTTGAGTTCTGGTGATCATGTTGATTTTAAAGAATCCATTGTTATAGCTAACGGGAACCATCGAGAACCTGCTGCGCTGGAGAGTAATGGTATTCTCGAGGTGAGTCATGCCACTGTTGAGAATCAGGGTTCATTGATGAAAGAGCAGGCTGATGTAGTTGTCGCTGCAACAGATCCAGAGATTACACATGATGGTGAATTGGGTGTTTCGTATTCTGAATCTGTGGCTGCTTCTGAAACTTTGAGTTCTGGTGATCATGTTGATTTTAAAGAATCCATTGTCATAGCTAATGGGAACCATCGAGAACCTGCTGCATTGGAGAGTGATGGTATTGTCGAGGTGCTTGACGTCGCTGTTGAGAATCAGGGTTCATTGATGAAAGAGCCGGCGGACGTAGTTGTCCCAGAGATTACACATGATGGTGGGTTGGGTGTTTCGTATGCTGAATCTGTGGTAGCTCAGACCGAGTCAGCGCCGTCTTTTCTCCCAACCGAAGACCAGGCTCCTCAGATTGCATCTACTGACTCACCGGAGCAGCTTGTTGGAGCAGTGACCACAGACTCAGAAGTGGAAGTTGTTTCGGAGACATCTATACAACACCTGAAGAGTCAGGAATCTAAAGTAGGGCTAATGGAGGCTAACACAGGGGTGAGAGATTCCGTGGAGTTGAAGGGAGTGTCATCTTTCGTTGATAATTGTGGTGATAGGATTGAGACAACTGAGGAAGCCATTTCACGAGAATATGTTGAGTCACCAGATATTCATGATTCTCGGGGAGTGGGATTAAACATGAATGCTGAGTCAAGTCAAACTAAAGATTTAGAGAGGGTAGCACATGGTGTTGATTATATAAACAACGAAAATATGGAAAATATGAGTTTAGAAATATCTGATGAATTACCACATCGCCTGGATTCTTTGAATGTGGTCTTGGAAGCAAGTGACAGAGCAGGACAAAACGAGGACTCGGAGGGTTCAACTATTTGTGGTAATAGTTCTGACAATCATAGTAAGACAACTAAGAACACAAATTTAGGAACATCTGATGAGTTGTCACTGTGCCCAAATCCTGAAGAAGTGATTTCCAAGGTAAATGCGGAGTCAGGAGAGAGTAAGGACTTAGATAGCATAGTGCCTGGAACTAATAATACTAACAAGGATGGTAAGGGAACTGTGGTGACAATTGCTGAGGCATCTGATGACACGTCTGTGGACCAAGATTCTCGAGAGAGGGTATTGGTGTCTAATAATCATCCAGGAGATGTAAGTGGATCTTCAGATGTCAAAGAGGCAGGTGATGAGTATAAAAGAGGTGCCACACAATCAGAAGTGTGTCCTGAATCAGTGGTAGTTCAGGAATGTGAAGCCATGGAGCTAAAACAAGATCCAGAGTCGCTCATCAGCAGGGAATTTATCACTCCTTCACTAGATGTGAAAACTGGTGATGATAGCGAAAAAAGCGAAGGCGTACAGTGTGAAACTTCTGATGGTCTGGTAGAGACTCAAGGAGCCACAGATATTGTTGAGGCAGATGGATATCAATTGGAAGAAGCTGAATCTGAGAAGTCAAATGTAAAGGAACAAAAGGATTTTGAATCATTTAATGATAACAGCAAGGAGCATGAATGTGAAGTTCTCTCTCTGGAGGCTCATGCATGCCAATCAGAAGATGTGAAGATCATGACACAGGGTTCTGATCTGCAACATGAGGCAGTAAATGCCCAACAATTAGAGGACGTTAGATCGGCTCAAGTCAATGACACAGATATTGTGCCACAGCATGATGAACCCTGTGACCGCATAGATGTAAGTGTGAACTTCCAATTTGGTTCTTTGGGATCAGGAACTGAGATGAATAGCAAACCAGACCAGAGTAATGAAAGTTTCTGTTCGGAAAGTGAAGCTGCTCCCGCAGATTATGATGTTGAATATCAAGCTCACACACTTTCTGAAGGTACTAAACTCACTGATGATGTTGAGCTTGATGATTCTTTGACAGAAACTAAAAACAAACCTGGAGAAAATGATGAAGACTCCCCTTCTGATTGCCAAGATGTTACTATAGTACATGAAAATGACCTTCATGCTCCGGGGTGTAGTAGTGCTGAAAGCACAGATGATAACTCTGCCTGTCCTTCTGATGGCACAAGATCCAGAAACATAGAATCGGTAGTTAAACTTGATGATGGAGTTAGTGGTGGTCAAAAGATGGCAAGTTTTATGGCCAGTAAGGCTGGCCTGGAAGTAGAGACGTTTGGAACTATTGATAGTCGAGCTAAAGCAGTTGATATCCAGGATGATGATGCACATGCTGAAGATGTGAAATTGGCCTCTAAAACAAAGATCTCTTCTGCTTTAGACAGTGACGACATGCACCCTATAGATTCAATGGAAACTATGGTCCCTGAAATCTCCGATAAGGAAGGTGGCTCTAATTTGTTCCCACACATGACTGAAGTTAAAAGCGCAGGTGATGACTTGAATGTTGCAGACAAGAGTAAAGAAGTCAATCTCATATCTCAAGATATTGGAGCCACTAATGAATCTCTGAATAATGAGGTATCGGCAGACTTGATTGGGATTTCCACTTCAGCTACATCAGGAAAGGAGTTGGAAGAATCAATGCCAAGGCCTTTCAATTTCCTAGTCAAGATTCCAAGATTTGATGATGAGAAACTTCGGGAGCAGGTCAAGCGTGCCCAGCTTGAAGTTGATGAAAAGACACAACATCGGGATACTTTTAAAGTTCAGATCCAAAAGAAAAGAGTATGAAATTGAAGAACACTCTATCCTCCTATTCCTATTTTTTAAATTTCTTTTATGACTAACGATATTTTATGTGCAGCCCAATCTTCAGGCTTTTGATGTTGCGTATGATGCTGCTGTATCTGAAGAGATAGATGCACGGAGGCGCTTGAAGGCAACACGCATTAAGATAGAATCTCTCCAATCTTTGATTGGTAGGATGAAGAATGCGATTTCCGTTGAGGATATCGATGCACGGGTAAACATTTCCTTTTCAACCCCCAATTAGAATCCCCAATAGACGCCTATATTCGTAAGTGACAGGGTTAGTCTAACATTGGTATTGCTGCAGATTCATCATATTGAACACCGGATGCAACATGAGACTATGTCTCTAAAAGAGGAAAAACAGTCTATCCGGGAAATCAAGCAATTGAAGCAACATCGTGAATATTTATCATCTAATATTGGGAGCCAGGAAGAGATCCAGCAGGCTCTGGACCAGAAAGACCAAAATGAGGACCGCATGAAGGTATGCATGCATGGTTTTGGTCTATTGTATGAGTCGCTTGTACTCCGATTTTTATTTATCCAATTCCATTATTTTGTGGTTTTCTAAATTTGAAGTGTACTAAAAATATGAGTGTGGAACTTGACCTTGATCATTTGTTCATTCATGGGCTCATTGAGATTTTTTTTTTCATTCAGGCTCTGAAGAAAGAGCTAGTAGACTTGAAAGAAAAGGTTGTGACAGCCCAGGCTGCTGCAGCAACAGTGGGAAAGAAATATGAGGTTGAGAACAAATTAGTGCAGGAATTGCAGAATCAGTATAGAGTTGCTAATGATGTTCGCCAGGCAGCATATGAGAACTTGCTGAGTTTGAAAAAGAAATTATTTGAGAAGGTAAGAAGACAACATTTCGCATTTTATGTTCAGCATGCTTAGATGTATGAGTGGCTGTAGCAGAATTTATTATTTCAAAATTTAAATTGGCCATGTCTTCTTGGAACTTGACATTAAACTTAACAAATTTTAGAAAGTGTATTAGATCAATTCAAGTAGCAAGAAAATGGTCTTGATTTGTTGTAAGCTCACAGTAGATGAGGTCAGTGAGTAATTAAGTTGACCCTTCTGAAGACATCTTTGAAGATAATTATGTATGCTGAACCTTACCATTGCCTTTTTTATACTTGGTGCAAAACAAAATGAACTACTTTATTTCATGTCTTTTGTTTGCTTTTTTCCACAGTTCCAAATCTTACTGTGCTTAGTCTTTTGTTTGCCTTACAAAATGGTAATCAATCCATGCTTGGTTTCTCCTGTTGTATTTGTCGCTTACAGATTAGTAGCCAAAAGTGAGTTCTTAAAAAGAGATTCTATGCAAAAATCTACCAACAACCAGATCTAATTTTAACTAACCATCTTTTTGAAACCGTAGAATGAATATTTCCGGAAATACAAGAATGATGTTGCAACAGCCAGTAATTACGCATTCAGCAGGAATAAACTTGCATTGCACCGCCTATGTGCTGGTCAGGTTAGAAAGAGAATCACACTTTTGCATAGTTTTATTGGTGCTTTGCAGGCAGGAGGTTTTATGTTTGAACTATAGATTTAATATGCCACGTTATGGGTATCATATCTTAATTTTAGATGGAGATGATGATGGAACTGTGGAACAACAATGAGGAGTTCCGAGAGGAATACATCAGGGGCAACTTAAGGAGTACTGTTAGGAGGTTGGGAACAGTTGACGGTCGTTCACTTGGCCCTAATGAAGAACCACCTATGCTTCCTGCAATTGTAAGAGTTGATAGATCAACCTCTTATTCTGGTAAGAGCAGTTCTGTTGTGGAAACTGCCGTGGAGAAGAAAACAGAAGAAAAAATTGCTACTATTGTTGCAGCAGATCAGAAACCCGTAAAAGAGGTGACTGGATCAGTGAAGCAGACAGTTAAGATGCCAGAACCTGATAGACCACGATCGGAAAATGGTTTAGCCAGCTCTTCTGGTGCAGAGGTTTCTACTGGTACTAAAGGACAAACCTTGCAAAAGAAACAGGAGCATGAATTGGTAAGAAAGATTGAGGACCTGCGAAAGGAAGTGGAAACCGCTCAGTTGAAAGAACAAAATCGGTTGGATGAGATAGCTAAGGAAAAGGAGGAGCTGGAGAGGAAAAAACTGCACGAGATCGCGAAGGCAAAGGAGGCACTAGAGAGGAAAAAACGAATAGCTGAAAAGGCTCAAATAAGGGCAGAATTACGTGCACAAAAGGAAGCAGAACAGAGAGAGAAGGTACAAGAGTTGTCATTTTCCCATGATTCTCGAACTATCCCATATAATAAGCCAGTGGTCATAATTTCGTTTTCTCGTTTGTTCTGGTGAAGTTAATTAGTCAAGTATATTAATTTTACAGGAGAGAGAGAAGAGGTTGAAAAAGAAGGAAAGGAGGAGGACTGGTGCTGGAGAAGATTCCGAAAGCAGTAATGCTGGTGAAATCGCAACACCCTCGGAAGCTGGTAGCGACACTGTCAAAGAACCTTCTGAAGTCAAGGAAAATCCTGTTGCAGTAGTCAAGAGGTCACAAAAACCATCACAGTTCGTAAAGCAAAGCAAGTCCAAGTCTATACCGCCACCTCTTCGCAACAGAAATCGGAAAAAATTACAGCAGTGGATGTGGGTAATCTTTTCATGCCTGCTTGTTATTATTCTATTCTTGTTAGGCAATATTGGCGTTTTTTCCAAAGTAAGGTCGCACAGATCCGGCTATTAGCACCTTCCCAGCTTTTGCGCGACAAAGATACGAGATTTGGTGAGTGATATAATGATATGATTGCATGATAGGAAATTCTTTATCCAGAATATTTCTCTAGTTTGGTGACTGAGTTTGCTTTTATTTGGCATGAAAATTGAACTATATACTCAGGTGGGATAGGTTTGGGGTGATAATATAGTGTGTACTAGACTCAAGAAGTGTGGCATATATGATATAGCAATCAATTTATATTAACAAGTTTGATGAACTTCATTTGGCAATATAAGTATTATTTTATTTATTACTTTCCTCCATTTTTTTCACCTTTTTTTCTTCTTCTTCTTAATATAAAGTTTTCTGCTTCTGTTCATTTATCTGCTCCTTCAATAGAGGAATTCATCATCCATTTTCCATCTATAGTGAATTTTTTTTTATATAAATCCTCAATAATGACATTCAAGATCAAGTTTAATTCTCAAAAAAGGTTGAACGGTAGTCTTAACGGCTCCGTCACCCCCTGCTCTGGGGAGTCGTGAGGAGGTAACGATTCTCACTCCTTAACGGCCCCATCGCCCTCCTGTTCGGGGAGTCGTGAGGAGGTAACGATCCTCAATCCTTAACGACCCCGTTATTCCCTGTACTGAGGAGCGAGAAGGTATCGGTCCTCAATTGAAATTTATGAAGAAAGAAAAATTTAAGGGAGTTAGGCCGTAGAGTGGTGGTCCAGGATTGGGTTATGCAAAAGCAATGTCTCACAGGTTTTGGCGTATAGTAAGGGGAGCCATGTGTGAAGCCAGCTGAGTGATGCGTATCAATCAGGCACTCTTTTAAGTTACATGTAAATTCTTTTAGTCCTTTAGGCAAGTTATTGAGTAAATTGTTTGTAGGTCACTCGCTCTTCGACCCCCTTCTCTCCGTTTAGACGGGATATTTTTTAGTCATTACGACATGTTGATACTGGTGTTATTAATCGATTAATGCAAAACAAAAACTATCTCCAATCATACGAACAACAAATTAGTCCTAGGTTAAAATGTTTTTGAAGTGACTATCTTTAGTAATAATCTTGAAGATAAATAGAAACACTTGTGCAAAATGCTATCTAAATATCGCTATATAAGCTCAATTTTGTACTCAAATAAATAAACAAGCTCTTGGTCGAGCGATTGCCAACCCGAGCTAATTCTCGGAACTTCGTTATGAATATTTTACATCTATAAATATAAAAATTTTATAGTTAGATTTCAGACACTAAATAAATTTAATTACAGTCTTGTCGGGCCGAACTAACTAGTATTGTGAATAGATATTGATGTTTTTGTGATGTTTGAGCTAGTCATAATTGGATATTGTACGGTCGAAGAAAAGTTCAAAATATTCTTTTGGAGAAAAACAAAAGTGGAGATTAGAGAGTACAAATACTAATAAACCAAATTGAATTCACAAGTGCAATGAATCATAAGAATACAGCTGGAAGGTGGTAGCCCCCCCCCCCCCCCCCCCCCCCAAGTACAAGCACCACTTTCATTACATCTTTTTCTTTGTCTGAGATAAGAAAAGATGAAGAAATTAAGAGGAAAATTTCACCACAAATGTCCACTTGCATCCACTTTGTACTATCCTACAGCATGCTGCGTGCTACTCCTTCTTTAATGTGTACTATCATTTTGATTCCATTGGAGGACTATCTTTACGGGGTCGATAAATTTTAACATCATCTTTCGTGTCATATTGATTATTTACATTCTTTTTTACAATTTAAGACTTAAATGTTCGCCAACACCATGATAGCCAGACATTTGTAAAGTTTTGCATATTCTCTTTGATCAACATCACTACATCTTCATGTTTTTTGGTAATTAAATGAAACAAACTTATGCTCTACTTATAGATCTTGAAAAATAAAAATTAGTAGTGAAAATAAAAGTTAATTTTGGATAAATAATTGGCTAAAAAATTATTTTTCAAGAGTTTGTTTTTATCAATAGTTCTTTTCAGCATGAACCTCACTTAAAACTGAATTGCCTATAGGTAAATTTTAACGTGAGAGAGAAACGTGTTACATCCGATAACATTTCAATTGGCTACCTGCTAGTCTGTTACACTTGTTCTAAAAGGATTTGAAATACATGAAATGAGATAAATCATGATATATATTTTAACTAATCAAGGAACTAAAACTTTTATTTTAACCATTTTAATACAAAGTTTGTTTGTATTAGGAGTTAAAGACGGAAAAAAAGGGGATAGTAATTTAATTGATTTTAGTTAATATTCCAAGGATTAAGTATCCATATTATGTGTAGTAGAAGGATCAACATAACTATGATTTATCCAAGGGTTTAGCCAAGCTTGCATTAGACCGAATTGTTTTTCAAAAGGGCTTAGATTTGATTATGTATAGTAATAAGTATCTGCTCTCGTTTGTTTGGATAACGGTAAATCTAGGTGACGATAATATTTAAAAGTTAACCTATGTGAAGATAATTATGGTGAATTTAGGTGAATGTGTTAAAATATTGTTTCAATACTATTTAATCTATAGAGGCGAATCAAGATCAAATGAAGTGAAAATATAACTAAAAACACCGTTCATCTACATTACACCCCAATTTAAAGTTAATGAATATGAAATTTAGGTGAATGGAGGTTAATCATTTAACATCAATTAATTAACTTATATTAATACAAAAAATTGATTTGCAAAAAAACAAATTTAAATATTTACCTTCATTAATCTACGTTCACTTCAAACCAAACATACCAATAAAGCTAATTACATAGCATATTATCACCTCAAAACGCTTCAATAAAATTTTAAGCATCAATTAATAAATTAATAATAGTAATGATACTATATATATCATCAAATGATTAGAAGTCTAAAATGTGAAAAGATGGTGATTAACAGAAATGATGGAGTCCACCACATGCTAAATTATGCAAAATATAGATTCACATGGCAGAAAACCCAATAATGCCACCAATCTCAAACACTTTACAGAAAATAAAATATAATTAAGTAAAAGAAGAAGATAAAGCTATATCTCCTAATAAAACGTGTTGGATTCTTCCGGGAACAAAGGAAGAGTCGGCTCTGCCCATTTACTACTTACCCATCGATAATAATACTCACCCAAATTAATTACTATTAGGTGTACTAATGTAAGTCGTCGAAGCATAGTTTAGTGATAAATAGTTTTGGTACTGTGATGACTTCTTATTTTTTTATTTAATGTGGTTCGATTTTCTCTAAGGTTAGTTCTCAAATTAAAATGGTGTACGGAAAGCCAAGATATCTCTAATTATTGAGGTATATTCCGTGTTAATTTTTGATATCAATTTCTAGGGCAGAGAAGTTGTCGAAACCTTTACTTTGAGGATGTCAAAATTTTAGGTGTACTAAGTTAAGACGATTTCAAAATACAAATTTCGTCAATATTTAATTGAAAACGTCTAAAAATTCAATCTATAATAATAGTATAATACACTCAGATTATTAAATGACGGGATCTAAAATAATATTTAGTACCCAATTTTGATATAATACGCTCATAATAGTTACTTAATAAGTTTGTAATTATCCTAAATAACATTTACTACACTTCATTAAATAATCGGACATAAAATATACATTAATCACTATACAAAATACTAAACTGAAATAATTCGTGGTCTTGATTTAATGGTTATTGTTAAGATGCACATACCATATCAGACGTCGGTTTCCTCTCGGGTAAATATATAAGATTTTGGACTACGGATAAAGCTGCATTAGTTATCAGCAGTAAGCTTCTTCATAACAGATCCCTCTATTATCAATTGATTTTAGAGTAAAATCTCGTAGACTCTTAACATTTATCGATCGATCCTTCATAATTGGAAGTCTGAGTTCGAGTGCTTTACATGGCTCCGAAATTTGCTTGCTCTTCCAAACAACCATAAGATTTAGTGAGCATCTATGGAATTTAAATTTTACTAAAATGAAACAAGATAAAAGTTAAATAAGAGGAAGAAATAACAATTACTAATTGAAAGAAATTCAGAAACAATTTTTTTTTATTGCAGAAGGCAACTAGGCAAGTACGAGAAAAAAGTAAAATAGTAGGAGTAGCAGAATATACAAACAGTGAGAAAACTATTTTTTCGTCCTTTCGTTTGGTATTTCATCATCTTCATCTTCTTCTTCTCCCAAATATAAAACTACCCTTTACCAATTTATTTATGTGGTTTTAATATTACAAAATTTTCATTCATAAAGTCGAGAAAGAAATATTTGATAAAATAGCTTCTTTTTACGTTAGGTGATCAAACAAGATCTCATAATATTTCCCAACTTGTTGAATAATGTTTTATGGTTTTATGAAGTGAATTTATATAGATTTCTTGTTTTGTTTTTATGTAATTTTGAGCTGTACTTGGAATAGGAGATCTGAGAATTTGGAGGTAAACAGAGGTGTTTTGGATGTTTTTATCTTTGTGAACTGAGAGCTGTGAATTGTGTTGAATTGGTCTTTGGGAGTATTGTTGAGGTCCTTCACTCAAAAGGGTTGGTGAGTTCTTTATCATTGAATGATTATTTGGTGTTTTAGGTGGTTTTGCTGATTGTTTTGTGGTTTTGGGTGGTTTTGTTTTGCTGGTTTTGTTTTATTGATTATTTGGTGGTTTTAGGTTGTTGGGTTCTGCTTATGTTTTTCTGTGGACTTTTTTGGTTGTTTTTTCATTTGGGATTTTTTCAAATTTATGAAATTTGTATAAGGTCTTAGCTCTTGATTGATGGTATTTTGCAGAAAATTTTCCAGTTAGCTTTCTTGAACTAGAAAAGTTTTGATGTTTTCTATCAGGGTTCTCTTTGTATCATGGATCTAGCTCCTTTCTTAATGCAACTCTGCAAAATCTGGGATTTTTGTATTGTAAAAATTGAGTCTTTTTAGATTCAGACTTCTTGGATTTTGATTTTGTTGTTTTTGTTGCCGTTTTTCTGCAGATTTTGGATTCCATTTGTATGTGAGGATAACCAGAAATGGAAGATGCAGGGGCACAAGTAGCTAGTCCCATTTTCATGCACCAACCTATTGCTGGAAGATTTGTAGAGCCACATTCGATGGCAAAGAAACGCGGCCTTCCCTTTCCTAGTGCCAATTACACCCAACAGAGTCATCCCAATAACTGGAATCCTAATGTCTGGAACTGGGATAGCGTGAGATTTGTTGCCAAGCCCTCCGAGTTAGATTCTGTAAATAGGCTGAATGCTGTGGATGTTGCAGTCCAGTCTGGTCAAAATAAATCAGCCATTCCTAGTAGGAGTAATCGTATGGGTGAAGAAGAAGAACGTCTTCAGTTGAAGCTTGGCGGCGCCAATGCTGGCTTAACTTCTAATGTAGAACCTATTTCGAGGCCTAGCAAAAGAGTGCGATCAGGGTCTCCTGGTAGTAATAACTATCCAATGTGTCAAGTGGATGATTGTAAGGAAGATCTTTCTAGAGCGAAAGACTATCACCGGCGTCATAAGGTTTGTGAAGCCCATAGCAAAGCCACCAAGGCTTTGGTGGGGAATCAGATGCAGAGATTTTGCCAGCAATGCAGTAGGTTTGTGGCTTCAATACTTTCTCTCAAAATTGACTTTGTGTTCCCATAAGGCTTACTCACTTAACCACATCGATAAAGCTGCCTTATATTACTGTCATGGTATATGAATTAATATTGCATAAGGTGTCCTCACTTAACCATGTTGATAAAGACACTTTACATACCTGCCGTAATATATGAGCCGTTGTCACTTGTACCTTAATTGCTGCCAATAAATTTGTCTTGTACATGATGAATCTCATTAGATGATAACTTTGTTGCCTTCAGGTTTCACCCTCTTTTGGAATTCGATGAAGGTAAGCGAAGCTGTAGGCGGAGACTTGCTGGACACAACCGAAGGAGGAGAAAAACCCAACCGGAGGATTCAGCATCTCGTGTGCCACTTAGTGGGAACCAGGAGAACACTGACAAAACCGACTTGGATATTGTTAATGTACTTGCTCTGCTAGCTCGTGCACAAGGTAAAATGCTGTTAGATAATATCAGATGAAATTTAATGCTATATTTCGAGTAGGTCTGGAGTTTGCATGTTTGATCCAGTCTATCAGTCGTGCTACCCCATGACCTTGGATGAGCGTGGACACTTACATGGGCTTTACCTATATTTTTTGAATGCATGCTTAATTGTTCCTTCTGTATCCTTAGGAAATGCTGCTGAAAGAGGGGTTATTCCCTCGGCAGCACCAGACAAAGAACAGCTTCTGCAAATATTGAAGAAATTGCACGCTTTGCCTTTGCCAGCAAACATAGCAGAAAAAATCCCAAATTTGGGAAGTTCAGTAAATAGCGTCTCCAACCAATCTTCTTCTCAAGCTCAGAGCTGTGCTTATGGAAACACCTCATCTCCATCTACAAAGAACCTTCTTGCGGCTTTGACAGCTATTCCAGTGACACATAGTTCAGACGTGCTCGAGGTCCAAGCAGAGGAAAGTAGTCAAGGAAGTGACTCTGCAAAGAGTAAATCAGCCTCCCTCAGTCAATCTCCACCTCTTAATCAACAATATGTTACTGGTGTGCATCGACCTCTTGTTGGAGGAGAGAGAAGCAGTACAAGTAATCAGTCTCCAGTTGAAGAATCAGATTGCTATGTACGAGAAGCTCATCCAGATTTGACACTTCAGCTATATAGTTCCTCACCTGAAATTGATAGCATACCAAAGCTCGCTGATCATATGAAATACTTCTCTTCTGGTAGCAGCAATCCATCAATGAATGGGTCGCCTTCATCTTCTCCACCCGTCACACAGAAACTGTTCCCAGTGTCATCAATAAGACAGAAGGGAAGACCTGGAACTATTCCAGTCCATCCACTTAGTGCTGCCAATGTTTCAACAACGAAAGCTCCTGGTTGCAATATGCCTCTTCAGTTATTTGGGAGCACAAGTGCGGGAGTTGATTATGGATCCAGTCAAAATTCTCCATACCAAGCCGGTTACACGTCTTCTGGGTCTGATCATTCACCCTCAAGTTTAATCTCTGATGCTCAGGTATTTGTTCTTTGAAAGTTGATTGTGTGATATTTCTTTTTTATTTGTCCCTTTTCTGTTGTATACCATTGGTGTTTGATATACGAACCATAACAGGATCGTACTGGGCGAATACTATTTAAATTATTTGACAAGGATCCTAGTCAACTACCTGGTTCTTTGCGAGCTCAGGTTAGAATTGGTCATTATCTCGGTTTTCTTTCTATTTTTCAACTGATGGACCTCTAAAGCTGAGTGACCTTTATTACTTCAAGGTCTATAATTGGCTTTCTAATAGCCCGTCAGAGATGGAGAGCTACATTAAGCCTGGTTGCATTGTGTTGTCAATTTATGCTTCAATGTCATCTTCTGCGTGGGACCAAGTGAGTAAAGAACTTAAAATATATATATTTCTCTCGTACCAATTTTCACAGTCCATTTTAAGGACCGATATTTCTTTTTCAGCTTGAACAAAATCTCTATCTTCATATCAAATCTTTGGTGGAAGATACTGATTCAGACTTTTGGAGAAGGGGGAGGTTCTTAGTTCACACACTTAAAGGACTGGCTTCACATCAAGAAGGTTAGTGTTTTCTCATATCAATGCTGTTTATGTTTAGAATCAGCAATGCTCTCAGTTTAAGCCTTGTAATTTACTCTTAAACCAAATATTAATGGAGACCTATCTGCTGAGCATATTATCTCTGAATATCAGGAAAGATCCGTCTATGCAAATCCTGGAAGTTGTGGAGCTCCCCTGAACTAGTCTCTGTTTCACCTGTGGCCGTGGTGCCTGGCCAAGAGACCTCTGTGCTTCTGAGGGGGAGAAATCTGACTATTTCAGGAACCAAGTATGTTGTCTGACCGCCTTAGTTAAATTTAGTTTAGTCAGTTAACATGGACTGAGGGTTGTGATTGTTATGCAGGATAAGCTGTACACATATGGCCAGCTACACAATAGAGCAAGACGCAGTGCCAACATCTCAACTGATGTTCGATGAGATATGCTTACGTGATTTCAAGATTTGTGGAGCCAACGATAAAGCTCTTGGGCGCTGTTTTATTGAGGTAACATTTTTGTTGCAATTTTTAGGTCCTTCACAGAAGTATATACATGTTGAAGTATCTGTTAGATAAAAAGTGACGTCTTTTGACAAGCAGGTGGAAAATGGCGTCAGGGGCTCTGGTTTTCCATTAATTATTGCCGATGCTGCTATTTGTCAAGAATTAGGCCTCCTCGAGTTGGAATGCCTGGAAGGTGCAGAAGTCCATGATTCGAGTTCAAGAGAAGAAGCCCTTCATTTCTTGAATGAGTTGGGATGGTTGTTTCAAAGGAAAAACAATGCTCGTTTGCTTGAAGCTCCAGCTTATAAACTCAGCCGATTCAAGTTTCTATTTGTTTTTACAGTTGAGCACGACTTCTGTGTTTTGGTCAAAACACTTTTGGATATTTTGGTAGAAATTAACTTGGCTAACGAGGAGCTAACAAATGAATCTTTGGAGATTCTACATGAGGTTCATCTATTGAACAGGGCTGTTAAAAGGGGATGTGCAAACATGGTCAATTTGCTCCTCCATTACAGTGTGTTCGATTCTAGTGATAACTCCAGGAAGTATATTTTCTCACCTAATGCACCTGGACCTGGTGGCATTACTCCTTTACATGTGGCTGCTTCCTTGACAAATTCTGACGATCTTGTTGATTCTCTCACAAATGACCCTCAAGAGGTATTTTCATTATCTTGGGTGTCTGGTGCTGTTTGAACCTTTTCTCTACCTTTATTTAGCATACTTCATACTCCCTTCATATCGCTCTATGTTGGATATTTGACTAATCATTTTAAAAAACACATAAATTGACCTCAAATTAATCTTATTGAAATATGCCTTCAAATGTTTTTTAATGTTATAAGTCATAGTGTGGTATGAATATTTTGTTATGAGCTCAATTTTAAGTGAACGAGTTATTGCTTTAACGTTAGGTAATCTGAACTAAATTGGGATGGCTGGAGGTATCAGTTTCTACATGTATCCAAGCTAGATTCAACTAAGTTGTCATAATTTTGCTTTTTCTGTAGATCGGGATCCGATGTTGGAACTCGACTCTCGACGCTAATGGGCTGTCTCCTTATGCTTATGCCTTAATGAGGAATAACCACTCCTACAATGACCTTGTTGCTCAGAAGCTTGTTGATAAAGAAAATGGCCAAATATCTTTATCAATTCGTAACGAGTTGGTATCACTAGAGCTGGAAAAAGAGCAGAATAGCAATAAGAAACTAAGTGAAATCAAGCAAGTTCTCAACTCCTGTTCTAAGTGTGCAATTGCTGCTGCTAGATCCAGCAAGAGAATTTCAGGCACTCAAGGACTGCTTCAGCGCCCTTACATCCACTCGATGCTTGCTATAGCTGCTGTCTGTGTTTGTGTGTGCCTGCTCTTTAGAGGAGCCCCAGACATTGGCTCAGTCGCCCCCTTCAAGTGGGAGAAGCTGGACTTTGGTACAAGTTAATCCTCGAAAAAAGAGGTTAGCCACTATGTTTCTTCACTTGTATAGGCAAAGCTAGGCATGAGGATCGCTTGAAACGATTGAGTTTCTTACGTACTCTTTTTATGCTGTTTATTCAGTCGGCATCCTTCTTACAGATGATCAATTTCTTGCAGAGGTAATGGTGTTAGAATGGCATATAGTCTCTGCCGTAATCTGCCACACTTCAACTGACCTGAGTTGATTTTCAGACATGAAGTTTGGGAAGCTCAGGGAAGAAGCTATAGGGCTAAGCTACAGAGGAGCAGACCAAGTCTTTTACTTAACTATGGATCGTCTTCAACTAACTATAATCTATGTAATTGTGCATTTCCTATTCTGGTTTATCGGTGATCAGTGGATTATGCTCGCTAAATGCGAGATAATTCTGTAAAAGAATAATTAGGTTTTCACATACGTCGTTAGTAAATATTCTTTCCATATATATGTGCAATAATAGATTTGTCTTGTTAATTTAGCATGTGGTATTTATTCATACAGAAGACCAGAAGACAAGCTTGTGGTGTTTTTGGCAGTTGAGTTAAATCCTTTTGGTGTATTTGTGGTTGTCAATAGAGGTTTCCATTTCATATCCTATCAAATTGTGTTTCCTCAATAATCACTTGTGTTGTGTAATGATAGAATGGTATGGATTTTAGATGACAATTTAGTTGTAGCATGATTTCCATCCAATCTTAAATATAAGTTCTCACACTTCTTGTGTAGACTTTTTTTTTCTTTACAATATAGTATTTACAAATACTCAAAAAGGTTGAACCGTAACCTTAAGGGACGTTCTTGTCCTGGAGGGTTGTGAGGAGGTAAATGCGCGGGTACGCGTCAGATGGTCAAGGGACTTGAGGTTACCTGTTAACCACTTTCACAATGGATTTTGCCTCATAGGAGACTCAAATCTATGCGTTGTAGAAGAGGCAAGGCGTGATATTCCACAATGGATTTTGCCTCATAGGAGACTCAAATCTATGCGTTGTAGAAGAGGCAAGGCGTGATATTACTCGCCCCAAGCTTTTTACCACTTAAGTTGCGCTTCGATGGTAGTATTTACAATACAATACTCAAACGTTATAAAATTGCACAACACAAGTGATTATTGAGGAAAAGGAAATACTATGTTTATTTTTATTGTCCCATTGAACTTTTGTTTTGTAGATGTAACTTCATTCTTGTAACCCTCAAATTTTGCAAGTTGAATGTGACTTCAATCCTTGAACTAGAAATTACTAAAATGTCTTAAAATTTCACAAAGAAAGTGTTAAAGAGTTGTCTGACACTACTAGGCTAGAAGCCATAAATAAAACTAGACTTTGAGTTTATTATGTTTTCAATTATATTATTAAGTAAAACTTTCAAACAATATATGAAATAACTGATATATAATATATATATATAACCAATCGACATCATATAAATAAGAAAATTTTTACGCTATCGGAGAAGGGTATCTATACTTCAACAGAACAGAAATATTCATGAAGAGGTCATGGGTCGATAACCAGTAAATCAAGTTGGTTCAAAAAAGAATCAAAATAAAATTATAGTTTGATAAGTTGTCACGAATTTGTTTATGAAGTGATTTAGTGATTTAGATATAATAAGTAAGTCGAATGACTTTAAACTTGAAATGGAGGGAGTACACACTATATGAAGTAATTATGAAATTTGTTTCGAGCAAATCTAATCTTAAACCAATTCTTTTTTTTCCTTTCTTTTCTATAAATAAATTTTAGAATGTAATCTCATAAACTTTTAACGGTCAAGAAGAGGAGATGGAGAGATGAGATTTATTCAATCTTAAAAGAATGAAGAGTAGTTAAGTTATAATAACACAAACGTGCAAAAGAATAGCAATATATTCAAACAAAACCTTCTATATTAATTTATTAAATATTAAATCTAAAAATAATACCTAATTCATAATTAGTCGACCTCCTAAGCCTTTGGGGATTCAATCATCAATACAATTAATGTGCCAACAACATTATTGGTGTATGCATGATAATTGATAAATATACAATGTATATTAATATTATGATTAGGTTTTGGTTTAGAATCATTGCCAATTTCCATACGTGCGTGGAATGATATAAAAGCCAAATGAAAAACAAAGCCAGCTAATGTTCATTCATTTTTAAATGCCTTTTGTTTCATAATTTCATGACAATATATAGCCATCTACCAACAGGATCTGCAACTTGTTAATAATATATAATGTTAATTAACCTAGTATGTAAATTGTAAGAAAAGTGACGAAATCAAGATTTTTATATTGAAACAAATGAATTGATACCAAATAAATAGTGAATCATATCAAACGTGGATGTAGATGAAAATAATGTTATAAAGACATCTAGAACTTTCGGAAAATTAAATACTAATAAAATTTTATTTTTCATTAAATTAGAGGACGCGATTGTTCCCTTCGGCCATGGTCGAAAATCGAAGCGAAAGGTGGTCCAATGCTCCCCTCATTTTTTTTTATCTTGTTAGATTCTCAATATAACTCATAAAGCTAAGTGAAAATGTAGTGTAAATATTGAAGGAATTGGTATTGTACTTCGGTGATCAAGGGGAAACACTATATACACCCACATAGTTTTTTTCAAATAAGAAATGATTATTTTGCCCTTATTTTACACTTGAAAATAAGGGAACATTATTGTATTCTCACACCTAAAAATAACTATTTAGGTGTGAAATTAGATTATGTAGTTTCGTTCTTTGTTACTCAAATTCGAATAACAAATCAGATTATCAAGGTTCAGTTGACGGAACAAGCGTGTAGTTTTGTTCATTGTTAATCGAATTTTGGTGTATTTCTTTTTTTCTTATAATATACACTTTCAGGTTTTTTTCATTTTCATTCGAATTTCGTCCATTTCTTAATTTTTATCTGGATTTGGTCCCTACCTTTAAGCATTTTAATTCGATGGTATATGCATCCAACAATATAATGGCAAACCATATAATAGAGGTTGAGCGGCAATGATATGGTCGTGCTAACCATGTTACTGCATAATTAAATAGTAGCAATTTGATGTTTGGTAACTCATAAACAAAGTCTAAGCTACTAAGGTTGCTCATAATTGCTATTCATTTATCTTTATTTCAACTTGGAGATTTTGTTCATTATTGATTGGAATTGACTAAGATTTGATTCCATCTCTTATATCTTTCTTTTGCTTAAATTATAATACAAGGTGGTCTTGTACAATTATGCATCTCATTAAATATACATTCACTCTCATAAACAACTACTTATGTCTAATAATTTATTTGATTGTGGTAATGTGCCAAGCCAAATTAGGTCAATTATGAACTAATGAATCATGAATACATCTACCACGGTATTAATTTCTTAACTTTCACCGAATCAGATTTTGTCGAACACACATACATGGTATGAGATATGAGTAGTAATTTGAAATACAATAGTTATTATAACTTGACTTGACACGCGTTATTAATACTAAGAGGTACATGGGTACAGTAGAATCCAAATCATGAGTATTATTTAGTGGTGGAAATGTACCAAGCCGAGTTAAGGTGTTCGGCTCGTTAAGTCAATTATGAGCTAAACAAGCTGATAACGGATCATGAATATAGTCAAAACTATGTTAATTCCTTAATTTTTAATGAGTAAGATTTTATCGAATAAGTATATGTGGTATGAGACGTAAGTAGTAATTATTATAATTTGACTCGACACTAACTTCATTAATATTGATCATTAATATTGAGAGGTATAGTACAATCCAAATCACATTATTTTCAACATAATTTACACAACCAAACCCCCTACGGAATATTAAATTTGAACAACACAATATAATGAAGATTATCACTTTATCAGTTAGGCCAAGTATCAACAACTAGGACCAACTGCATTTAATTTTGATTCATGTCAACACAATAGCTTTCCACATTATTGATTTGCCATTTAAAATAACGAGTAAAATTTAAAATAGTACTAGAAATTCACAAGTAGCTAATGTCAACAACCTATTTATTCCACAACATTATTTATTTCACTTAGGAAAAATTACAGCTTGATTGTGACAATTGATAAAGAGATGGGAATTGAATCTAAATGAGAATTTGACCTCATTGCTTTCCTCACTTAGCTTGTATACCAAGCATCGTTGACTAAATCGATGAATACTTCGTCAATGATAAGGTGCAAAAGAGGAATACTCTATATTATCAACATTTTAATTTTGAATGGATTATATCAGATTTTATATTCATTTTTAAATTTTATTTAATGATATGACGATATATTAGGAGTGGACCTATTTTGGTTCACCCCTTTTAAGTCGAACAAGCACTAGTATATGTTGTTAAAAATAAATTAATATAAAAACTAATACTTTTGTTTAAATTACAATATATTGAGTGTTTCGAACATCCATTTCAAAATATATAACATTTTGAGTACCCACTTTATAAAACTCTGAACATGTGAAAATTCACATTACATGTCACCCGCCATGTCATACTTAATAATGACATATTAATAGAACATGTGATGTATGTACTGAAATATTTTGAAAGATAAGTGATTGACATGGACGTTTTGATATATAAATTATGTACTAGATACATCTCCAATAAAAATTCAACCCATGAATTACTAGTTGGAAGCTTGAATCATACTGTATGTCACGAGATCATTGAGTTCTCGACTACTCCTTGTTAGTTACTTCCTCTGTCCCTTTTTTTAAGGGTCGTTTGACTTTTCATCACGATCATCGAGACATAACTTAAAATGTAATTATTTTCAATTCGACGGATTTAAAATTCATAAAAAATTAATATTAAATATATAAAAAAATGAATCTAACAATATTTTATAATTATACTATTTTAATGAGAATTCATTATCAAAATTTTAGAAAACGGGAGGAGTAATGGATGACATAGTGCATGACAGGGTAGTCAGTTTCGTAGTCGTTGACAGCTCTAAAAATGTCCACATGTGGAATTTTATTAAACCACGTCACTGCTTACAATGAATAAATCACAAAACAACGTTCTCCTTTTGCATGTCCGAACCTGCCCTGTAATAACCACCATAAAACGACACCACACTCTCCTCTATATATAACCCCTCTTCCTTCCCCCCTTCCTCTGTCCCAAAACTAAGTCCATTTTCTCAATTCTCATCATACCCAACAACAAATCTACCAAAAACACACCAATTTTCAATCCCAATGGGTGCTTGTATATCACTATCTTTATCACAAAACAATTACTCAGATCTTGGTCCTGCTTCTTCAGCTCATGTGATCTCATTGAATGGAGAATTGCTTGAATTTCCAGCTTTTTCAACAGTTGCAGATGTTCTTGAAAGTCAACAATCGGAACCCAAATTGGATTCCTGCTTTTTGTGCAACTCTGATTTGATGAACTTTGATGAGTTTATTACACCTCTGAATCCTCATTATCAACTTCAAGCTGGTCAAATTTACTTCATGCTGCAAGAAACTAAGCTTCAGTACAAACTCAGTGCTTCTGATATGGCTGCTTTAGCTGTTAAAGCTAGCTTAGCTTTACAAAAAAGAGACAATAATGGTTCTTCTTCTAGGAGGAATAAGAAAAGCAAGAAGGCTAGAATTTCCCCTGTAATAATTCTTGATGTTCAGAAACAGGAAAATGATTTATCTGAAAATGGGTACCTTTTGCAAAATAAAATGGGGGGTTTTAGTAATAATCAGAAGAGTTATGGGCTTGGAGTTTCAAGATCTGGGTCAGTTAAGAAATTTCAGAGATTATCATCAAGAAAAGCAAAGTTGGCTGTTAAATCTTTCAGGCTCAGGCTTTCAACTATTTATGAAGAGGGAACAGTTCTCCAGTCTCATTGATTATGTTTAATACATAAAACCGAACAGAACCGAATCGAGCCGAACCAAACCAAATGGAATATTATGGCGTTTAAATGCATGTATATATTATTATAAATATGTGGATTTTCTTTTATTTTTTTAGTTCCATGGCATTTGGAAGAAAAAGGAAGAAAATTCTTACCTTTAGGCTTTAGTTTATGGTGAAAAAGAAGAAGAAATGTGTAGTATTTGCAAATGTTGTCCCAACTTATGAAAAAAGTTGATAGATGGGAATTTATTTTGGATATTGTATTCTTGTTTTGCTAGAGAGAAATGCAATTACCAAGTTATCTTATGTATATTTTGACTTTGATGCTTACTTTCTTATCAATTAGCTTTCTAACTATTAAATTATAGTTAATCTATTTAATTATTTTTGCTTCTAAAGTGATTTAATTTGGAACTTATTTGACAATCTAGCTAGTGACAACTGACAACAATCAAACATTAACTAGTAAACAAGTAAAGCTAGATATACTAATAAGAAGAACGGACGATTATAATTTATTGATGACATGATTAATTAATTTCATTAAACCTCTATGTATATATTTAATTTCAATACAAAAATGTCAAACATTACCAAAATGTAGTTTTCTAAGATAGTATAATTGAAAGATAGTACAAAAAATGATTCCATACATATGTTTAGATATGTGTATTAAAATTCGTTAAACAAACTAATATAATTTATCTAAAAGTAAAAAATTAAACAGAATTAATTGAGATTGGTAAAATTCTTAGGAAGTACGAATTATTTACAATGTACTAAAAAAAGAAAAGTATTAGTAAATCATCAATAGACAAAAAAACAGATCATGAACTTTAATCATGAAGGCAATAACGAACTACTTCCTCCATCCTTAATTTATAAGGACGTTTTAACATTTTTTTAGATGAAATTTTGAAAATGTTAATGACAAAATCTTATTAATCGATAAAAAATAATATAGTGACATGAAATCTTGTTATTCGTTCTAATATATATTTTTGAAATATTAAAGGAATTTATGTTTTATGCATATACAATATAAAATATTTATATTTATCGTTTCTCAGTAACAACAGAAAATTAAAATATTTCTGTGATTTAAGGATGTAGGAAGTAATATTTGCGGATTAAAGTCAATATATTCTGTTAAACTTTATCTTTATGCCAATGCATGCAATATTTGATGGTAACACTTGGGACGAAAGAAAAGTGGTTAGAAATAGAAAAATAAAGAAAAATGTGGGGTAGAGTTGAAAGTAGAGAAAAGTCAAAAGGGGATTAGAAAATAGAAATGCGTGTGAAATGTGAAGTTGCTTGGTAGAGGCGCAACTAAGTTGTATTCTAGTTGTAGTAATGTGGACAAACCTAATTCAAGACCATGCATGGACACCTTTTAGTCTTTTATTACAACTGCTTTCAACTCTTATGGACCCAAGTACCCATCTGGTTCACATTACTAAACAGTCCTCGAACTTTGACAAAAATTGATATTTAATTTAGAAATTTACGTTAATATAAAAGCTAATGACGGCATCAATCACTATGTTTATAAGATGTTTTAATTGACATTTTGGAAATTCGTGTCAAATTTTGACTACAAATATATTCATTAGTCCAAAAGATATAAATTGATATAATTGAATTCGTTTTTCAAAAAACTTTCATAATATTTCTTTTTTTGTAATTTTCTATAATGTAAATATAAAGTAATTGATGATTGAAGTTGTGTTTCGAAAAACGTGAAGTCAATTAAAGTGGAATGGAGGGAGTAGTATATATTTTAAAACGTTATTGTTAATAACTTATCTTTCAAATTGTTGAAGTAGCAAATATGTTGTTAAGTTAACACATGGTGAATTAGAATGTTAGGGTAAGTTATATCGGGTTTTTTTTTGCTCCAAATTGTATTTAGTAACATGTCAATGCACCATTAATAGAAACTCACGTGTCTCACCAGTCACCACACATATAGGGTTGTTTGTGGGCCGGGTTACCATGGACTCGGCTTGAAACCTGGACCGATTCCAAGTTGAAATTTGACTTGGAACCAAACTAGGTATACCTGGGATCGGACCTGTAACTCGATCGACTTTTTTTAATTTATTATATCAAAGTATGCACTTTTGAACCGAGTCAAGCCAATACGAGTCAATTTCGAGTAATTTCATATCAATTTCAGGCCGATTTGGTCTGATCCCATGTCAAGTCCTCATCGATTTTTCAATTTTGAGCCAAGCCAGTCCGAGAATAGCAAAACCCGGACCGACTCGGCTCGATAACAGCCCTACACGCGTATACTTCATGGCATATTAACCAAACGAGAATGGATTGAAACATTTGAAAAATATGTAATTGACAAGTATATTTTGAAAGATAGGTGATGAACGAAAACATCTTATAAACATAGGTGACTGCTCCAACCGTTAACCTTGATATAATGATAGTCCATGCCCATTCATCGACCATAAAATCAGAAAAGACTATTTACTTGTGTCTCTTTTCCAATCCATCAGGTGTAATAAAAAAGAATTCACTGAAAACAAATGGAATATGTATTCTATCAGCAGCCATGCCTACAATAGGATCCAAAACTAATTTATAGTAGGTGTTTGGCTGAGATAGAAGAGAGAATTAAGTAAGCTTTAGAACTGTTTTCTTGCTGTCTTATACTCCCTCCACCCCCATGAGGAGGAGATATTTACTAAGGGCAACAGCCACATACGAACATCTTCCGGGGGCAAAATTAGATATCAGATTAACCGAATATTACACATGGCACATACAACACCATCGGCTTGGTAGTAAAACGTGGCCAATACTACAAATGGCACATAAAACACCATCGTGGGTAGCAAAACATTACCAAATGCCAGAATAGTAAGGCAACTAGCTAATTGGTCAGTCGCACTTGGTCTTGCGTAGACGCAAAGCTAAGGACACCACCGCATAAATAAGTCCAGCTGAAAGTAGCAGCAGTACTGCAGAAATGAGTGAACAAAGACCACAATAAGTATGCAAAATATTTCCATGAGTGCATAATGGAGAAATATGCAGATATCATTACAGATTAATCACTATTGTCTTGAATAGAAAGACTAATATTCTTGAAAGAAGTTAAGAAGAGAAATCTGAGAGAAGGTATTGAATCAATTAGTCACATATCAACAAGATATGTATGAAGTATATGAAATAATAACTCCATTTGTACGCATAAGCTTCTCAAAACAGCACGTGTTAGGAAACATGAAGTATAACAAGAAAAAGACTGGCGTACCAGTGAAGGTGAAAAAGAACAATATAACCAAACGGTATTTCATGAACCATGGTAGATCAACTTCCAGAGTGCAATGTCTCTGATAGTGACCTTTCTTTGTGCACAAGTCAGAGTGTGCCTCTTGGAACTGGAGGTGAGATATGGGGAAGTTCTTCGTAATAACAGGGGCCCCATTTGTATCCCTGACTTCAAATTTCACCCCAATTGGATGGCTGCCCCAATCAATCTCAATTGTTCCGAAATTTGGCCTCCCTAAAGGATATTCATTAGAAGAATATCAGCGACTTAATGGTATATTCTCGTGACATGAGCAAACCTCGAAACAAAACAGAAGTTATATAGTACCATATGTGCATGATTTGTGCCTGCAGTTGTTCCCCATCTCTCTCATTGTGGTTGGCGTAAACCATGCAAGAAACCTAACTATTAAATGTAAAGGTGATGGGACAACCTTTTCCACGGCCTGAGTAATCCCACTAGAGGTAATGTCATAGATGGGGTATGCAATTGCACCGTCATAGCGCGAGATTTCTCCAAAATGAACATCCCCACTAATGAAGATTACGCCTTCTCTCTGAGAAATGCAGAAAAACAGGTTTCAGTATGAAAAGCGGGGCCTTGAACTTTTTGGCCTAAGAATTATTTAGAGTAACCTATAGTTTACTCAGTGCATTGTTACTCTGGAGATTAAGTACAAGATTATCACCTTGCTTTCAGATAGTAGTTTGAAAAGGCGGGCTCTTTCCTTGGGGAAACGTCCCCAGGACTCCATAGAGACTAAAGGGCGCGTTGAAGCAGAAAGGTTAGATATGACCTGAATATGGCAAAATGTACTCAGAGTCTGATTCAATGAGATGAAAGGTCTGCACGAACAGCAGTGTAAAGACGATCTTCATTAACATTAAAAAGTTCAAAGCATTGTTATCTGGCTTCATATGTTTCTCCATTAAACATTCATAATCATCAACATGCCTCAATGACTCTGAAGAGGCTCCCACCTGAGCTGAGTAGGAGGTAGAGGGGTACCAGATTGATCCAAGAGTAAAGTGCCAGCACTATCTACTTCACGATTACTTAGAAGCGTATGTAGTAGTATAATGAGTTATGCAGGTGAGCTATTTTGATTTGTTCTATTATTTCCAAGAGCCAGCGAACATAAAAGTCTTTGACTGCGTAGGACATGGAAGAGTAACATATGCAAATTAAGCAAATAGCTAAAAATAATATAATTATTATATACCCTGGTTGATGAGTAGATTTTGAACCACGACTTAAGAAATTTGGCATCTTATAGTTCCATGTTCCAACGTGAAAGGACTGAAATAGGATAGTTTTATCTATTCTTCCCCATAAAAAGGTCATCTGGAAATAGAATGACTTCCAGAAAAGAAATAAAGTGACTTCCACGTATGATCTTAAGTGATCAAATATATCGATCTACCAAAAATTCTAAACATTGGGTACACTAATACTACAGAAATAGTAACCTGAATGGAGGACCCAATGACAGTTAACGCAGTCGCCGGAGAATTAAGCTCCCGCTCCAACCATCTCCACTGCTCAGCACCCAAGATACTTCCATCACTAGATATGGGGTCCCTATGGTATCTAGTATCCAAAAGAATAACCTGATGAACCATCACTTTCAATATTCACGCAGGCCAATTGAACTCACTAATTGGCTAATAGTACAATATCTCATACTCCCTGTCAATCAATAAAAACAAGAGCCTATACCTTTACTTGCCTATCCACAGGGCCAAATACATAAGATGCATAAACACCAGCTTGCTTGCGCCTGTTACATTAATAAAATCAAATGCAATACAATTAAACAAAAGCAACAAAAGATGTAAGCTACTCCATCTAAAATTGATCGTCTTTTTTTCTTTTTTGATGGTTGCATTTTAACTATTGAATTCGATTATTTATGCATGAATGGTATCTTACTATTTGCTTTAGTAAAGCATAAAAACAAAACATTTCAGTCGCATTTAGTCATTTACTACGAAGATAGCTTTCATCCAAATAAAAGTTCTCCATAACAAGTCAAATATTTTACGTTATATGGCTCTTGGATACAATGAAACATATCAAAATGGTTCATTACACTAACTACGCTTACTATCTATTAGAAAATTAGTACATAGTAATTGAGTCAATTAAGAAACACCCTCCCCTGTTATGACAGCGGTAAGGCAGCGAACTATCTTCCCCCTATCCCACAGCCGAGAGACGTGTTATTGTTAGTATACTATCAGGTTAGCCCGTTAATCTACTACATTATTAACATGATAACTTTAATTCAAAGACAAACAATGTTTTCCTGTAAAGTTTGGCACTTTTGATAATAGAAACGCTAACAGGACAATAGTTTTGGGACATGTAATAGAAAACAAAACACACCTCGGACTATCTTGAGGCTCATCCAGAAAATCCAACATAAGCCTTTGATTAGAATCCTTATTTACAAACTCCTTCCCAGCATCATTCAACCCATAATCATGATCATCCCACGTCCCAATAACCTTAGTATTCCTCAAAAGTCTCAAATACCCTTCATTGCTCTTGACCTTAGCATACTTCTCCTTCATTTGCTCTTCACTAGAGGGGTAAAATCTGTCCACATTTTTCCAAGGTCCTATTGTCCTTTCTTTGCCAAAAATCCGAAAAGGGCGACGAATGTCTCCGTAGATGTTGTCGCCTAGCCAGATGAAGAGGTCGGGGTTGAAGGAGGTTATAGCTTCCCAAATGGGTTGGGGGGCGGATTGATTTGCGCATGAACCGAAGGCGATGCGGGAGATGAGGGGAGGGGGAGAGGGAGAGGGAGAGGGAGAGGGAGGGGGAGGGTGGGGAGAGGAGGTGGTGATCAAGAACGCCGCCGTGAACAACCACCGGAGGAGCATGCTTTTGAGAGTGGGAGGTGGAGAAGTAGAATCTTGAAGTAAGGAGGTCAGGAGGGTGGAAATATTTAATGACAAAAACGAAAACTGTCAACTAAATTAAATGAAACTTATACGACTGAAATGAAATGGAAATGGGGATCCACTATACAGACGTGAAAAGATTGGGTGCATCAATATTTCCATGCATCAAGTGTATCAAGGATTTTAGTGCTATAATAATATACTCTAGGGGCTCTAGTATAATTATATCTTTTTTGAGGGTGAATTTTGCAATTACTAAATCATATATACACTAAAAACTAATTCAATTACAATCATTTGACCCAAATTAGTTACTGCTCCTCACGAGATTTTCCAAGGGCGATCTCTCCCGACGACGAGTTTTTATCAGCCGCGATTTTGAATGGTGGCGGCGCTAAGATGATCGTCTCGGTGGCTACTTTCATCGGTCGTGATTCTGAACAGCTAGGACTCTAACTATCTTCTAGGTTTTCCGATTCAATAACTTTCAATTATTCCTGGTTTGATTTTCCTTTTTGTTCAATTTCGATTGTTTAATTATGCTTTTGTTCTAATTCACGTCAATTATTTTGTAATTCTTAAAATATTTGCAGCGAACTGCACCTGCATATTTCTTGTATATTCCCCAACTCTAGTTTAGGTTTTAGTTTGTTATTTTCAATTACTTCATTAAATTGTATAATTTGTCAAATTATGCTTCAATTGTTGTATGATTGATTAATAATAATCGTGATTATAATTCTAGGAAATTGTTATTGATTTTGGAAAGAAAAAAGGCGATGGCAATTTTTTTTGTGTTTAATTAAGCTTAAGATTAACATTATGGATACTCTATTACATGAATATCGTATTGCAGTTAGGAGATTTATAGGTTTCAATTGGTTACATTTTTATTTTTATGTGAGAAAACTAGGTAATGATATGTTGCTATTACTAGGTTCTTATCCAAATAGTAAAAGTGGTACAAAAACATGATTACTGATGTTGGGAGTTAGTTTGTGTTTTTAGTTATTTCAATCATTCAATATGTCACCAGTTTGAGTTCACCAAGTTTCAACTTTCTCTAAGAACGCTTTCGCTCTTATGAAGTTTAACATGTAAAAGTGTCGTCGAACTAATGTGTATGTGAAACAATCGTGAACTCTGTATTACGACTTGTGTGTCTGTTCTCTTAACCGTGTGTGTGTGTGTTTAGCTCTTCATCATTTCGAGTCAGAGGAAATGATTCAATCTAGTTGCAGTGTATTACTTCTTCATTGATGTATGGTATTATTCACAGGAAGTAGAACATGGCTTAAGTCTAGGAGGCAAAATTTGAACGAGAACTCAATGTTACAGGTAGGCAAGGATTTCAACGAGGCGTGGCAGGTGCCTTTGCCCTTTTGTTCCTTCTCTGTTATCAGAAGAGTAGTATACTCATAACTCATTAGCATCCAACACTTTCTAGTATCAAGAAACAGTTGCCTTTTAAACATAGTTTTATCATACCATTGGAGGAAAGCTAAATTAGTATGTCTGAAATACACCTAATCCCACAGAGCGACCTTTTTGTATATTTGCTGGAGCAGTGTCTCTATTGCGAATATGAAATTGTCCAATGCTTGTTTGTTTGTCTCACAAACTAGTAATGATCATCTTCGTTCTTATCATGTACTTATGGATTTGTTTGATCATAAATTCACAATTGTGTATTATCTTATGGTTATTTCTTACCTCATCACTTCGTTGTTATAAATGTAGAAATCATTTATATTTATTTTTATTACATTATTCTACACATTCTAGATGACTTAATATCTGTCATGTTTATGCAGATATTGATGAAGATGATAGTGTTACGGCAGTAGAGATTCCCAAGACCAGTTTTGTACTTTCAATTCAATCGTTTACATTGTTACTACAAAGATGTACTTTAGATCGTATCACTGAACAAATATATAGTTCTCTATCATAGTTTTGGTTAGAAATATTAGATTTATATTGCTTGATATTGCTCTATATCATTAGGTATCCATTATAAGAATGGGCTATTCATGTTGTAAAATCTATTTGAGATTACACGATTATTTATATCAGAATTGGCTATGATATAATCAAAATATACTTTTAATGTTGTTAGATTTTATTGGTACTGTAGCAATTTTTGCTTTTAATTTGGGTACAAGTTACTCAAATATACCTCACTGTGGTATTGACCATTTTTTAGTTTTAATGGGTACAAGTTACTCATATTTTATTTTGTACCATTATTCAAAAGAAACTTTGATATATTGTTTGGTACTATACCAACTTTTAGTATTGGTACAAGGTACTCCAAATATACTTTCATTGTGGTACTGTACCACTCTGCACTTTTATTTGGGTACATTTGTGTAAATTGATTTTAGAATTTTGTACCAATGATGAAGTTTCAGGTGAGTAAAGTACCCACATTTACTCTTCATATGGGTACATTTGTGTGAATTGATTATGGAATTTTGTACCCATGATGAAGTTTCAGGTGGGTACAGTACCCACATTTACTCTTCATATGGGTATATTTGTGTGAATTGATTTTGGAATTTTGTACCAATGATGAAGTGTTAGGTGGGTACAATACCAACATTTACTCTTCATATGGGTACATTTGTGTGAATTGATTTTGGAATTTTGTACCAATGATGAAGTTTCATGTGGGTACAGTACCCACATTTACTCTTCATATGGGTATATTTGTGTGAATTGATTTTGGAATTTTGTACCAATGATGAAGTTTCATGTGAGTACAGTACCCACATTTACTCTTCATATGGGTACATTTGTGTGAATTGATTTTGAAATTTTGTACCAATGATGAAGTTTCAGGTGGATACAGTACCCACATTTACTTTTGATAGTGGTACATTTGTATGAATTGATTTTGGAAATTTGTACCACTAATGAATTTTTAAGTAGGTACAGTTAACGGACAAACCCGAAAACACATCTATAAACATCCAATCTTAAATGAATTACATTAGCATATAAAAGTCCAATCTTGCTACAACTAATACAACCCACATTTTAATTCATTTACATATCAAACAACAACTTTCCTAAAAAATGAACTTCAAATCCGAGACACATTTACAAGCATTCAATATGAAGTGAATTATATGAGCATCTCATACGACAACAATCTCACAGCCAATCAGCATCTCATCTTCCTCCGTTTCTCCCCTAACATGCCGCAATCTAAAATTTGTCGAGACTCCCCAGATTGTTGCGTTTGCCTAAGCCATTGTACTAGACTTCCAACATTTGATGATTCCTCAAAGAAAAGGATCTCACAACCATCAACATCTCATCTTCCTCCATTCCTCCCCTAACATGCTGCTATCCAAAGTTTGTGAGACTCTCCAGATTGGAGCATTTGCCTAAGCCATTGTACTATACTTCCACCATTTGATGCTTCCTCAGAAAAAAGATCTATTGAATCCTTGCTGGTCAATAACATACTGAAGATTACTCCAAAGCTGAAGATATCACTCGTTTGTCTACCTAAACAATATAATTATTCAATCATCATTTTTTACTACTCAAAGTGCATATTTCAAAGAGCATAAAATTGTTGTAGCTGCTTCTGAGACTAAAGCAAATATCATAGCTTGCAAGCCGCCAAACACTTGAGACAGGTAGAAAATTACCTGAACCAGTAAACTCAATATTTATGATAGAAAATAATTGAGTAAGAGATCAGACAACTTGAAAGAAGAAGAAGTCAGCAAAAATAGGTAGTGTAGGGAGGATACAAATGACAAATATATTAATTCCTTCAAATAATAATGCATATACTGTACCCAATCTAATTTTAAATAATGGTTCACCATCACAATTATTTTAAGAGATTAGACAACTTGAAAGAAGTGAGCAAAAATAGGTAGTGCAGGGATATACAAAAGAGAAATATATTCATTACTTCAAATAATAATGGCACATACTGTATCCAATCCAATTCTATATATTGGTGCAACAACACAATTAAAACATAAACTTAAGAAGCAATAACATTGTTCAATTATTACAAATCACCGATTCCTCATGATTCGATGTTATTTTTGTTCGAGTTTATTAAAGCATCTTGTTGAATTGGATATCGAATTCGTGTTCAATTGTTATCTAATATTACAATTAAAACATAAACTTCAGAAGAAATAAGATTGTGCAATTCGCAATTGTACTACAATTTTTCGAATCAAAATCAAGCAAAAAAAACAACAACTACAATTTAGGGCTAAAACATTGTGCAATTCGACAAATTAGGGCTAAAACATTGTTCAATTCAACAACAAATTTAATTAATTTAAACTAATCGACAAATTAGGGTTAAAAATTTGAGAAAATTAATTTGTACCTTTATTTTTGGGGTTTATTTCTTCATCTGATCTTCTCAATTCAGCTTCATCCACCATAGTTGATTTCAAATCGGAAGAAACTTTAAAGAGAAAGGGTGAAAATCGTTGGAGATCGGTGAAGAGAAATGAGAGGGAAGAAGTTATTGATGGAGCGAAGTTGTTGAGAAGTGAGAGTTGAAGAGTAGTGTTTTGATGTGTCATTGAAAAATGATGAGGGGTTAAGTTGTAAAATAGTATTTGCAAAAAAACCCCTTGGCTGTTAAAATCTGATCTTTCGTGCTTCAATGAGTTTTTATTTGTTTCAAGATGCCTTTTTTTGTTCCATCTTAGTTGCCCTCTTGGTTGTTTTTGTTATCTTATTCTTTATCTGTGAGATTCAGTTTTCTGTATTTAGCTGTCAATTTTTATTACCACATTTTGTGTTATATTAACTGAAATTTAGATTTGACAAAGAGCAAATTGAAAAAGCTAGAGGAGAAAATCAAATGGAGCCCGAAACTGGCTCGATAACAAATATAGGTGCTTCTCACTTCTCAGTTCTCAAATTCGAGTTAAAAATTGGGCAGCGGACACCTGGTTAAGTACTTGAGTTATGAACCGGCTTGGTCCATGAAGGCTTAGGTTTTGGATAAATTAATTGGTTTCATAGATTGGCTAGAGCAGAGCAGGGACCATCTCAATGGGGCTCATTTGATTTTGAACAAATGATTCGAGTTTGATTTTTGGGTGCTTTAATTATTCGTTGTGTTGTTTAATTGAGCGGGTCTACACTTATCATTACTAGTCTTTTTTTTTTTGGAAAATCAGCGATGAATTTTATTTAATGATAAAAATTACAACAAGAAAACGAGCCCAAGGCTCGCACAAATCATCAAACATAAAAGGCCCCATAATGGGAGCCCATGTCCAATAGGGTCCAAAGTAAAGTTGAGCCCATTATAGTGTCTATATAAGAAGGGGAGGGGTTAGGGTTCCCATTAAGAAGCTTCATGAATCCCGCCTCTTCATTAACTCTCCCAACAGATATTTACTTGGAATTGAAGAGTCTCTTCCATTACTTGTGCTGAAGCATATTTAAGTTGGAATATGAGACTTTAATCGATTCTAATCCTCCATGGCCGATATTTGAGTTGCCAGAAAGCTTCGGCAGAACTGGGCAGCCAAATGCGATTCTTCCATTGTCCCATCATGCAGTCGTCTATTCCGTTCATACCAGACCCGCCACATCCCTATTATCCAAAGCTTGAATTTATCGGGTGGTAGCCGCTGTTTATGTTCGGAGAATAACTCCCTGAAGTCTCCAAAACGACCCGATCTAGGTGAGATGTTTAGTGATTTTTCCATATCTCTTATATATTGACATTCATGGAATATGTGCATGTGTGTTTCCTCTGTTTTATAACACATCAAACATGTCGGATTTATTTGAAGTTTCTTCCGTTGTAAATTGCCAAACGTGGGTAGATTAGAATGACAAATCCTCCAAATAAAATGCTTTATTTTTGAGGGAAGGTGGAAAGACCATATATCTTTGTAAATCTCCTTCTGCATGTTTTGATTGTGAGACGAGGATGCTTTCAGATCTGGTAATTCTTGATAAGCTTTGTAGGCTGATGAGACAATAAATCGCCCTTTTTTGTTTGATGTCCAGATCGGTTGGTCCGTACTCTGTAAATCATGAAGTGGAATTTTGAGAATCTCGTTAATATCAACTTCGTAGAAGTGATTTTTGAGTTTTGTTATGTCCCAAATCTCCATTTCCTGAATCAATAAGGTCGGACACTGTTAAATTTTGGTTTCCTTGTACTCCTTTAGCATACGGTTTATGCGACCATGTGTATGGAGTCCATCTGTGGTCCCATGCTCTGATTGTTTGACCATTTCCTATTCTCCAATCTATTATCTTGCACAGTTGATCCCTCGCATGTATTAAACTTTTCCAGGTGGCACTTGGTTTGGCTCCCAGTGATGCGTGCCAGAAGGTCATCTGAGGGTGGTATCTGTCTTGGAGGATTTTAGCCAGTTGACTCTGTGGATTATGAGCTATCTTCCAGGCCTGTTTGCTGAGCAAGGTTATATTGAATGTTTTAATATCTCGAAACCCTAGCCCCCATTGCTGTTTACTTTGGCAAAGTGTTGGCCAACTTGCCCAGTGTGTATTCTTTTTGTTGTTTTGTACTCCCCACCAGTAGTTTGATAGTATAGAGTTGATCTTACTGCACACATGTTTAGGTAGTAAGAAGCATTTCATGAAATAGGTGGGGATAGCCTGTAATACCGACATAATGAAGATTTCTTTTCCTGCTTTTGATAATAATCTGGACTTCCAATTGTCCACTTTTGTTTGGATCTTTGAGATAAGGGAGGAATACACCTCCTTTGTCGAAGATCCCAGAGTGGTCGGAAGTCCCAGATAGCTTCCATGAGTAGCTACTTCTGGCATACCCAATATGCCCGTAATTGCTGCTCTGGAGGTTCTCGGAGTGTTGGGGCTGAAATATACGCCTGACTTCTGAGGATTAACTAGTTGTCCTGACCATTCCTCATATGTTTTGAGGATGGCGCGGAAACATGAAGCTTCTTGTGTTGTGGCCTTACCCAGCAAGAGCGTGTCATCAGCAAACATAATATGGGTATTGGTTGCTGATGTTGGCCCCATTTTAATCCCATGTAAATCCCCTCTCATACCGGCTTCATTAAGGAGAGATATCAGACCTTCAGTACATATGATAAAAAGATAGGGTGAGAGTGGGTCACCCTGTCTTAGTCCTCTCCCTGGTTGGAAAAATCCTGCTTGTTCGCCATTAATTTGGATAGCATATGACACTGATTCCACATACTCCATGATAATATTCACCCATTTATAGCTAAAATTTAATCTCAGAAGCATAGCTTTCAAGAAAGACCACTCAATTCTATCGTAGGCCTTCATCATGTCTAATTTAATAGACATATAATAATCTTTCCCTGTCCTCTTCTGTCCTATGAAATGATGTAGTTCATAGGATAGCAGGACATTGTCCGTGATGAACCTATTTGCTACAAAAGCACTTTGGGTCTCTGAGATGATGGTTGGGAGACAGTTCTTCAGGCGTTGTGCTAATACTTTGGCTATCACCTTTACCACTGTATTGCATAAAGCAATGGGACGAAATTGGGACATGTGGTGAAAGGTCAGATGCTGTAAGTCCAGTGAGACACCTCTATTTTGGGACGTAAAGAGTTGCTTGTAGAAGTTAATAGCTAGCAGCTGTAATCCCTCCTTATCTTCGATAGTATTGTTGTGGTCATCTTAGAGTTTAGTGATGAGGTTCTTTTTATCTCTTTGTTTGGAAATTGCATGGAAGTATCCCGTATTTCTATCACCTTTGACATGCCATTCCACTCGCGATCTTTGCTGCCAATATCTATCATTGGTGGTTTTGAGTTTATCTATCTCCCTTCCTAGCACAGTAGCTTGATGCTTTGTTTGGATGGTGATGATACCCTGGTTTAGTCTATCTAGCTCTTGTTGCTTCGTATGTATACTTAGAGGTATATTGCCTAACTCCGTCCTCTTCCACTGAAGCAAACCTAGTCGAGTCCTTTGGATACATGCAAATAATCTCCGATCTGGGTCATCTGGCCTCTTTTCCTGCCAAGCCACTTTTACCACCTCCTTAGTCCCTTCATATGCGCACCAACCAGGTTCAAACCGAAATTTGGGTTTGATTCTGCAAGGTGGAGCCCCTTGTGCCCCTCGAACTAATAGTAAAGGTAGATGGTCAGAGTGGTTGCTTGAGAGGTGTTTAAGTTTCACATGCGGAAACATCATCATCCAATCTTTGCTAGCTAGCCCGCGATCCAGTCTAGCTCTGATAGAGTTTGGAGAGGTGAAGTTATTACACCATGTGAAAGGGAACCCTTCATATCCTATATCAAATATTCCACTGTCCTAGATTGCTTGGTTGAAATTATTCATTTGCCATTGTGGTCTAGGACGAGTATGGGAGACATGTTCATAAGGAAAAGAAACTTCATTGAAATCACCGATAAAAATAGATGGAACATTACAAAGAGTAGCTAAATAACGTAGCAAAGACCACGATAATTTCCTATTACTAGCTACATGATGCCCATAGAATCCTACAAATCTCCATATTTGCTTAGTCGTCTCCGTGATGTAGGCTTCAATGTGGTGTGTTGAATATTCGGATCTCCACTTGTTGTTCACGTCCCCAAAGTAATGCTAGGCCCCCTCTTCTGTCATCTGAATCCACAAACAGCGCTTGTGGTTTCTTTATTTTCTGTTTAAGAACATCACACTCAGTACCTCTGAGCTTCGTAATCAAGAAGACTAACTCAGGTTTATTATCATCCACTAGCCTAGCTAGTGATCTAACTGCCCGGGGATGGCCAAGACCCTGGCAGTTCCACACTAAGATACTCATGGCTCTCGGCTAGGCTGCTCAGCAGCCTTAGCATGGGAAGGGTCTCCCTGGAAATTTGCCAATCCAATTCCTGGAAAAGCTAATTTCTTTTTAGGAGAGCCCATGGTAGTCAAAGCGTATGGGTGATGACGCTTCTTAGTTGGGTACCGAGGATGAGTAGCCTTCGCCTTCCCCTTTTCTTTCTGAGCAATGTTTGGGGGTTTGTCAGTAGGTGCTTCCATCTGGTGATTTTTGACATTGAAGAACTAATTGCATTCTGAATATCTGTAGCGTTGTCCGACTCCTCTTCCGGTTGGAATATAGAATCTGCCGTTTTTTATAACAGTCGGTTTCATAGCTTTATTTTCCTTTAATTTCTCACCATAAAAGTAGTCATTACTGTCCATGAATGCATTATACTTAATGGTAGTAATGGGTGTCCCAACAGTTTCTTCCTCATTCTCAGTCAAAGGGTTCACATTGATGATTAAACCGTTATCATTCTTCAGCGCATTATTGTCATTATTGTCATTAAGTCCTTTATTCATAGCAATAATTACCGATTTCAAAAAATCAGGTTGAACGGGTGCCCCCATTGATTGCATCAGTTGACCATGCATCCCTGGTCCTTGGTTGGCAGCCACCATTCCCATTCCTTCGATCCTTCTTGGGGCACCTTCGAAACCTGGTGGTCATGATGTTGCCGGTGATCCTAGCAAAGCGATGTTCCCTTCAGTAAGTGGGGTTAAATTGTGTGTTTCATCCTCCCCTAATGAATACACAAGAAAAGATTTTTCATTCTGGGCTTTAATCATCATGCGATAGGCATGATTTTTGGTCGGATATTCCCCTTCTTTAAGCAAGGGACATTGTCGCACCCAATGCCCCATAAGTCCACACTTGAGGCATAGATTAGGTAGTCTTTCATAGGCCAAGAATCCAGAGATCTTTTTCTCCCCAATGTCAAAAGTGATGAACCTTCTAAGGGGTTTAGACACTGGAATAGGACATCGGAGACGGAAAAAGTGTTTCCCCTCTTGACTTCTTCTTAGTTCCAAAGTTTCACAGTCCTCAAATTCAGCCGCGACCCTATAGGCCACCTCCCTCGTATAGTATTGTTCTTTCAAGTGCTTCACTTGAATCCAGAACGAGCATTTTTTAAAATTCAGCCTTCCAGGATCTACATTCTCGTTCTAATCGTGGAACATAATAAACATGTTGTCCAAGCACCAAGGTCCTCCTTTCATAATTCGCTCCTTGTCCTTGATGGTGGGGAATAAAATATGGAGAATAGGTCCCTCCGCTATTGAAACTCGGAGGTCCTTGCAATCCAAGGATTTCGCCATCGTTTGATAGAAGCTGCGCAGGTTCGGTCCTCCCTCCTTCAGTGTTAGGATTTTTGCAAAGACACTTGCTTCACATCCTCTAAGGCCAGTGAGAATGTCTTCCTCATCTAATCGAATCGTTCGAGATTCCTCCTCGGACAGTGTGCAAGATTGCATGTAGTTAATAAGATCTTGATCCATGACTAAAAGGAAAAGTGAGGAAAATGATATTGGGAATTTTTTGATCTGCTTGTCTGTATGCAATTGTTCTTTTGTTGTGGGTAAACCATCGTACATAGACCAGTTTATATAGGTTCTCAAACGAGCTCTGCATATAATCCAATCCTCAATTGTTGCCCAAAAATTTTGCCTTTGTAATTTATTTGTGATCGTTACTCGTGAAATCAGCTGGTGAGAAGGTCTCAGAGGTGATGGATGATTCATTGTTGGACCAAAAGTTGCACCTTGTTGACTGTAATAACTCATTACGTGGAAAGGGGATGATAATGGATATAGAAAAGCTATAATCCGGGGAAAGAGTTATGCTATAATCCGGGGAAAGAGATAGCAAGAAAAGTGGATCTCAGGGATCTTCAGAGAAAAGTCTAGAGAGAATTCTAGAGAGAATAATGAGTGAATTATTATTACTAGTCTTTTGAGCACAATCTCATCTGTGCGAAACACTTATGTTATTTTAATAATATTTTTCTATAGTTGAAACTACAATAAAATTTATAGGCCTTGAACATTGCAAATAGTATATATATAGATTAATAATAACTCTAATCAAAATCTATACTATAATGTGGGAAGTCTTTGTTTGGTGAAGCCTAGGAGATCTTCTAGACTATCCATGTGGCATCATATATGTTTGCCACCTATCTAAGATAAACATTTAAAAAATAACTACCTTTTATTGTTGATCCATTTTATTGTTAACTTCTTAGTTGTTGCTAATATGTTTTGCTTGAGTATTTTAACTTAGTTGTATATATTTTGATTTTTTCACCATTTATAGAAATTAATGTTGTATTCATCAGTTGATTATTATACATTTGTAACTCAAGCAATGTTCATATATTTTAATGTCAAATAGTTAATAGTGAGGAGTATTTTTTCTAATTAATATGTTTAGATATACAATTTAATTTTTATTATTTTATGATGTCATCTTTAAGCGAATATAGTTATAAAAATTTATGAAATACTATCTGAACAAAATTGCACAGGTTGAACTGTGCAGAGATTACTAGTTCTAGATAATTTATTGAGTTAGTTATTAAAATTTGACAAGTGACATATGATAGTGGTAGTTTCATTCTTTTTTGTCTTTTAATTTTCTTTTTTGTAAATTAGCGATACATGTGAGTTTCGAACCAGGACCTTCTTGTCACTAGCAAGAGCATTTTCCACTAGGCTATTCGATTAACTTTTTATCTTTTAATTTTTTGAAAATTACTATATGACACGTGGCATAGCTCAAAGATCATTTAGGTTTCACCAACAATTAAAAGTCTTCCCACTTTATTATATATATATTCGTTAAGAACAACACTGTCCGTTGTTGGTTGCTATAGGTGTATAAATGATAAGTGTTACCAAGTGTTTGTCGGGTATTGTTCTAAATGAATAGTGATACACTAGACCGAACACGTGTTATTGCAAACGGATGTGTGTAATAACATAGTAAAAAGTTTTGACGATATGAAATACTGTATACCAAATGAATGTATAATCGTTGCCAACGAATATCTCATACAATACTCATAGGAATGACAATGTGTAGGATCAATAATAATATGATTATTATTCAAAATAATTGGGAAAAATGTGTCATTGTCGGAAGGGAGTAATATTATCGTGTAAAATTTTATTACGATAAAATTGCCACAATAGTAAAATAGTTTGATTAAGTCATAATGATGAAATTGATGAGCGTTATTATATTCAGCATAAGGTGGCTTGAATAATATTAATAATCATAATGGAATTCAATGGAATTAAATTCACCATTATATTTATAAAATAAAATCACCACTTAATTATTAGTGAATTTGATTCATGCTAATATAAAAACATAAGAGAAACAAAATGGTTATCTCCATTATCCCTATGGCAAATGTACGTGAGTTACAAGATACGCACTAAACATCCTAGTATGACGACCGGTTGATTCGGAGCATATTGTTGGGGTAGACTACATCTTGGAGGTGCTAGATTTCAAGCACTTAGGAGGAGGATTTCACTTTCCGCTGCACTACTCCAAAAGGTACAAAATACTAAACCCCTCGAATTATTATCAATTATACATCGTAGAATCTTGGTTTCAGAAAAATGAACGTTATAACATTCATTAGAATATAATTCAAATCCAATCAATATGGTGCACATTTTAAAATTTATAAGGGAATAGGATGCAAATTACCCGATAGATATTATTCCCGCTCTTCACATCATCGAGATACTCCTTTAAGCACTCCTCATCGTGCTTAAAGAACAGGCGCATGTAATTCTTCATCGTGATTGAGGGGACACGATTGTAAGGAAGTTTGTCCCATTTATTAGCACACATGTAAACCTCTGGCAACTCAAGAGCCTTATGTAATGAAACAAGAACTTCCTTCCTTTCTTAAGGTAGGGGTGA
>CM016567.1:6462985-6549495 GCA_003412495.2 Echium plantagineum | reverse complement strand
ACATTCAAATTTCAAATGTAATTAGTTATCAATTTTATTCCTTTATTAGCTTTTTAACTTGTGTCCTAAGTAGTGTTGTTATCCAGCCGAGTCGGTACGAGTCCAGCTATAACCGGACCGGCTCTGTGGGAACCGAGTAATCCCGATACCCGGCTCGATAAGAAATTCGAGTAAGCACCGAGAGCCGAAATTGGCTCGAAATCTCTTATTTTCAACGACGACCGGGCTCGGGACCGGTCTGGAGTCGAGTACCCGAATCGATACTCGATTGGGCTCGGTACTCGATTCAAACTCGAAATCCGCTTGTATTGTTCATGACAATCTCATGGGAACATTATCAATTAATCCTTAAACCAAGTAACTAACATTCATAAAATAGATTAACACACCAAAAGAGACTTGTGTTTATCAATTCAATGTTACAAACCAAAAGCTAACTACATAATATTTCAAATAAGTAATTAAAATACTCCAGTTTCAACCAAAATCAACCAAATCAATATGCTCGCCCTTCTCAAGTTCTCCAATCATCTCTTCATTGCCAAATTTGTCTTCCAAGTTCATTGGTGTCATTGAAGATTGATACAGTTAAAAAAATTAAACATTATAAAATTTATTTATAAATCAAAATCTCAAATTAGAGAATTCTAATAGGCCAAACTAACTTTTTTTTAGTTTCGAATTTTATTGGAGAAACACATGAATTTGTAGTTTACTAATTGCATAATATATATATATATATATAAAAGAAAGAAAAGATGACCTTAATATTATTGTTAATTAGTAGACCCCTCTGTGGAAATAAGTGAAAGAACAAAGAAAGCTTTGGTAGTTTATGAAGCTCTGCCTCTCCCTGGTATGCCGTACATTTATGTTATGTATACAGTATATAAATAGGAGTATATAATAACGTTTATGTTTGCTTGGGCCTAGGGTTAATATTGATGTCAAAAAGTCTAATAATTTAATACTGAAGTCAAAAGGCCTAATAATTTAATACTGAAGTCAAAAAGTCTAATAATTTAATACTGAAGTCAAAAAGTCTATTAATTTAATAATATTACCCGAGCCGGTCCCGAGTATTACCCGAATCGGTTTCGAATTTGATGTTGGAATCGAAACCGGAACTCGTTAGATTTCGGACCGGGTTTCCGAACCGGGTACCGAGGCGGGTCTAGGGTAACCCGGCCCGCGAACAGCACTAGTTCCTAAGGGGCCATTTTATAAAAAACCTTATGTTTAATTGTCATTTAACCGGCGATTTTAGTGACCAACTTAGAAAAATAACTAATTAAGTCACTTGCCTAATGTTGAGTTAATCGAATAGTTTAGTGAAAAAGACTCTTGTCAGTGACCAAAAGGTGCTGGGTTCATTACTCACTTCATCTCGCTAATTTACAAAAAAAAAAAAGTCACTTGCCTAATGCTCGTAAATGAATAATAGTCTAACTAATTTCTAATTAAAAATGTAATAGAATTCAAAAGATTAGTTTTTTTATTTATTCAAACTGCCTCGATTTATAATCAACCCAATATAAAACTCGACCACATACAAATTCGAGTCAAAATATAGACTCAAAATCAACTTTAAATCTCAAAAGTGTGATGTGTATTCGAGTCTATGGACCAACTCGAAATAAATACATCGACTCAGTACTGGAATTTTCGGTTCACTGTCCACCCCATTACGTGGAAATTGTAAAAGAAGAACCGGTCATTGATTGGCCGAATGATGCAGTCAGTTGTACACGTAGGCAACTAGGAATCTTCACACTGTAAAAACACAATCAATTTCCAGGAAACTTCAGACAACTATGAACCCTACACCTCCTTAAATACCTCTTCCAATTTCATCTCCTTAATCTTTTTTCAACTAGTATTATATAAACAAGGTGGATTATTCAATTATATACAAAAAGTTATTAGAATAGTTTTGTAAATATACCCTTTTTTTCGATTTTCTTGATTCAAATTTGTGTAATTTTCATTAATTTTATCGATGGTGGATGATGGGATGGTTGATTGTGGAGTTTTTGAAGATGGGTTGTTGGAAAAAATCGATTGGGACAAGGAGGAACCTAATTTTGGTGAAATTGATGATTTCATGAACCCTTCTCCCCCTTTATCGATTAGTGATATTGAACAGTTTTTGATGGATGATAAGGATGAGTTGGACGATGGTGCTTTGAAAGATTGTACCTTTGATGTTACAGATGCCTTTTTGGCTGATGTACTTCTTGATTCTCCAGTCCAGGAGTGCGAAGGGGGTGGTTGTGGTAAGGGGGATTGTTCCAGTTCGGGTGTGTCTGAGGAGGAGGGGCAGATGGTTGAGGATGTTTCTCGTTGGTCGGAGGAGGGGGGGCAGAGGATGGAGAGTTTGTCTCCTCAAGAAGATGAAGTTGGAGCTAAGGATGATGTTGTGGTTGATGAGGACCATGATGATGATCCACTGACTAAGAAACGTAAAAGGTGATTTTTTTGCTCCCAATTGTGTTAGATGTGCTGGACTATCTGTTTTAGTTATGATACAGTGTCAAAGGTGTTTTTTTCTATGTAATTATATAACTATGGTATATAGATAGATGATTATTTGCATGTCTTATGGAGTAAAAAAGATCTTGTATTCTGTGTGTTGTAGGATATAATGAAATAAAGTAGAAAGTGTATGCAGTTTAGTCTCCGGTCAATCCGGGAACAGTCAACCTGATACCACACGGGCTAAGGTTGCGTACTATCCTCTCTCCCTTACGATCTTTAGGCGGGAGCTTTTTATATAGGCATTGGGGCATCTTTCTGTCTATGTATGTACATAGATGAAATTTCCCAGTTGTTTGTATTCTGTGATCAGATTTTATTTTCTGAGTAGGCTGGATTATGTTGTTTAATAGTTTGATCAAAATAGATTGTATTCTAGTTAGAGACATTGGCGCATCACCCACGCATGTTGTTGTTATAGCTTCTTTATCATATGTTAGCTATTACAATCCAAGTGACCTGTTTTCAGTGACGAAATCATGATTTTTATGTGGGGAAACACAAAATAATTTCTGATAAGATTTTCAGTAAATATTTATTTTTAAATAGTAGACATCTATGACTCCGCTTAGTTGCACTACTATCTGTCTTCATCATGTCAAAGTTTTGGTATTGGCTTTTATGTGTGTCTTATGATCTGCAGGCAGTTGAGGAACAGGGATGCGGCTGTTCGATCACGAGAAAGAAGGAAGGAATATGTTAGAGATCTTGAGATGAAGAGTAAGTACTTTGAAGCGGAATGCAGGAGACTAGGGATGGTTCTCCAGTGTTGTCTTGCAGAGAATCATGCCCTACGCTTTTCAATGCAAAATGCCTTGGCTGTTGATGCTTCCAGGTCTAAGCAGGAGTCTGCCGTACTCGTTATGGGTAAGGATATAAGCTCTTATCCTATTTCCTTCTACATTATCTCATGTTTTGCACCCTTTTCTTTCTGTATTTTATATCTGTAGTTTATGTCATTAGAAGAATCGATTGCAACATGATGGACTTGTACTGAAAGTCAGATATATAAATTCATACCCTAATGTTTATTCAAATCTTAAAAAATTATCTGTTGTCAGACTAGTAGAGTTGTTCTGCACCGTCTTAGTTATTGCTGCTTTGACGACCCTATTTTTCGCTGTTTTGATTCGTAAGGTTCTTCTATTGTCGGTGATTAAGCTCTAAGAGGATATTTGCTTTGGCAGTAGTATGTCGTCTTGTTATGCATCTATCGATTTAATTTTGATGCTTTTCCATGTGTCGTGGAAGAAATTAATGGCGATTGTTGTTGATTTGCAGAATCCCTGCTGTTGGATTCCCTGCTTTGGTTCCTGGGCATCATATGTCTGCTCATCCTACCCCATCAGCTCCACGCAACTCCAAAAGGAGTTCCACTGGGCAACGGCGTGAGCGGAAGTCAGGGAAACCTGTTTCCAAGAAAGGGAAGCAGTGAGATTTTGAGAAACCGGATACTCCGGTCCTTTATGATAGGCAAGAGTTGCAAAGCTTCAAGATCAAGGATGAAATTGGATGTTAAGGCACAAGTCATTCAATTTGTCTCATGATGTGCCGGCACGCTGTGTTGGTTCTTTGCAGTTGTCCTACGAGGAGGAATTGAGGATCGACATATATAAATAACTGATCCAGTGAACACTAGAGTTGTGTTTTAGCTTGACTGAGTTTCTCTAATACATTGCTTTGTGTAGGATCTTAACTATTCATGTCGGAACTTTTTATTTGTATTTCTGTGTTCTTTTTGTTTCATGATACCTTCTTTCTTATGGTGTGATCTATATGGTTTTATCAGGTTTCATTTCCTTAAAAGGGTTAATAGCAAAAATCACAATTGATCACTCATGTTTCATATCGTTCACCATTCGATCTATCATGTTTCATACATATTCATGAGGTGAACCAACACCCTTCTTTTGTTTTGGCTAGCCATAGGGTAAGCTTGAACTGTTTAGTGTCACTCTTATATCGGGCAAGTAAAGCTCAGTTCGAAAATTCGAATGCAAACTGAACTCATTGAACTTCAACGAACCGCACTCAATTGTTTTTTGAACATCAACTTGTTTGAACTTTCAAACTAAACTCGAACGTGCAAGGACAAAACTACTGAACTTGAAGCTTGAACTTTGATTGTCTATCGAAATGGATCGGACCAAAGGTTGCATTTGGTATGTAAGAATGGCTTTAGAGATAATGGTATTAAGATCGGGAAAGGAACACACATCAGAAAATAATTGTTTTTAATAATGCGTTACTTTGTTTGATAGGCTATAGAAATGAAATCATTTATCTTACAGATGTAGTATATGATAAAAAAAAATAAAGTAATATAAATAAATAAATATTTAAGTATATTAACAAACTCATATTACGAAATAATCAGAAAAATAATATTAATGTATTTTTGTCAATTATATATTTTAAATAATTAGTAATGATTTCAAATTTTATTGATCAAGCTTCTGAATGGATACCCAAATTGGTGTTTCAACAAGTGGAGAGGAGGTATCATGTAATTTGTTCAATGAAATCCATATGCTAGTTATGTAGGACGAGGGAAGTTGATAAAGCTTTGGTTTTGGTTGCTGAAATGGAAGCTTTAGGATATCGCCTGAATTCGACGTGTTATGTTGCATTGATAGCAATTCTTGATGAGTGTTGGTAGGACGTTAGAAGCAGAAGCTATTTTCCAAGAGATGGCTGGTTTAGGGAGAGATCCTGGGGTCAAGGCCTTTTAAGTCTTGCTGAGAAAGTCGTGGGAGCGTTGGATGATATGCGGGCGAAGAGAAGCCCGGAGACTTATGAGATTCTACTGGACTATCATGTCAATGCCAGACGGTTAAAAGACTCTTGGTCTGTTATTGCCAAGATGAGGAAAGAAGGGTATCAGCCATATGGGTTTGTGTATGGAAAGATTATTGAACTCTACAGAGACAATGGTATGTGGAACAAAGCCATTGAAATTGTGGATGAGATGAAATATATGGGTTTATCTCCAGACAAGACAATTTATAACAGCATAATTGATACACTTGGGAAATGTGGCGAGTTAGAAGAAGCGAAAGCTACATTTAAGAAAATGAAACGAGATGGTATTGAGCCTGATATCAGAACATGGAATTCATTAATTACATGTCACAGCAAATTTGGAGATGTTGATACTGCACTATAATTTCTAATTAAGATGCAAGAAGTTATTTGTACGAGTTATAACTTGTTTAGGAGAGCAAGGGAAGTGGGATACTGTTAACAAGACGTTTAACGATATGAAATGCATGGGAAACCAAAGAAGTGGGGGAATATACGCTATTCGGGTTGATATTTATGGACACTATGGAAACTTTCAGAATGCAGATGATTGTGTAAATGCATTAAGATCGGAAGCTATCAAGCTTTCAGCAGATTTGTTCTGTGTTCTTGCAAATGCTTATGCCCAACAGGTTTGATGCTCTGTAATATTTTTAGAAACTAATTCAGACTGGTGGACACTTGCATTTCATCTTCTCTATGCCATCGTAGCCGACAAAAATATCAGAACAATAATTTTTTAATAGCTCTAAGTAATTTTGTAAATGAAGTAACTCAGGTGCAGGCTTGTATATTTTTAAGTACGTTTTCTCTGCTTCTTAAGGTAGATTTCATAGTCTTGATAGAGATTTTTTCTTGTGGAATCCCAGTTGTAGATGCTATGATGTATATAGCATCGGAAATTAATGAGTATGCACTCGAAGTTTCAAATGTTCCCAAGGAATCGAAAATTCTCAAACAAACCAATGATTGTGTTTCTTCTACTCCGAATGTTATGCAAATCATTGGACATTCGAAAAAGAAATATGTACTCATTTCTTATTTAAATGGTAGATACTTGACTGTGAAGTGGCTAGAGGGGGGAAACATGGCTAGATCTTGCCCTGGTTCATCGTTTTCTTTTGGTAACTAAAGTCTCAATAAGAAACACTAATTCTATTGGAGAAAGCAAATTATTTTCGAGTTTCCCTTGCATCTATATATCCTTGTTGTTCTTACAGTAGTAATTGACGTGTCACCTCTTGGTTTAAGATTTTCCAAATCTTCGAGCATCCACTGCTTACATGTCAAATGAATTTCGTTTTAACAAACTTCATGACTTGTCTAAAGTATTGAGGTGACTCGTTGTCATAACTCATAAGCAGGGCTCCTGCGAGCCAAGAAGGGTCTCAGTCCCAATGTTGTGACGTGTAGTACTTCGATGAAGGCGAGGTTATGGGCCAAGAAGTTTGATCAGGTTGGTTTTGTCATTCAGATTTTCAAAAGCTGAGTATTGAAGTGTCCATTCAGATGGTAGATTAAGCTCATAGCTATATTTGCATCAGTTTATATATGTTGGTGCTGTAATATATGTGAACTTTTTGTGTGTGTCACTATTTATCTTTGAAGTACAACCAATTAGAGTTGCTCAGGGATCCGTTTCCCTTATTTTCGCTTTCTTTCTATATCAATATAACTTGCATTCCCACTTCATCTTAAAATTCCTACTTCCAAGTAGACTGATCATGTAAATGTTTGTTCTGATAACATTTAAACTTTCTTTCAGGTTCCAAAAATATATCATGAAATTGAATCTGCTAGGTGTTCGCCTGATAGGAAAGCCAAAGATTTGTTGCAAACTGCCTTGACGGTCCTCCAGCAACGACATTATTAGGAAGTTACTGGAGTGGCACCTGAGACTTTGTATGGATATCAATTATAGGATATTGCTATAAAAGTCAACATCCTGAACTTTGCTGACACCAGATGATGCAGCCTATATAGTACTCCCCATCTACCTCAGAAGACATTCGTTACTACATTATAGGACGCTCATACTAACAGTTCAACCAATTCCTTGAGTGATCAACTCGAGTAATAAACCCTGATGGTTTTTTCGTGACATGACCATGAGTAAAACTACCCTCAAGTCAACCTTTGTAGCAATTACAAGATCTTGAAAATTATTACATTCATTGTCTAGGAAGGCAAAATGATGATCACCAAGGCAGCTGTTGCTGATTTCAGGTTCTGTGTTCATCATGTTCTGCGGCTAATGACAGAGTCCCGCTTAATGTACAATGAACGGAGATGGATCGGTTCGATTCAGTCAAACTATTATTTAGGATGCTGGTTTTTGTTGAATAGTCAAATGTGATCCTGTAAATTGCTTCTCCTATCATAAAATAAACATTGGAGGAAAACTATCGAGTAAAAGTTTGATCCTTTTGCTTTGTGACACCAGTGTTATTTGAATTAATAGAAGCGATTTCTGATAAGAACAGTTTCAGCTAAGTGTTGCTTGGACAAAAGAAGGTACATAAGTAAGATCTTAAAAGTCCTATCAATAAATAAACAATTCACGTTGACAACATATGTTATCTTCCCCTGCTGTTTTATATACATTAAATACATAGCACTCGTAATCCCTATATATCCACAACATAGTAGCCGAAATCAACCTTCTTCAACGAATTTGGCTCATATGAGCAAATGGTTGAGGGGTTGCCTTCTTTGGTGCTGATTTCGCCACTTCAGGGGCGCCAAAAACATTCCAAAACCTCAGAGTTTCATCCCCTGCAGCCGATGCAACAGTACATCCGTCTGGACTCTGAGCCATGAAAAGGACCCTTGATGTGTGACCAGTAAGTTCTGCAACCTTCACCATTGAAGGGTACTTCCAAAGAGTTAGCTGATTCTGAGTAAACCCATGAGAACTTAGCAGCTCCCTCTCATTCTTATTCCACAGAAGGGCGCATACTTGGGAGCCTGTGTCAACCGAGTTCAAGCATGCTCCGGTGTGGGTGTTCCAGAATTTGATGCATCGATCGCCTTCACCTCCACCGGAAGCTAGCAAATTGCCCTGGAAGGGACACCAAGCAAGGACTTTTACATTAGCTGTATGGTCTTCAAGCCTGTGAAGCCATTGAGTAGGAGTATTGGAAGAAGCCAAAGACCTGTCCCATATATGAAGGAGGTTATCGTTTCCACCGCTAGCTAACTGCTGACCAGAAGCCGACCATTTCAGCCCACATACTTCTTGATGGTGTCCTCTGTATGTCTCAACAATGGTGCTCTCACCCTTACATCATTATTGATGATTTTGCCATCCATGCCTCCAGTTGTCAAAATGTGATTATTCCAATCAAGAGCACCAACTCTAGAGCTGTGTCCACCTTTCAATACTCTCAGCTGCAACAAGAATAAAACAGAAAAGTTAATAAACTATAAGAACAACAAGGCAGTGCTGATATAAAGAAGAATTTAGAAGGAAGTACAAACCATTCTGTTTGTTGTTGAATCCCATAGCTGGACCTCTGAATTGTTCAAACCAACAGAAATGTTTATGTCATCTGGAGCCCATTTGACACTAGTTACAGGGCCACTTTCTTCATCGACAGTGTCAAGTTCGGAGGTAGATCCTTCCGTCGCATCCCAGAGGTACACCGTGTGTCCAAGAGCAATAGCTAGCACATTGCAACTGCCCCAGTCCAACAAATTCAAATAGTAATCATCCACAAGGTCAGGAGCGTCAAGGGTCCTCTCACAGGTCTGTAAAATGCAAATTGAGCTCGTCAAGTAAAACACCAAAAAAACCACAGAATCCAATCGATCAAACATCATATATCTTTAAATAGTTTTATCTTAGATAAATCAGTGCTAATACCCACCTGAGGAATGTGTCGGCGCTGCTTGACAGGCTTGGCCTGCTGGGCATTTGAGAAGAAACCACTGGGGATAGCCTCAACAGGCGTAGGAGGCTTGTTCTTGAATGCCAGAATCCGTGTCCTATTCATGTTGAAGGTTTCCGCAAGCCGCTTCTGATACGCCTCTCTGGATGGGGAGCTTGTAGCTGGATTTTCCTTATTTTTCCTACTCTCAGTTAGCATGTAATGAGCATAGTCGAAATCCATTGCCGACCTGTTAGGGATAAACCTGTCCAACTGTTTATCCAGAAAAGAAAAAACCTGGTAAGTTACTATGTGTTAAACAACAATTCATACTTAGAACACCCTAAAAAGGATTACAAATTCATAAGAAAGACAAATCTCTGGGAACTTATCCATTATAATCTAGTTGAGGTGAGAATTGAGATAGCATTCGATCGTATGTACGATTCTATATAACTATATCACATTCCTTTAAAGTCACAACATATGTAATTGTTTACTTTTATAAAATAAATTTTGGAAACGAAACACATATAGTATATTAGTGTCACATGTAATGTCACACAAACTATAATTGAAACGGAAATCATAACACGCTTTTTAAACAACCATCCGGATGCAAAACCCCATATATTGACGACATCAAAATAAACTAAATTTTATTACACCAATTAGTTTATACAGTCAAACCTCATAGAAAATCTAACAAAATCATCCAACAGAGGCATTCGACAAAATGCCGCAATGAATCAACTTACATTATCCCTGGAATTCTTCCTTCGTAGCATTTTTTCCTGGAGAGGGCATCGAGATCGCGTCTTGCTTGCTGGTGAAGCGCTAAGTGAACCTGCATCCATCACTTCACAGCAAACAAACAAACAAACAAACAAACAAGAAATATGTATATATCTATATATGTATCAACGTTAGTAACAATTAGTAAAAATAAAAATTATACCAATAAAGTTCACAAAATACCCTGCAAAAAAAATAGTTGATCGGAAATAATAACGAAAAAATTAATCAAAAAATTAATAAACAGATGAATTAAGACTAAAGAGAAGAGGTCGAGATTGAATGATCAGAGCCGATAATCGCTTGATGATTGGATCAATTGAAGTGAATAATCTGGGGATTGTGTGTGAGAATATATAGCTTTTTCTGGGTTGATATATTGATATCATTCCAAAATATATTTCTAATTTGGGTTGATGAGTTCAGAAATCTAGGGGGTTTTTTTTTTCTGAGAGAAATAGTTAACGGCTATATTTTATGAAAGAGGCCTTGCATATATAATTGGACGAAATTGCCCTCAAAATTTAGGAAAATATCTAAATTGGGAGAATATTTTTCCGAAACGCTTCTGGAATAAAGATACGAGTATGAAACTCGAATTTTAACAACTTGAATGCAACTATAAGTAATATATAATTTATAAAAATAAATTAATCAGAGAAAATCTTTATTTAGATGAGTCTCGGAAATAATTTTTAGGAACGAGATTTCAACCACTAATTAAGGAAAATTACTAAGACAATTTTTTTAGGAATTTAATAAAAAAAAAAATTGATCATAAAATAAGTTTGTTATTTAAAATCTTATTCATTAATCAATATAGGGCATATGATATTGAAAATCCGCCTATTTCATACTATGAACTTTTTCGGGTAAAAGAATTCCGAAATCTAAGAAATTTCTAAAACTTGAGCTCGGTAAGGCAATTGTGAGGAGAAATTTGGCAAAGTAATGCATGACAACTAAGAATAAAGAAAATGGTTAATGGCAATGCTGGCTCACACATGTTTCACGCCATTTACCATCCGATCACACATGTTTCAAAAAGTGTCTCACGTTTAATCACACATATGTTTCAGACATTCACCATCCGATCACAAATCAAAATGACGTTTTCGATCGCCCATGTTTAAAGTGTCTCACTTGGTACTTTTGTTATGATAACCATTTAGTTTGAATATTATTGATAAATGGGCAGGGGTAAAATTGTCTAAAACTCTTTTTTTGTGACGATTTTTTAAGTTTTAACAAGATTTTCGAGGCAAATATTCAAGGCTAGATTGAAATAATGAAAAATTAAATTAAACGATGAACAAAAGAGAAAGGAAAAAAAGAGTTGTTTTTTAAAAAAATTAAAATTTTACATCATAATTAATATTGGATAATTTTGCCCATGTCAATTTGTTAACAAAAGTCAAAATTAACGTCCAATGTAACTTAATACCAAGCGAGACACTTTTTTCTTACACTTTTTTTTGTAAATTAGTGATGAGATGTGTTTCGAACCCAGACCTTCTGGCCACTAACAAGAGTCTTTTCCACTAGACTATTCGATTAACTCACTTTTTTTTACATTTGTGATCCAAATGGTCATTTTAAAACATGTGTGCCTCAATGGTGAACATTCTGTAACATGTATGATCGCACCTGCCATTATTCGTTAAAAAGATAACATCTTTCTTTTTCTTTGATAAAATAACACTCCTTCCTCATGAAAATGATTTAATTATGGAATTACTATCAAATCAATTATGGATATCTTAATTGTGAGGTTTTTGTAATTCTTTGTTGGTTTTTACACTTTAAAATTGCATGTCATATTATGGACTTTTATTTACTAGTAAGATGTTACGTGCGTTGCACGTGGTAACCATTTTTTTGAAAAATTATATGAATTTTGTTTGCTTATTTAGAGGTAAATGGAGAGTATAAATGACTTTTACTTTCAAATAACCAATAATATTTATAGAGATTACTCTCTAAGAAAATTAATAGATGGATATCCCTATTTTTGTATAAAATAAAGGATATTTATTGAAACAAAGAGTACTTTATTATTTGTGTCACTCTCAAAAGATGAAATAATTATGGTTGTGTAACTTTCAACATTTTAGTTATGATGTTTTATTTACATTGAAGCACATATATCCGCACTTCTCTGCAAGCCTCACTTAAACCATCACATATAAAGTTTTGAGTGGTTCATGATCTTCACTGCACAGCAATCCCTCTCTCCGTGTGGCATACATAGATTAAGTCGAGGACAGGGATGGTGATAAAGTGCAAAAGGTCTATTATTCTGTATTGGTGAAAACCGTTGACAATCTTGATCAGATAATCAGTCATCTTTTTGTGGTACTGGCAAGAGCACCTATAATCATTGACCATAACAGGAAACATAGAAGTAAATGAAACAACCCATTCCCCAGTACTTGATTTCATTAAATTATTCCGAGCCCATAAGATTTAACAGTCATACCACAATGCTGTCATATGATAGTGAAAATAATAAATTTTAAATATGAACTATAATTACAGTGAAGGAAGTTTATAGATACAAGGTAATAAATAAAAATAAGCATTCAATAATAGTACTAATATAGATAAGAATATGATGTAAAAATTATATCAATAATAAAATTAAAATGAAAGAAACACCAAAGTCTGTTTCATTTTTATAAGTATTATACACTGAATACTCATAGGACTCTTCACCAATGTAAAAACAATTTCATAGGCACTATTGCAAAAATAAATTTTGTAGCAAAAATCGAGAAGAGTGACAAAAAACGTATAAAAGAGCTTTAGAAAAATAGAGCAAAAAGAAAACGCCATCTAATGCTATAAATTAAAGACGTATAAAGTCATATATTTAATTTACTCTAATTATGTAATTTTATTTTATATACTATTTCCTAAAATAATTAATTTAATGACTCTTAAACTTATTTTTAAATATAAATTAGGTTCTTTTTGTGTTGAATATATTAATTCATATTATTCGTTTTCTCTAATTATGTATCTCTACTTTATATATTAGTTTATATAGATAGTTAATTAAATGAATCATAAACTTATTTTTAAATATCAATTATGTTTTTTATTGTGTAACTTTCGAATTGTGAAAGTCATTACCTTCATTGAATTTAATGACTTATTATTAGCATGAATTGATGAACAAAATGAAATAAATGAAGATGATCTCTTCTTCGTGTAAATTCAACTTTGCTCTATCGTGTACTTTTTAACTTTAGACGTATTAGCTATAATATTGACTAATAATTATTTAATATTTTTATCGATGGAATTCATTTTGCATTAAGATATGACTAATAGACAATCAAATCTATAATTGCTTCAGTCAATAAAGTTTTGATCAATGAAAAAGAAGTAAGAAGAAAAGACTAAATAAGACATTCTTTCAAAATATTATACAAAGACAAAAGAAATTTTGGAGTTTCTGTTTTTTATGTATTTGAGTTTTCACCTTACTATCGAATGATTTTTAATCTTTTTTGTTCGAAGTAATTTCATAATTTGTTATTAGCTTACACGAAAGATAAGTTGTACTATCATGACTGTTAAGTATCATATAAAATTCTAAATAGAGCAACTAATTTTTTTTTGTAACTATATGATTTTACTTAAAGTATATTAGTTCATAAAATGTAAATAGAGCAATTGTTACACTTATTTAATTATTTGCATTTTGTACATAGATATATTAATTCATAGATTACATTATAAAAAATATACAAATATATTTTAGTTATAGTTTTAAATTTCTTTTATATATATGAAGTCATATATTTCATTTTTCTATAATTACTTAATTATTCTTCTTATATATTAGTTAGTAAAATAGTTAATTGAATGACTCTTTAACTTATTTTTAAACGAAAATAGGGGGGTTGCTACATCCGATTCTGATGCTAAATACCTTTACTTAATCCCATGGCTTCCTTCCATTAATTGTGAAAAGAGTGAAAAGTCATAACCTCCACACAATTTAATGAGTTATTATTGACATGAATTAAATTACATGAATATATTTATTTATACAATCATCATTTATCATTATAGAATATATTGAAATTGTCTCTAATAATGTAATTTTACTAAAATATATTAGTTTCATAAAGTTATAAATAGGGCGACTGAAAATTTCTCTAACTATATAATTGTACTTAAAATATATTAGTTCATAAAATTGTAAATAGAGCTACTCGTATACTTATTTTTAATATTTTACATACATATATTAACTCATAACTATCTTTTACTTATAGTTTTTATTTTCTTTTGAATATTTGAAGTCATATATTTAATTTACTCTAATTATGTAATTTTATTTTATATACTATCTCCTAAAATAATTAATTTAATGACTCTTAAACTTAATTTTAAATATAAATTATGTTTTTTTGTGTTGACTATATTAATTCATATTATTCGTTTTATCTAATTATGTATCTCTACTTATATATTAGTTTATATAGATAGTTAATTGAATGAATCATAAACTTATTTTTAAATATCAATTATGTTTTTTATTGTGTAACTTTCGAATTGTGAAAGTCATAACCTTCATTGAATTTAATGACTTATTATTAGCATGAATTGAATCCATAAATTTAATTTACGAAGGTTATTCCACATTAAACTAATCATAAGGAACCTATATTATTAGTTATAAAAATAATTATATTTAAATTATTAAAAAGCAAAACTTATGAAATTTTTAAACTAATCTAAAGTACTAAAAGAATAATATTTATGTTCAACATGTACTAAAAGTTCATAAAATGATTAAATTTATTATTAGTTATCAAAATCACTAATGACATTTGAGAGAATAGAAATCGCCTTATTTCTTTCACTTTTTTTGTAGGACTAAGATAAAAATATTTATATTTAACCTGTTTTATGATAATATGAAAATGCCATGTGTTTCTTTCATTTTTTGTAGGACTAAGATAAAAATATTTACATTCAACATGTCTTATGATAATATGAAAATATTACAAAATTCAAATAATTATTAAATATATTATAAGTAATGAAAATAAATAACTAATGTCACTTGAGAGAATAATATAATTAGCACATGAAGATGAGTTTTTTCTTAGAACCTAATTTAATGGGTTAGGAAAACCTAACTTTAAATTTGGACCATTAGATCTTGGTGGTTATTATAGTAAGTTTGTTGAGTAATTATATGGATTTGATATTGGCGGTTATCGTATTAATTGTCCATAAATTAGTAGAACCTAACTATTAAAATGTTAGGTTCTAAGTACAACTCAGGTCCCCTTGTCTATGAAAATTACATTATCTTCAATTTAAAACAAAAGATAAATGCTATGAAAAATACATAAATTTACACGACAAGAAGAAATCATCTTCATTTATTTCATTTTGTTCATCTTCATATCTTCTTCTGGTCTTCATATGAGAATATAATCATCACCCAGTAGTTGATCAGTCACTCTAGCCACAAGAAAGAAATGTATTAGTAATGTTGTTGAAAGAAAATGAACACAACATATATGAAACAAAATGCACCCTTAGCACTCTGAATAAAAAACTTTTACAAGTATTTCTTTTACAAAGGAAGAAGTTTGAAATAAGTGTGACATACCTTGTTAAGAAGATCAAGTAAGGCTTCACAATAAGAATTTATCTCGGATGCCTTTGGAGAAATCATCTTAGGTTATCCTGCAATAGAGAAGCACAAAACCATAAATTAACAACAAAACAATATCATCGTGATAACAATTCTCAAATTCTAAATAAACTTGATTACATGTATAAATATGTATATGAAGCCAATCTTGCCAAGTAAAATTCATCGAATTGACATTCTAGAATATGACACACCTCATTCGTATATTAAGATGGAGTAAGACACATGATATTTATAATGATTTGTGTAATGGTGTTACTTATAAAGAGTAACTTAGTTACCCCATTATGTTTTTACTTAAAGACCATTGAATATTATTCAAAATAAAATACTTATTCTCTAAGTTGAAAAGTCATTCTAGTATCATTTTTACTTAAATAAAACGTTACTTGAATTATTGTTATATGGTAACTAAATAAAAACATTTAATATTTATATTATTTAATCATGAAACATTTAGCATACTTATAAACTAATGCTTATTTCATAAAGTAAATAATCTATCATTCATGCTAATGGAGAATCAATATTCTATTTAAAATACGTGACTACATTCTTATTTTTATAAGTATTATAGGTTATATTGTACCCATCTCTTCAGCGTCCCATTAAAAGATATATACAATTGAAAAATTAATATTAATATCTATAAATTATTTCATGATGTACATATCTCTTCAGCTTCTCATTAAAAGATATATAGTATTTGAAGGTGCTATTGTATTAGTTTAATTTGATTATATGTGCTTAGTTTTTATTTTGATATAATTATTATTAGAGAAAGTTGAATTGGTTCATCAAAGTCATCATCCTAAAATTACACTAAATAATACATGTAATTACATTTATTATGTAGGAAATGATAACACTAATAACGGTAGTGATGTACCTTCTATGAGTTATCTGCATTCGAAGGAATTTTGTTAATTTGAATATCAATTTATTACTTCATAATGTACTTATCTCTTCAGCTTCTCATTAAAAGATATGTACAATTGAAAAATTAAATCAATAGTAATATATGAATGGGAAAGGGTAAAATAGTCTTGACAAAATGTGGAAGAAACACCTAAGGGTGTTGGCTCTTTTATAAGTATTATAGATTAAAGATGTTTTGGTTTGTTTAGATTAGTTGTTAAGAATAAGAGAACTATAAATTAGAAATTTGGTATGAGGAATAAGAAAAGAGAAGTGAAATAAGGGTTTTTTGAATAACCAAATTGATTTGGGGTTGTCTTATTAACCCCATATTTTTGTTTTTTTTGTTTGCACAAAAATATATAGATATGAAATGACTTATCTGACCTTACTAAAAATTAATGAAATAATTAGAAGAGACTGATTTAGAACATCAAGATTTTTGGAGTTATTTTTTAGTTAAAAATAAATGAAAACAAGAAAAATACTGTAAAAAAGAGGAGTGTAATGAATGAAAACAATAAAAAAAATATCGTGAAAAAGGAGGGGAAAAAATAATTATTACCTTTAGAAGGAGCCCTAATTTTCTCATCATAAAATAGAGGAATACAAATTCTAATGGAAGGTTCAATTAGTTTAAGAATGGTGAAAAATAAGCTCTTTTAGTTGAATTTTGTTACTTCACACCCCCAAATTAGTTATTAAAGAAGAATATGAGGAATTTAGTATTAATGCTCTCAAGACTTAATTTTACAAAAGTTTCCAATAACTCATGCTCTTCTTGTGGAGGAATGAGTTTTGCCAAGTGTCGAAGATCCTCTTGAAGAATACATAATAATTTCTTGGTTTACATTAATCCAATGTGCCAAACCATTTTTACTGTGTCTAATTAGTCAAGTACAAACCAATCCTTTGTTTGATGGTGGGTGGTGGTGGGGTGGAACAATGCCATTTTCAAGATACATTTTCTCTAAGGAGATAAAAGGTTCATTATTCTTGAAGATAAATAAAGTGGCTTTTTTTCGGGATGATATTATTAAAAATGTGTAAAATCGTCACATTAACGTTCTTTATGTATCAGAAAGACAAATCTGCTCTGGTATATACGAAGGGTAAATCACGAGATGCAGCTCATTTAATTAGGGATAAGACTCTTAATGAGATTCGAACCCAAATTAGATGAAGAGGCGGGACCAGCGATGAATCTATCTGATGATCAAGATATTTCTAGAATCACCCAAAAACTAAGAAAAATGGGAATTCACATGATAAGAATACTAGTCTTTCACGATGACACCCTAAATTCGAGTCTATATGAATTCTTCCTATATGTCCCAAAATTTGAGTCTATTTACATTATAATTGTTGTATAAGCAAACAAACCACAAATTGATATCGAGTCCTAATACATTCTTCAATAATAAGTGCTTCTTTCTAGTTTTCTCAATTGAACAAGGATGATAAGTTTCCGCCTATCAATCAACTAAAATTAAATGGAGTACTACTTAATCTTAAAATTGTAATTTAAATTAAAACTATATTTACTTTATGTAATTTTTGTATATTGTTCTCGTCAATCTTTTTTCCTTTTATATTGTCATAATTGAGGGATCACCCAAAATGTTAATCTTAAATTCATTCTTAGACAATATTACTGTATTTTGCACTTTAATTCTTACTCGTTAATTATACACTTATGCCTCCAAAACTTCTAGATAGCATATTGGTATAACACTATTTGGGTGGTGTATAACATCCATCAGAATATTCTTTGCTTTATAATCCAATGGGCCAAAAGCTTTTCCATTGTGTTACTGTTATTGGTCAAATTATAAATTTGCTGAGAAAGTATCCTTCGAACATATTCCTCCTCAGTTGACTGTTTATTTTATATATATCTCCATTGTCAAAAAAGATTTTCTTCCACTTTCTAGCCTAGTATATGTGTTTATTATATAATCAATAGTAGTATATAATAATATTAGATCTCGAAGTATAAATCAACTGGTAAAGAATTAGAATGCTAAAATAATAATAATCATGTCTCTTGATGCAATTAAAATTCGTAATATACTTTAATGTGACGATTTACAATTTTAATACAGTATATCATAATATTGGATAAAGTAATTTTTTTCAAAAAATGGTCAGACCTAGACGGCTGATGATTTTTTTTTCTTTTAGTATATTTTCTATCTATCTCAAAATTTGTACAAGTAAAATATTATTTAATAAAATCTTATCTGTTATCATCAATTCATTAAAAAAATTTGACAGATAAGTTACTTTAGAGTATATTATTAGCCATCCATTTTTTGAAATTATTCAATCGACAATAACAAATGCCTTAATAATATCACTAAAACTGGGAGAAAATTGGAAGAATACCCTCCTTTTCCACTTTTTTTTAACTTTTGCCCTCCTCACTAATTTTTTTGCTTGAATACCCCTCATCCTCTCAATATTCCTAATTTATCCTTAATGAAAATGTTTACTAAAAATATCCCCTCCTCCTTAATTTCTTTTCCCTTCTTCTTCTTCCCAATACCACCACCATCACCAACATTACCACCACCACCAATCAACACCCAACATTTTCTTCTTTATTTCATCTACCCAATCATCTTCATCTACCTCCTCTTCTTCTTCACCTTTCTTCTTCTCCACCATACTACCACCACCATCAACACTTATCTCTACCACCAAACACCACCACAAATGAAAGTGTTCTTATTCTTCTTCTTTCATCTTTGTTCTTTGTTCGTCTTCCTTATTTCTTCCTTCAAGAACACCCCACCAAGCAATATCAAACCCCCCCCCCACCAAGGACACCTATATTCAGGTCATTGTGCCCTCCATCGTGGGCTAGGGCACGATGGAGGGCACGATTAAAAAATTCCTGGAGAGCATCGTGTCCTAGCTCACGATGGAGGGCACGATGACGTGAATATAGGTGCCCTTGGTGGGGGGGGGAGGTGGGTTTTGGTATTTGGTGGTGCTTGATGGTGGTGTTCTTGAAGGAAGAAAGAAGGAAGTAGAATAAAGATGAAAGACGAAGAAAGAAGGAAGTAGAATAAAGATGAAAGAAGAAGGAAGAAGAACAAAGAAGAAGAACAAAAAAAAGGAAGGTTAATGGAGGTTGTGGGATGGTGATGGTGGTGGTGTGAAAAAGAAGAAGAAAAGAAGATGAAGAACATTGGTGGTGGTGTGAAAAAGAAGATGAAGAACATTGAGGAAGATGAGGTAGAAGAGATAGGGGCAATTTAATATATTCATGGGACAGGAGAGTAGAGAAATCAAAAAAACTAGCCGTTTGTACACAGTCCAGCCTGTGCGAATTCATTTATTATATTTATAATATATGCTTTTTTAAATTAATTTTTACATAAATATATTATGATAAAACATTATTATTTGTCAATTTCAAAAATACATATGCATGGTAGAATCACTGAATAGATATGCACTTTTATGTAACTATTTAAATCCTAGTAACTAAGCTTAGATAATTTAATGAATAAATATTAAAAGATTATGTACAAAATATATTGAGATGCTTCATTCCTACAAATATGGAGATCATGGGGCTTCATTTGTAATAACTAATTCACCCTTGGTGGATTATATATAGGATAGATTAGCAAGAGGGGCAAAAATTAAAAAAAGATGAGAAAAGGGGGTATTCTTCCAATTTTCTCCTAAAACTGGTAATAAAGTGCAAATTTATATAATCAAGCAAAACTATAGTGGTAGGAACAATAATTGAGGCTTAAATTCTTATATCACCCATCACCCGAACTTTTATCAACTAGTCGAGTTGTCCCTCCAACTTTCCAGTTCGAGTTTATGGTCAATTTGAATTCTTTTTCTATTATAATATAATCGAACAAGAAAATTTACGGATTAAATTTATCAGTTGAACCAAGTTAAAAAACGAAAAGAGTTTAAGCCACAGTTAAGTACAAAGTTAAAGTAGAGTTAATCGAATAACCTAACAAAAAAGGTTGAAGACTCAAAACTCAACTCATGGTTAATTGTCGAAAAGAAAAAGATAAAGTACAAAAGGTGAAAACGACTTGCAAAAACTCATTTTATGTTTTGGACTTTTTGTTGGTGGTATTACCTCCCCTACTCTTATATAAATTGTGACTGAAAAAACAACACAAGATCATCACTCTGCTTTCAATCTTCATATATTTCTTACAAAACAAAACAAATTATTTTTAATGAATTCAGATTATGGAATACCAAGAGAGCTTTCTCATCTGCAAAAGCTTCGATCTTTATACCAACCTCAACTTCCTCCATGTCTTCAGGTTAGTGGGCTTTGAATTTCTTGATGAATTTATTTGATGTTTCATGTATCATGCAGTTTGTGAATTTTTTATTATGTTGGTTTTTTTGAAGATTAGGTTTTTTATGCATTAGATAGTTCTTTTAATAGGAGTAATATTTATCGTTTAATTTATTGTGAATTTATTTTGATGTCTATTTTGCAATTTGCAAAATTGGAATTTAACGCATTACATGGATGGTTCATGGTTGGATATTTGTAATATATTGTAGTATGTTCTTTGATTTTATTGTTGAAATATATGAAGTTTTAATTCAGAAGCTCTTTCACTGTTGTAAAGACGTTTCATAAAATAATTATTTTTTGATATATCATATTCTTATAATTAAATGCAGTTCAGCTTATGCACTATCTCCATCCCAATTTATTTGTTTAGTTTTTCTAAAATGAAAGTATTAAAATTGGTTCTAATTTAATTTAAAATTATGGATGAAAAAGGGAGTAATGTAAAACGAATTTTAATTTTTCTAAAGTTTTTGTGCAAAAGTAGAGTGGACAAACAAAATGTGATAAAGGGAATACAATAATTTCAACTATCAACATCATCATTTGCAATTTTCAACAGTCTACATTATCTTCTCTCTCTTCCACATAATTATTTAACACCTATTCAAATTTTAGAGTTTGGCTTTAGGATGCTAAGGAAATTCCTTAGCGTTGGGTACTAAATTGATCTACGATGATTTGTTTAACGGTTTTTCTAAAATGTGCCCTTAGGGCACAGGTTAAGAAACTAATAAGGAAGCAAAATTGATAATTAATTGCATCTCAAATTTGAATGTTGCCTTATATGCTTACGAATGTTAAATTATATTACCATATTTAGTGTTTAACATGTGCCCTTAGGGCACATTTTAGAAAGACCGTTTGTTTAATACTTCATCTGTCCTTAAATGATTGGTACATTTCAATTTTTCATGGTCAACAAAATAAGATTCAAACATAAATATCTCTTATTCTACATATGAAAGAATTATAGAAAGTTGATAGTTTAAAAATATATATTGAGACGAATCTAACAAGATATCATATGACTATATTATTTCTTATTGGTTAATGAGAATTATTGATCAAATTTTTTAAAATTTGAACATGTAATGTCAAAATGTATCAATCATTTAGGGACGGATGAAGTAATATTTAATGCACTTCCAACTCATCACTCGTTACACCACCTCTTTTATATCATTTTGTACATTAGTTATGTTTTTATTTTTGTATAAACTTATAATACATAATTATCATTTATAATACACTAAAAACAATTTATACTTATAATCAATTTTTTTTTAATTACAATATAATAAACACGAAAACATAAAGGACTTTGAGATAAAAATGTTGAGGAATTAATAAAAGAGTTAATGAAAGATAATTGGATAATTATATCGAAAAAGACAAAAAAAAATAAAATTTGAATCAAGTTTCTATTTATAGAGTAGGAAAAAATGACGACTTTTAGTATAATTTATTTTTAGAAAAAAAGTTAATTTAATATAAAATTATTGATTTCAAATAATTGAAATGGCTTAGAATATATAAAAGTTACTACCAATAAGACCATGTACAATTGTTATTTTTATTGAACATCCAATCTCAACATTCGACATCATATTCTCTTTCTTCCACCTAATAATTCAGCACATATTCAATTTTTACACCTTATAATGATTTTGTTTAATAAAACTTAATACTCTTCTAACTCATCATCTTATATCCCACCATTTTTATATTTAATTTGCAATACGACAAACAAAAAGATTATTGTTAAAGCAAGAAATTATTCAAACAATCATTTGGAATTCAATTTTCTATTTTAGTTATATTTTTTATTTTTATCGTTTACATAAATAATTATTATTATCGTTTATATTGAAAAAATACTTCACATTATAATTTATCTTTTTGAAATAGTACAGAAACAATACATTTTGATATAATTTCCATTTTAAAAAAATAATTTGATATAAATTAATTGATATAAATAACAACATCCAATAAAAAATTGCCACATACCTCATTTAATCCTCACTACATACCTCCCCTTTTTCCCATGCGGGTCCCCCAACAATTTTCTACTCCCTCCGTCCCTAAATGATTGTCACATTTGACTTTTGGTGGTCAATAAAACACGATTTAAAATACAAATATCTGTTATTCTAAATGCAAAAAAATTATAATAAGTTGATATTTCAAAAATATATATTGAGACGAATCTAACGAGGTCCCACAAGACTATATTATTTCTTTTCGTTTAGTGAGAATTCGTGATCAAATTTTGTTGTAATTGACCACAAAAGTCAAAATGTGACAATCTTTTAGGGACGGAGGGAGTATTGACTTTTGTCCCAAGTGGTCCCCTACTCTTTAACAATTCAACAGTTGAGAATTCTCCAAAATGTTGAATCCAGGTGTATTAAACACCTTCTTTACTCACTCCGTTGTGTGGATTTAACGGTGGAAATTTTACTCACGTCAGCACCCTGTCCTACTTCCTTATCCCACCAAATCAGATAGCGCCACCTACCATATGTTAGGTTCCTTTTGGCAATATTTCAATATAACCGGTCAACTTTTAGTTAGCGACCCAATCTATTATTGGAGATTTTGAGTTGGAGTTCTGGTAATACATTTTAATAAAAACTAATGTCTTCGTCCATGTCGCAGTGTAGATTTCACCCTCCATGTTAGTGTAGAATTTATTTTTAGTATGATATCGTTTAACAAAAGAAAATTTAACAACATACTACACGATACACGCTGATTTAGTAGTTGAATCTTCTTTTTTTAAAACACACCATAGTAAATGATCTTACATTTACAATTTACACTAGGAAATAATTAAAAAATAATTCATTTTTTATCTTTCCTTCATCTCAGAGTCTCACTAATATATATGTCAATACATACAATTTTAGAAACAAACATGTACTTTTTTAAGAAGAAGTTAAGAGTGAGTTCTTTTCCATTTTCAGGGCAGTGGTGTCCGCGTGGAGTTTGGGGATGCAACCACTGCTGCAGACCCATCTGATGACCACACCATTAGTCGTGCCTTCCCCTTCACTTACGGACAACGCCTAGTCTTCTTCGTCGGGACTAATGCTAAGGTTACTGATGCTCAGATTATCACTCAACATCCTGCAATCAGGTATTCATTTCACCAATTACATGGTGATCATTTTAATGTCGTACCTTGTTTTGCTGAGATAATGTAATATGTTCTAACCATGCATTGTGAAGTATGTAATATGTTCTGGTTTTGTCTTTAGGGTGGGGGTAGTATTCTGTGGTAGACAATCTCCAGGAGGACATAATGTCGTCTGGGGTCTTCATGATGCTCTCAAGATTCACAATAAGAACAACGCATTGTTAGGCTTTTTGGGTAAGCGCTATATGATTCAGCCGATTTGGCCATTGATCACCCTTTCTCGCTAGAAATGCATTATTAACGATCAAATGCTTTTACAATTTAGGTGACCTTTTTTTTAACTATTCTCGAACTCTTTATTTGGTGAAGTTGTTGTATTGCGAGATTTCGTTTATTTGTACAATCAGGTGGTTCTGAAGGACTCTTTGCCCAGAAAACTCTTGAAATCACCAATGACGTTCTAGCAACTTACAAAAATCAAGGTAATTTTCAACTTCGACAAATTATTCTTGATCATTCTAGTACGCTCAACTAATTATGTTTACATTACAACTAAGGTGGTTATGATTTGCTCGGACGTACAAAAGATCAAATTAGAACAACAGAACAAGTGAAAGCTGCAATGGCTGCTTGCACAACGTTGAAGTTGGATGGCTTAGTTATTATTGGAGGTACCTATGATGCAAATTGATTGAAGTATGACGAAAATAACTCATGATATTCCGTTGTCTTAAGACATATTTTGTCCTTTTACAGGGGCGACGTCCAACACAGATGCAGCTCAGCTTGCAGAAACTTTTGCTGCAGAGAAGTGTCCAACTAAGGTAGCTCGAGACCATGTTTTGCATTTGCAAATAAATTTTCTCCATATCAACTTCTTCTTGCTCCCCTAAAACAAGTTAACTGACTATTTGGTAATCGCAGGTGGTTGGAGTTCCTGTTACTTTGAATGGAGATCTCAAGAACCAGTTTGTTGAGACAAATGTTGGTTTTGACACGATATGTAAGGTATGCATCAAAATTACATGGTTTGGAAGTCTTTAAAGACGACTCATGCCACCTCTCTTTTCGTTGTACGTCATTGAAGTTGAGGTTCTAGACATTTATCTCTGTTTGTGAATTTTGGAACGATTGATCTATTGACAACTGCAAACTCTGTAGTGCAGGTCAACTCTCAGCTCATTAGCAATGTATGTACCGATGCACTCTCAGCAGAGAAGGTAAATTTGACCTTGAAATTCTGTATATGGTGTTCCTGTTTCTTCCATTTGAAAAGATAACTTATATCCAACTTCATTTATTTTGGTAAATACCAATCGTGTACTACGCCACAGCAGAAGTAGTTGTAGCCAACCGGCTTCGCATTCATATGAGTGTTTTGATTATCCTGTTTCGATCATTGTGCTCAATATAATACTAAATCCTTGTTATATTTAGTATTACTTCTTCGTCCGACTCATGGGCCAAAAGCACTCCCACGTTGCCCTTGAATGTGCTCTCCAGTCACATCCCAATATGGTATGTTTTAGTATCAGTGATACCTTGTACTTACGCCTCTTCGTATTTTTACACCTTCACTAAATCGATCTCATACTCCTGCAGGTCATTCTTGGTGAAGAGGTGGCAGCTTCAAAACTTACTCTTTTTGACATAACAAAGAAAATTTGTGATGCAGTTCAAGCCAGAGCAGAGCAAGGTAAGATTTCTCTTCCTTTTTGTTTCTTCGCCAAGCGTCTAAATGAAAATATCATATTGTTTCGAATGGCTGACTGCGTATACTATGTCTCGTTTTTGCTTTTTACTTAATTAGACAAGAATCATGGTGTTATCCTACTGCCAGAGGGGCTCATTGAAAGTATCCCTGAAGTATACGCTTTACTGAAGGTAGAGACTTTGTACCCAAGCATCCTTTAGCGCTATACCTTAGAGTCGTTTGTCTCTACTCTTTGTGACTTTAGAGTTTATTTGTTTGACGTTTGTAGTGGTTTCTTGCTTATGTGGTCTTATATCCATGCTTCAGGAAATCCACAGCCTACTTAAGCACGGTGTTTCTGTTGACAATATATCTTCCCAACTTTCGCCATCGGCTTCTACCTTATTTGACTTCTTCCCGCTATTTATTAGGAAGCAGGTATGCTATTTTATATTTTCATATGTCATTAATTTAGTGACTCGACTTTCTCATTATAAAGTACGCCGTAACAGCTCGTCCTACAACCTGGATCAGATGATTCTGCGCAGTTATCTCAGGTAATTGACCTTTTATATATGTATTACTCGATTTCACTTTGGTAATAAGTTGCATGACTTTGTTTGTCATTTGCTTCTCAGATTGAGACCGAGAAACTTTTGGCTCATCTTGTACAAACAGAAATTAACAAGAGATTGGTAAGCCAAAACTGTCTGCATCTTCATTATTATATAATATCCAGAGTGTGTTCATGCATCGCACCATAAGTACTACTATATCTCATCTTGTTTGCAAGATTCATGTTTTTTGTATAAAAAAAATACAATTTGGAATTCCCATTGAAATAAACAATAGTGTACGATAGTCAGGACAGTATAGAGTTTCGGAATTTTTTTCTTCTTCTTCTTTTACTTATTACGTATTTTGGCAATAGTATTACTTGAGAAGGAAACGGAGATGCCAAATATAGTTAAAAGTGCCTTATAATTGACAACACAAAAAAATAACACACAAAAAGGATAGGAGGGAATATGTACAGGCCATGTTTCGTTTGGTGGAGGAACAACGAGATGGAAAAAAATTGAGAAAAAAATGTATATGGATGGAACTTTTGAAGATTCATCGGTAACATTTATAATTTAATCCTCCCTTCTCCCATTTTATCGACCATTCTGTTGCAGAACCAATAACTTTGGCACACTCGGCATACAAAACTAGTTGGTTATGTATATTAGTTTCTTCTATAGTGAGTTTAAATTTTATCTTATCCTGTTTTCAAATGGTTTGCAGAAAGAAGGTACTTACAAGGGCAAGAAATTTAATGCGATCTGTCACTTTTTTGGTTATCAAGCTCGTGGATCATTGCCATCGAAATTTGATTGTGATTACGCCTATGTATGTGTCAGTGGTGACAAAATGCTTCAAAATTTTCCTTATTTGTTATCTAATCCACTGAATGTGTAAATCTTTCATCCTTGTCAGGTTCTTGGTCACATCTGTTACCATGTTCTCGCAGCTGGTTTGAATGGGTATATGGCAACAGTGACCAATATAAAGAACCCCGTGAACGAGTGGCGCTGTGGCGCTTCGCCCATTTCTGTAGGTTCCACCTTCTTAATCTAAAATACTGTACCAAGTTTTTTAACATTTTTACGATTAAGAGGCAGGAGTTGTTATTTCACTAGTTTAGGGCTTGTATGAATGTATAAATTGACTTGTTTTCCATTTTTCGAATTTAGGCAATGATGACTGTTCATCGCTATGGCCATGGTGTTGGCGTTGTTCCAATTGGAAAGCCTGCTGTCCATCCTGCAACTGTGGACTTGAAAAGCGAAGCTTATGAGTATGTCATTTTCTTGAGAATGTTATTTTAGTAGATTATCATGATTGATGACTCACTCATATCTTATTTCCTCTCATATATCTTTCCTCGTTCCTGGAACATTTCTCCCGGTAGTTAGTAAAGATCCTAATGTCTAGGCGCTAGAGACGTTCTATCTATATTACTACCGATAGAGATTTTTCCTGCATTGGTACTAAATTATCATTGGTCTTTCTACAGCCTGTGGTGTCGAAATGCAAGAAAATTCTTGATGGATGACGTGTACCGGAACCTGGGGCCTCTTCAGTTTGATGGTGCAGGTGCTGACTCGAAGGCAATAACCTTAAGTGTTGAGGATTACATGGGTCGTATTGCAAGAACATCTTGACGAGGTACCCATTTTTCCTCAGGAGGTTCAATATTGCGCGGTTCTTGATATGGTATTACAACTTTATTTTCTTCTACTGTGTACAGGTGCCTACCATTTTGAAGCCAGGATATTCTGAAAGTTGCACTGAGCACCATGGCTTCTGTGACCGGCATTCTTGGTGTGATGTCTGCTCCCGGTGCACACACCGAATTTCAAGAGTAGATAAACCTCCCTACAGATTTTTTCAGTTTTGGCATGATCAAGCCTTGCTTAGATGCTTACCGATTCGATTGGAATAATTTAAAGTACACGAATTTTCGAGTCTTTTCCTCATTTCAAGTTTTGCTCCTGTAACTGTTAACAAACATTAAAAATAAAAAAATAAAGAGAACCAAACCATCTGTATTACTATTCCTGTCGGAACTATTTATCAGTATTTCTGTGTTCTTTTCGTTTCATGAGACCTTGTGTCTTATTGTGTGATCTATCTGGTTTAATCAACTCCCGTTTTTAATATGTCCACATATTCATTAGGCGGATCGACAAAATTTGGCACCCTTCTTTTGTTTTGGCTAACCATAGGGTAAGCTTGAACCGTTTTTAGTGCCCATCTTGTATCAGGAAAGCAACATGAAAGTTCGACTAGAGTTCAGTTCGAAACGTTTGATTCAAACCGAACTCATTGAAGTTCAACTAACCACACTAATAATTGTTTTCAAACAATCAAACCAACAAACTGTTTGAACTATCTAATTGAGCTCGAACTTTCAAGGACAAAAAATATCGAACTAGAAGCTTGACCTTCGATTGTCTATCGAAACGGATCGGACCTAAGAGTCTTACATCCTGCTTGGTTTATTTAAAGATTGGTTATATTTTGGCTGAGCTTCTTAGTATACATTTTTTCCCCCAGCAGACAAGAGTTTGTTGGTTTTGTTTCTTGCTGGTGTTATTAGGTAAGACAAAGCATCAGAATATTCTTGCTTTATAATCCAATGGGCCAAACAAAAAATCCATTGTATTACTGTTATAGTGTTATTGGTCAAATATTATATTTACTGACAAAGTATCCTAGGAGCATATTCTCCCTCAATTGGCTGTCTATTTCATAGAGATTTAAGTTATTAGAAAAGATTTTCTTCCATTTTTAGACATGTATATTTATTTATTGTATCATTAATATATAAAAATATTGATTAAATCAAAATGTAATATATGAGTCGAGACCTAGATGGGTGATGAAATTTTTCTTAAATTCCGGAGCTTCTTTTTCTGGATCTGTTCCGGAATTTCAATTAGAGCATGAAATTTACTTTATTTTTTGAAATTGAAAACACATATAAGTAATATATACACGATTAATCTAACTAAGAATAATCTTTTTTCAATGGTTGTTGGAATTAATTTTTACTGAACAAGATTTTAGTAACTAATCGAGAAAAAATGATAAACAATTTTTTTGAGAAATTCCATAAGAGGTTGATTGTAAAATAAGTTTGTTATGAACTCTAACACATATGATATTGATGACTCTCTCATTTCATGCTTTAATTCAAAATCCGGAACTGTACTGGAGAAACAAGGTCTGAAACTTAAGAAACTTCCATTAATATCACTAAAATTTAATAAATAAATATTATTTTAAAGTTCATTACAAGTTTCCTTTTTTCAAATTATCCAACTAACACTAACAAATGCCTCAATAATATCACTAAAATTTAAAATGAAGTGCACATCCAATCGCTAGACAAAATTATAGGCTTTCGAAACAATTAAAGTTAATTAATATTTTTTATACTTCTCTCGACTAATCAAGTCATCTCTTAAACTTTCGAATAAAAATTTATGATCAATTTTAAGATTCCATTAAATTATTATTCAACCTAAATAAAAAAAGTAGTCCGTACAAAGGTCAAGTACCAAACGACTCGAGAAGACTGATTTGAGTATATACTGGACTTTTTGGTTGGTAATATCGCCTCCTACCACTCCTATTTAAATAGCTGTGACTGAAAAAACAACACAAAATCATCACTCTGCTCTCAAACTTTATATATTTCTTGCAAAACAAGCCAATTATTTTAATGGATTCAGATTTTGGAATTCCAAGAGAGCTTTCTGATCTGCAAAAGCTTCGATCTTTATACCAACCTGAACTTCCTCCTTGTCTTCAGGTTATTGGGTTTTCATTTTTTTGATTTGTTGTTAATTGGTTTGATGTTGCATGTGTGATTCAGTTTTTGGAGGGATTTCTTATGTTGGTTTTGCAAGATTGGTATTTTCATGTATTAGATAGTTAAAGAAAATATATTTGTAGTGTAGAATGTGAATTTATTTTATGTTGCATGTATGATTTAGTTTTTGGATGATTTTTCATGTTGGGTTTTGAAAGATTTGGTATTTATACATTAGATTGATTTTTGGATATATGTGATGTACTATTTTTTGATGTTCTTTCATTTATTGAGTGTTTTTTATGTTGGATTTTGCAAGATTGGATTTTTATGCATTAGATTGATTGTTGGATATTTTTGAAGTTAGAATTATTTGATTTGTTGTAAAGTTATTTGATGGTGCATGTATGATTTAACTTCTGAGTGGATATTGATGTTTATTTGAAAGATTGGACTTTACACATTAGATGGATCATTGGATATTTGTAATGTACTTTTTATATGAAGTGTCGATTCATATGTTTTTTCCTGAGAATAGATCTGATGTTGATAAAAGTGTTAGGTGTCTTGTACCTAAAAAGTCGCCGCTGTAGATGTCCATCTTGGCCATGGGAATACTCTGTGGTTATGTACTAGCTCCATCAAGAGAATATTGTCAACTTTGATTTTAAACGGTCAAATGACTAAATTTTGCTGTCTTAGTTGACATGTAACTTTCATTTGAATCAAAATTACAATGATAATAGTTGAAGATGATCTTTTTTTCATCGAATATACTAGAGTTCAAAATTTTGTCGAATATCAAAAAATTAAAAGTACAATTGTTTTTGAGTTGGAGGCAGTATTTAAATAATCATATTGGAGTTGAGCTTGTTGAGGGCCTGTTTCCACACATAATTTTTTGTGGTTTTTTCCATTTGAGCGGGATCAGATGATCGTGCTCAGCATTTGTTCCTGCATTTGCATATATGCTATTGTATTTGTTTGATTATGAATGCTGTTAAACATCACTGAATGATAAAATTACGAGTATGAGAATTATTAGTGCTGTGATACATTACTAAATAAAATTTATCAAGAAGCAGTCAAGACTGAGTTCCTTTCTATTTTTAGGGAACTGCTGTTCGTGTGGAATTTGGGGATGCAACGACTGCTGCAGACCCATCTGATTACCACACCATTAGTAGGGCCTTCCCTCTCACTTACGGACAACGCCTAGCCCACTTCCTCAGGGCTAATGCTAAGGTTCCCGGTGCTCAAATTATCACTGAACATCCTGCAATCAGGTATTAATTTCACACCTTTGTTGTGGAAACATTTTATTTTTTGAATTATGGTGAGAATTTTAATGCCCTTGTGTACCTTGTTTTGCTGAGATGTAATATGTTCGAAAGATATATCCATGCATTGTGAAGTACGCCAACAGAAGTAAAACTTACTAGCTTCAAGCTCTAATTTTTTTGATTATTTCTCTGTAGGGTGGGAGTAGTTTTCTGTGGTAGACAATCTCCAGGAGGACATAATGTGATCTGGGGTCTTCATGATGCTCTCAAGATTCACAATAAGAACAACACATTGTTAGGTTTTTTGGGTAAGCACTATACAATTTAGCCCAATTTTGGCCCTTGATGACCCTTCCTCTTTGGAGACACATTATTAATTTCGTTGTCACATAAAAAGATTGCTTCATTTGATCACATGCTTTTACAATTTAGGTGACCTTTTTTCGTTTATTTGTACAATCAGGTGGTTCTGAAGGACTCTTTGCCCAAAAAGCTCTTGAAATCACCGATGCTGTTCTGGCAAGTTACAAAAATCAAGGTAAGTTCCAACTTCGACAAACTATTCCTTGATCATTTTGGGTTTTCTCTACACTAAACTAATTTCATATACCTTCCAACTAAGGTGGTTACGATTTGCTCGGACGTACAAAAGATCAAATTAGAACAACAGAACAAGTGAAAGCTGCAATGGCTGCTTGCACAACCTTGAAGTTGGATGGCTTAGTTATTATTGGAGGTACCTACAATGCAAATCTATTTAAAGTATGACGAAATAACTCATGATATTCGGTTGTATTAAGACAGATTTTATCCTTTTTACAGGGGTGACGTCCAACACAGATGCAGCTCAGCTTGCAGAAACTTTTGCTGTAGAAAAGTGTCCAACTAAGGTAACTCAAGACCATGTTATGCATTTGCAAATGGATTTTCCCCATATCAACTTCTTCTTGCTCCCCTTAAACAAGTTATCTGACTATTTAGTAATCAGGTGGTTGGTGTTCCTGTTACTTTAAATGGAGATCTCAAGAACCAATTTGTTGAGACAAATGTTGGTTTTGACACGATATGTAAGGTACGGATTAAAGATACATGGTAGGACGCACATAAAGTCACATGATATGCATTTATTATCTTGTTTGGAAGTCTTTAAAGACAACTCATGCAACCTCTTAGCGTCATTGCAACTGAGGTTCTATAGGCCATGATATATTAGTTGGTAGTTGTGGTGTCCTTGAGTTGTTCATAGATATGATGATTGAGTGATTTTCTAATTTTTTTTTTTTGTTTTCCTGCTCACAACTTCTTAACAAAGGCATGTGTATCTTCTCGGCAACTTATTCCATCTGTGCATGAACTTGCCCTGTTTGTTCTTGGAGTGCCATACTAGCTACATGTTCTATTATTATTCGAAGTTATAATTACTAGCTAGACATTCTCCCTCTCTCTCTCTCTGTGAATTTTGGAACAATTTGATCTATTGACAACTAGAAATTCTGTAATGCAGGTCAACTCTCAGCTCATTAGTAATGTATGTACTGATGCACTTTCAGCAGAGAAGGTAAATTTGTAGAACTTCTGTGTAACATTTGAAAAGATAACTTATATCCAACTTGATTTATTCTGGTAAATACCAGTTGTGTGACTATTCCACGACAGAAGTTGTTACAGCCAACTGGATTTGCATTCACATTAGTGTTTTGGTTATCTTGTTTCGACCATATTGCTCAATATGAGACTAAATCCTTGTTATGTTTTAGTATTACTACTTCATCCGACTCATGGGCCGAAAGCACTCGCACGTTGCCCTTGAATGTACTCTCCAGTCACATCCAAATATGGTATGTTCTGGTATCTGTGTTTCCTTTTTCTTCCGCCTTATCGTAGTTTCACCTTCACTAAATCAATCTCGTAATCCTGCAGGTCATTCTTGGTGAAGAGGTCTCAGCTTCAAAACTTACTCTTTTTGACATTACAAAGAAAATTTGTGATGCAGTTCAAGCCAGGGCAGAGCAAGGTAAGATTTCCTCTTCTTTTTTGTTTGTTCCCCATGCATCGAAATGAAAATATCATATCATTTCCATTGGCTGACTAGGTATACTCTCTCGTTTTTGCTTTTTACTTAATTAGACAAGTATCATGGTGTTATCCTACTGCCAGAGGGGCTCATTGAAAGCATCCCTGAAGTATATGCTTTACTGAAGGTAAAATTTTTTGTACCTATCCATCTTCCTTATTTTCCATGCCCTCTAGTTTAGAACCCCTTCCACTAACTGTAGAAGTTCAGACCTGATTAATGAAGTATGATAAAAACCAGCACAGACAAAATAAGCTCAAAGACTTCTCCAATAGATCATTTTAGTGTCAATGCGTTTGTATATGTTCTTTTTTACAACCTTTAACTGTAAATAAAGGGCTAACAAATAACATACCTGCAGCGCTATACCTTAAATCAGTTTGTCTGTACTTTTAGTGACTTCTGAGTTTTTTATTTGAAGTTTCTAGTGCTTTCTTGCTTATGCGGTCTAATATCCATGCTTCAGGAAATCCACAGCCTACTTAAGCAGGGTGTTTCTGCTGACAACATATCTTCCCAACTGTCGCCATGGGCTTCTGCCTTATTTGACTTCTTGCCTCTATTTATTAGAAAGCAGGTATGCTATTTTATGTTTTCAGTTTCATATTTCATTGATTTATTTGCTTGACTTTGTCCTTATAAAGTATGCTATAACAGCTCCTCCTACACCCTGAATCAGATGATTCTGCACAGTTGTCTCAGGTAATTGACCTTTCATATTTGTATTTCTCTATTTCACTTAGATAATAAGTTGCATGACTTCGTTTGTCATTTCTTCTCAGATTGAGACTGAGAAACTTCTGGCTCATCTCGTAGAAACAGAAATTAACAAGAGATTGGTAAGCTAAAACTGCCTGCATCTGCATTACGATATCATATTCAAAGTATCTTCATGCATCTCAATTCTCACCATAAGTACTAGAGTACTGTATATAAGTTCTGTCTCATCTCGTTTGCAGGATTTTTCTTTTTTTTTGTATAAAAAGTGCAATTTGGAATTCGCTTTGAAACAAATAATGGTGCATGATAGCCAATACAGTATACAATTTCGGAATTTGTATTTTTTTTTTCCTTCTTATTACATATTTTGGAAATAGTATTACTTGGGAGGGAAATGAAGATGCCAAATGTAGTTGAATATGCCTTATAATTGACAACACAGACTCATAAAAAGGATAGAAGGGATAGTATGGGGCATCCATGGTTTGGTGGAAGGACAACGAGAGGGGAAAAAAATTGAGATCTACATTAGGATGGAATTTGTGAAGATCTATTAGTAACATAGTTTAATCCTCCCCCCATTTTATCAAACATTCTGTTGCCGAAATAATAACTTCGGCGCACTTGGCCTAGGAAACTAGTTGGTTATGTATATTAGTTTCTGTTGGTGCTTTTGTTGTACACAATACTTTGACACATATGTATCTTTCTCCATTGTAAAAGTAATGATGGGTATTGGAGTTTAATTTTTTTTTAATTACTCTGTTTTCTTCATGGTTTACAGAAAGAAGGTACTTACAAGGGAAAGAAATTCAATGCAATCTGTCACTTTTTTGGTTATCAAGCTCGTGGATCATTGCCGTCGAAATTTGATTGTGATTATGCCTATGTATGTGCCATTGGTGATCAATGCTTCAAAATTTTCCTTACCTGTTGTCTAATAGACTACATATGTAAATATTTCATCCTTGTCAGGTTCTTGGTCACATCTGTTACCACGTTCTGGCAGCTGGCTTGAACGGGTATATGGCGACAGTGACGAATTTAAAGAACCCAGTGAACAAGTGGCGCTGTGGCGCTTCACCCATTTCTGTAGGTTCCTTACTGACCAAGTTTTTAACTATTTTACCATCAAAAGGCATTAGTTCTTATTACACTACTTTTGTGCTGGTGAATTTTTATGAAGGTGTATAAATTGACTTGTTTTCCACTTCTCTGTTTTAGGCAATGATGACTGTTCATCGCTATGGCCATGGTGCTGGCGTTGTTTCTATTGGAAAGCCTGCCGTCCATCCTGCAACTGTGGACTTGAGAAGCAAATCTTATGAGTATGTCACTTTCTTGATAATGTTCTTCTAGTACATTAGCATGATTGATTACTCACTCATATCTTATTTCCCTCTCATATATCTTTCCTCGTTTCTGGAACATTTCTCCCTGTACTTAATGAGATCCTAATATCTAGATGCTAGAGACATTCATACTAAATTGTCATCGGTCTTTCTACAGCCTGTTGTGTCAAAATGAAAGAAAATTCTTGTTGGATGACGTATATAGAAACCCGGGGCCTCTTCAGTTTGATGGTGCAGGTGCCGACTCCAAGGCAATAACCTTGAGTGTTGAAGACCAAGATTACATGGGTCGTATCAAGAAATTGCAAGAATATCTTGACAAGGTGCCCATATTTCCATTTATATGAAAACTTCAGATTAAATATAACAATGCAGAAAGTATAAATATTGTGTGGTTGTTGAAATAGCGTTTGAATTTATTTTCTTCTACTGTGTATAGGTGCGTACCATTGTAAAGCCAGGATGTTCTCAGGATGTCCTGAAAGTTGCACTGAGCGCCATGGCTTCTGTGACCGACATTCTTGGTGTGATGTCTGCTCCTGGCGCACACACCCAATTTCAAGAGTAGATAAGCTCTGTACATTTCCCCCCCCCCCCCAGTGTTGGCATGATCAAGCCTTGATTAGATGCCTAACGGCCCGATTGGAATAATTTTAAGTACTTGAAGGTTTTTAGTCTTTTCCTCATTTGAAGTTTTGCTCTTGTAACTGATAACATTAGTTTCTGAATTGAGACCTAAGAGAGTGTTCTTTTGTTACAAACACATTGCCATGTATCAATCAAAAGAAGCATCATGTATTTACAAATCATAGTCATACATGAAACAAAAAGGAGTATAATAATTCAGCATTCTTAAAAAAATCAGAAACATTGAAAAAATCAAACGAATGACATAGCTAAAGCAAACTAAGTCATGGGTTACTAAATAGGGATAATTATATGAATACGACTTCACCAATCTGCCCCGTGATAGGGTCATCACGAAAGAAATTACAAGACGATAAAATCCAAAAATAAAGAGAACCAAACCATCTCCTCCAATTTCTTCATATGGAGTTTTTCGTTTTCACCAACCAACTGTTAAAAAAAACAATGTAGTCAATAAAAATATTTGCTTGCATATAGTTTTAATGATTTGCATGAGTGAAAAAGATACCTCCATCAATTTTGTAAGCAGTTCAGATTTTTCCTTGTTCTTTTCATTGTAGGTTTCAAGAACTTCTCTGTACTCTTTTTCCTGCAAGAGAATTTAAGAGAATTCGACGTTGAATCGATGCTTGAAGTTCTTAATGAGCAGCGACAAATAAATTTCTATATTTATAGTGGACGCCAATAATTTTATTGCAAAACAGTTGTTAAAATGATTCGAACTGTTAATAATAAAACTATATTAGACCTATTGGTAGCATTTTGATCCTCGAGTTACTACATGTGTATTTCAAAAGAAACCATATGAAGCAGAAGCAATTCAAGTTTTAGATGAGTTTCGAATCAGAATCTTTTAGTTAGCAAGAGTCTTTTAAATTTGACTGTTCGATTTACTCTAAAAGTTAATTACCTTCTTTATGCAGCTTTGACCCAATGCTTTGATGTCTCTATTAACCAGATCAACTCTTTTGCGAACAAGGGAAACTTCTTTCCTCATTGGATCTTCAAGACCTTCAAGTTCCTAATTAACATGATACTATTTAATAACTACATTAGCTTCGTGATAAGTGTTCATATGTTACTCTGCCTCCATTTCAAATTAGTGTGTTTTATTTTTCTTACAAAAATTTAGTAATAGAATTACTTTTTAGTTATATTATAAAACGTAAAAATAGTATCACAATAATAGAAACATTAGTCATATGATAAAGTAGTATCGCGTTACTCCTTAGATTTAACTCGACTCACGTACGAAACTATTTGGATATTTTACCTGCCGAATGACGGCCAACCTCTTTGTTTCTTCCTCAACTCTGCCTAATTGAAGATACACCCTCTCCCTAACTAGACTCTTCTTCTTCTCAATCTCCTCCTCCTTCTGCCGAAACGTCGAAAGAGCTGATCTTGTCATCTCCTCTTCCTTGTCATCATTCAATGGAGCACTTGCATTGTTGTTACTAAGCATTCCTGAGCTGATATCAACACGGATGGACCAGACAAGCTTTCCGGCAACAACACATAGAGATTCAGTGTCAACAGCCCTGCTCTCCCTGCAATGTTGACAACTTACTGTCAGATTTTCTCCATCAAGAAAATTCTCCAAGTATTTTATGGATGAGTGAATTTGAACACATTATCAAATTTCACAACTCCTGCACATTCACAGACACGCGGAAGGTGCATCTCATATCTAGCCAGTAGAACCGAAAACTTAACCCATAAAAAACTATATTCCTCAAATAAATCAAGATAAAAGATTCACTATCATGTAAAGGTCTGGTCTGTCCAATATAAATATCAGCTCGTTTACTATTCTCTCCACTTTTTTTGGCACACTAATGAATACTGAGAAGATAAACTTCATTAAAGTCCCAAACTTAAACTCAGAAATACTATCAGAATCAAAGCGAAAAAAGAGATAAGGACCTTAAGCCACGGTCTAATATGCGTGCCAGTTCAACAGAAGATTCTCCCGGACAGCCAACCTCAAATGAAGGATCGACCATAGGAGAGAAAATTCAGTATAAATTGCTAGAGTCCCTTCATTTGGCCGGTCCCTGAAAGGCTGCACGAGTTGTGCAGTCACAAACCCCATCACATATTCACATGAGTCTGTCCTAGCTGCACCTCTGATGAGCCATCTACTCTGAAGAATAGATAATAGAGAGCAAATCCAAGCAATTAATTTCTAAAAAAGCTATTGGAATGATGGAATCAGCCTACACTTAGAAGCCAATCATCACACACAAAAGTAAATGCATCTCTAGAATACTTGCAGCATGCAGCAAGCCTTGCGTCCATTATATGCACACATCCCCCCACCCCAACATCTCAATAACACAAACACGAGAAGCTACAGCTATAAGCAAAATATGCAAGAAATTCTTTGACGTCAAAATAAACTAGATCACAAGTGCTTAATCCAGAGCTTTCGCTAGGACATTGAAACTACTGAGTACTAAAGGAACGGAGCCACCAATCGTTTGATTCTTAAACCGTTTAAAGCATAACATGTCCCCTCGATAGACCTAATACCAAGCTAAATATGTAAGGAAAAACTTAACAATTCTACAACAAATTACATAATTAACTCAGAACACATTATCCAATCTTTTAGTAGCTACGATTTGGTTCTGGACTTTTTTTTAACAACACATCAAACCCCATATCAACCATACTAAGCATGTAAGATGACACCTAACAGTTCTGTAACAAATCATATAACCAACATACAAACCTTGTTTCTTGTCAAGGTTTACATTCACTTCCATTCGCGACGCTTATCGCCTGTTTCATTGAGGGTGAGAGATAATGGAAAGGATAGAACCTTAAAGAGGACATCACTTTTAGAATTCCTCATCCATTGCTCATTGCATTTGCTACTTTCATTCCTCCCCAATAAAGTGCTCCGGTAAAGAGCTATTATGTGGTTGATCATTTAGCATACGTTGTGTTCCAAAGCTTCGTCCAATGAATACTCGGTATCAGGTCTGTAACCCCCACTTCTCATATCTGCTGTAAGAAAATCCAGGTTTTCATATATGTCCTCACACTTAGGATGAGCTTTATCCGAGACAAGAAACATATGTACTTCGGACAGTAACTCAATCCAACTGCATCCAGGCTCCTTTTTAAGCCGACAATGCCGCAGTATTTTCCTCAAATTCAACACCTCATCCCACATTCCAGCATTTGCGTAAGTGTTGGATAGAAGGATATACGATGAGGAGTCTTGAGGATCCAACTGCATCAGGTGAGTGGCTGCGACTTCTGCTACTTCAACATTCCCCTGCATCTTGCAGTTGCTGAGAAGTGTTCTCCAAATTACATCATCAGCCTCAAAAGGCATATCCTGAATGAGCTTCAAAGCATCAGAGACGCGGGCACACCTACCGAGTAAATCAACCAGACATGAGTAGTGCTCCAGTTTAGGATCTAAGCCGTAGTCCAATTGCATCGATTTGAAGTAACACATTCCTTCCTCAACAAGCCCCATATGTGCACAAGCTCGAAGGACTGCCACAAAAGTTGCATGATTTGGTTTCACATTCTCAACTTTCATTTTTTCAAAAACCTTTAGAGCCTCTTCTCCAAGACCATGCTGAGCATATCCGCAGACCATGGCATTCCATGTCACAAAATCTCGACTGCGTGAATTTTCAAACAGCAGTTGGGAATCTCGCAGCATCCCACACTTCGCGTACATGTCTACAAGAGTGCTGGTTATGTATCCATCGTACTGCAAATCTTGCTTAATGATCTGGGCATGAATTTGCTTTCCAAGTTCTACAGTCGCCAGATTAGCACAAGTATCAAGAACTGTTGCATATGTGAAGTTATCAGGCATTACTCCCTTCTCCAGCATTCTTGAGAAGAACTTTTGAGCTTCCTCACTCTGTTCATTTGATGAGAAACCGGAAATGATAGCATTCCATGAAACCATTGTGTTTTCTGTCAATCTTGTGTGGAGCTTCTCTGCCTCATCCATCTTGTCACATTTGCAGTACATATCCACAAGAGCAGTTCCAACAAACATCTCTGTACCCATCCCAGATTTAATGATTCTGTTATGAATGCAAAGGCCGCTTTCTAGAGCTTGTTGACCTGCACAGGATTTCAAGACACTGCCGTAGGTGAACTCGTCGGGTTCGAATCTCAACTGGAGCATCCGAGAATACAGAAAAAGTGTTTCTTCATCGGCTCCATTCTGCTCATAAGCTGCAATGATGGCGTTCCAAGAAACAGCATCTCTAATCTTCATTGCATCAAAGACAGCACGAGCTTCTTCCAGTCCTCCGCATTTTCCATACATGTCCATAATGGCGTTGGCCACACAAACATCTAAAGTGTAAGGAGTTTTGATTGCTAAACCATGTATCTGACTTCCCTGCAGACGGCCTTTAATTACTGCACAAGCACTAAATGCACCTGATAGGCTTATTTCATTAAAACCAATATCAGATTTCAACAACCTCCTAAAAATTTTCAGAGCATCAAATCCACGGTCAGCTCTGGCATACCCTACAATTAAGGCATTATGAGATTGTAAATTACGTCTGGGGAACATCTTAAACAACTTATCAGCATCAGTCAAATTGCCACATTTAGCATACATATCTAAAATGGCAGTTCCAACTATGACATCATATCCAAAATTAGTCTTCAACGCATGGCAATGTAGTTGAGAACCGAATTTTGATTCACACAGCGCAGCACATGCCCTTAAAACACTAGCATAAGTCGACTGACCGACCCCAACTCCCTCCATCTGCATCTCCTTAAACAACTCTATTCCACTAACAAGCTCACCGTTCTGAACACAACTTGCAATCAATGCACTCCACGAAACCCAATTCTTCTCTACCATTTCATCAAAGAAATAAAATGAACTATCTAATCTCCTACACTTTCCATACATATTCACAATGGCACTCGCAGTAACGATATCTAAGTTTAACCCCATCTTCACAGACATCCCATGAAGCTGCACGCCCAAAGCTTCATCCTCCAACCCGGCACACGCTTTCAACACAATAGAAAATGTGGCCCTGTCATAACAAATACCTTCTCTCCACATTCTTACAAAAATTCCTATTGATTCCCGAAAGTAATTATTCTGCAAAAACCCAGAAATCACAGAATTCCAAGATATGACATCCCTCTCAGGCATTGCATCAAATATCATTTCAGCCATACCCATATCCCCATAACTAGAAAACCCAAAAATCATTGCATTGAACGACACAGTATCACACAAGGGCATATGATCAAACACCTTAACAGCGTCACCGAAAGACGAACATTTTATGTACATCTGTATTAAGCAATTGTTGACAAAAATTGTGGGTTGAAACCCAGATGTGATCATCAAGGCGTGGGCTTGTTGGCCTTTGTTGAAAGTTTTATTAGATGAGCATTCTTGAAATAAATGGGAAAATGTTCTCTTGTAATTAGAAAGTGTTTCATTTTCAGACAGTATAACTAAAGAGGATGTAGTAAAACGAAGTACAAGATTGCTCTTGAATTGTGGAAAATGTAAGAATTTAGTGAACTGGAATATTGCATTCATCTTTGAGGCTGTATAACTTTCTACAGCCTGTTGTGTTGCTTCTGTTTCTTGATGGTGTTATCAAGATTTTTTGGTTTATAACCAAAAAGTAATCTATTGTGTTGGTTCATAGAGATTTACATTATTGAAAAAAGATTTTATTTAGTTTTTTTTTTTTTTTTTTTTTTTTTGATAATTCAAGGATATATTAATATGAAAAGCAGTTTACATGATTGTCTAGTGTTTAGGTGCAAACTATAAGCTAAGTACATACAATCCAAACAGTAACTACGTATTTAGGTCTTCAAATTTGCCTGATGACACAAAATTGGACCTAATCATGCTATTAGTGATTTGCTGATGGTAATGAACTACCGAACTTGGCTGGATGTATATTGACGTTGTGCTATTAACATGATCTGCCAAGAAATTCTTCCATGATGAACTGGTGCTCAAGCGTTTAAGTAAGCTAGATAGAACCTGTGAAAAGAACATGTCAATAAGAAGATATATGCATTGTGTGTGCATGTCATGACTGTTGTATGTGAGGAGACTATATATAATGCCTTGGTAGAGGTGGAGTTGATAATTGGTGTTTATATCCGTATGTAAGGGTTGTATAAGTATGTAGTCTTCATAGTATGGTGTTTATATTTCGTTTTTAGACTGGTATATTTATTTACATTATTGTGTAGTTAATATAAAAATATTGAATAAATTAAAACTATAATATAGGATGTCGAGACTTAGGTTGATGAGCTTTTTCTTTTGACTTATTTTTTTTGGCCCCCTAAACTACCTATAAGCTTGTGAGGGGTTCCCTAAACTTTGCTTGTTTTTAAGATAGGGTCCAAACTATCGTTTTTTTCAATTTACTCATTATATTTTTTCTCCAAAAAGTTATATTGAGATAAGGCAAAATTGGAAAAACATATATTAGTTTAAAAATTGAGACCTAAGAGAGTGTTCTTTTGTTACGAACACATCGCCATGTATCAATCAAAAGAAGCATCGTCATGTATTTACAAATCATAGTCATACATGAAACAAACAGGGTACAATAATTCAGCAATCTTAAAAAAAATCAGAAACATTGAAAAAATCAAATGAATTACATAACTTAATCAAACCAAGTCTTACGTTACTAAGTAAAGACAGTTGTATGAATACGACTTCACCAATCTGCCCCGTGATAAGGTCATCACGAATGAATTACAAGACGATAAAATCCAAAAATAAAGAGAACCAAACCATCTTGTTATCTACAACAAAACATATTACTGTAGTGATTCTATATTTTTGTTCAGCTCCTCCAATTTCTTCATACGGAGTTTTTCACTTTCACCAACCAACTGTTAAAAAAAACAATGTACTCAATAAATATATTTGCTTGCATATAGTTTTTATGATTTGCATGAGTCAAAAAGATACCTCCATCAATTTTGTAAGCAGTTCAGATTTTTCCTTGTTCTTTTCATTGTAGGTTTCAAGAACTTCTCTGTACTCTTTTTCCTGCAAGATAATTTAAGAGAATTCGACGTTGAATCGATGCTTGAAGTTCATAATCAGCATCGACAAATAAATTTCGATGTTAATAATAAAACTATATTCGGCCTATTGATAGCATTTTGATCCTCGAGTTACTACGAGTGTATTTCAAAAGAAATCATAGGAAGCAGAATCACTTCAAATTTTAGATGAGTTTCGAATTCATAATCTTTTAGTTAGCAAGAGTCTTTCGAATTTGACTATTCGATTTACTCTAAAGTTAATTACCTTCTTTATGCAGCTTTGACCCAATGCTTTGATGTCTCTATTAACCAAATCAACTCTTTTGCGAACAAGGGAAACTTCTTTCCTCATTGGATCTTCAAGAGCTTCAAGTTCCTAATTAACATTATATTTAATAACTACATTAGCTTAATCATAATGTTCATATGTTACTCTGCCTTTATTACAAAAAATGTAGTAACGAATTACTTTTTAGTTATATTATGAAACGTAAAAAATAGTATCACGATAATAAAACTTTAGTCATATGGTAAAGTAGTATGGCATTACTTCTTAGATTTAACTCGACTCATGTACAACACTATTCGGATTTTTTACCTGCCGAATGATGGCCAACCTCTTTGTTTCTTCCTCAACTCTGCCTAATTGAAGATACACCCTCTCCCTAACTAGACTCTTCTTCTTCTCAATCTCCTCCTCCTTCTCTCGAAACGTCGAAAGAGCAGATCTTGTCATCTCCTCTTCCTTGTCATCACTCAATGGAGCACTTGCATTGTTGTTGTTGTTACTAAGCATTCCTGAGTTTTTCACACGCACCATTTGAGAGTTATGATGTTGTTGTTTTAATGCTTGAATGTTATTTGACATTGCTGTATTTGTAATGCAGCAAACAAACAAGCATTTGTTATATATTATTGGTTGTACTCTTAGCTTTTATGGTGTCTATCGAGTTGTCAAAATGATGATTTTCTTTTCTTTATACTGTTACTTATGCTTATCATTAAAGGTGTTGCCTCTTAAAGGTTTCATCAATAGGGACTAGTACTCTTTATCTTGAATTTAAATGTTCATGATGAGAATGACTATTATGTCCAATTGCACTATATCTTGAGGAATTTTAGAAAAGGCTAATTTAGTCAAGTTATGTATAGTACAAATACATTATATTGACTGATGGCTTAACAGTCTCGTGGTATTCGACTTGAGCTTTTATTAAGGGGTCTGAGGTTTAAGACTTGCTAGAGAGGAGTGATTTGCACTGACTTTGAAAGTTTCAAGCACCCAATTTGCGAGAATTTATGCCTATTACATGGACTTGAAGTCATATCCAAGAGAAGATGTTTTATGAAGTAATCAAAGAGAAAATATTTCATGTAGCAATCAAAGTGAAGACGAAGATATTGTTGTGGACTCAGACTCCATTATTAGATTAGTTAAAATTTTCTATCTTTGTAATCATACTTGATATAACTCGATATTTACATGACTAGATAAAAATTCATTTACCACATACATATCAAACTAGTTTATAAGATTTGAGATATTTCAAAATGTAAAATAATAGGATAATTACTAGTTGATAAGAACGCAATGATAGTAAAATATTCAAAATTTGATTCAAATGTCTAGGAATCTTCAGCCATTGGATATTTTAGCTAACAATGTATTAATGATGTCAGATTTATTGCATAAAAAGTTTTGTTATAGTTTGGAAATTAACTGTATGTTGTGATAATAATGGTCCAGTTTGGTAGGACAACTATTTTCTTGAGTTGGTAGAGTGGCCAAATCCAATCAACTACTAATGTTTATACTCAAATTACTTTAAAGTGGCCATCTTGAATATTCAAATCCACCCCAATGAATTATGTAACATAAAGCATTCAATTATGAAAAAGACTTGAGAACTTTTTGTTGTCATGGTGTAATAATTTGATTATATCCCATAGAAAGTGATAACGGGAAAGAAGGAAAAAACTATCGTTGACAGGACTAATAACAGCAACAATCATCTATGTTTACATAATGTTTCCAATTCATTATACATGTTTTAAAACGTCCGCGTCAATCACCTATATGTCAACATGCTTCAGTTCGTTACCTCATCTATCAGTATGTCATTAAGTATAGCACATAGTGAATTCGAATTTGGGGATGATTTATATCAGATTTTGTTTTCTCAAATTTTGCCCCAAATTATATTTAATGACATGGCGAAATACTCTTACTTAAAACTCACATGTCCCTCGTGCCTACGATATTTAACGATATACCGATAGAAGAGTTGACATACTGAAACATTTTGAGATATAGGTGGTTGACAAAGACGTTTTGAAATATATGTGATGAATTGAAAATATCCTGTAAACATAGTTGATTGATGCAGCCACAAACCCTTGTATAGCTAGCCAATGGTTATTGAAATATAGCACACCTCACTATAGGGTTATACTTCATCCGTCCTTTTATATTTGTCTTTCAGGCTATTTGCACATATGTTACAAAAAATAAAAATTAGTTAAATAGTACATTGAAAATGTAGAATGACAATTAATTGAAACTATATAATTAATTAGTTGCTAACTTAACAACAAAAAATAGTCAAAAAGTATATTAAAAATGTAAATGTACCACTTTCAATTTGTGAAGTCAAAACACACAAATCACTGTTTTTAGCCATTAAATATAATTTGTTTTCAAAATTTATCATCAAAGGAATATTTATGAATTTGAATTTGAATGGGGCGTAATGTAGATCTTTTGTGGTGTATCAACTGAAACAATTATAATGTAATAGATAAGAGCCACCACTTAAACTAGCAAAAAGAATTGAGATCATGATATTAAAGGTGAAATTATTAATATTGTATTAATACCTTTTGATGCAAAAGATAATGAAGTGATTGAATACAGCGAATTTCATAAGAGGTCTTTTAACCCAATGAGTGGAGGCCAAAGACAGATTTGATGAAACGTTTATAATCAAAATTATAATTAGCCCCCCTCCCCAGCTCATTTAAGAACGGATAAAATATTAAGAATTTAATTTAGATGATTTCAGATATTTTTTAATTATAATTGTTTGTTAATACTATTTTTAAGGATTAAATCAAATAAGATCTAGTCAAAATCTTTAATAGATTTTTTAAGTTAAAAATTTTAATTTAATTTTATTATCTGAATCAATTTAGAAGGAATTGATTTTCCATATCTATCCTCAACCTCAGCGCTCTTTCTTTTTCTCACTCACGCCTCTTTTCTTCCTCGTTCTCATCTCTCTCAATTCGTTCTCTATAAACCACATTCCTTTCCGAAAAAAATCGGACTTTCCTTAACAGAGAACAAGCAACTGAAGCAAGTCACCTAAATAAGGTGAAAACTTTATACTTTTTTATTTGGTCTATATAAAATTGATAGTGTAAGAATATAATAATTTTCATATTTACAATTAAGAATTTTTTTATAGTTTATAAACTATATTGATAGCTGTTGAACATACTTAAATTAAAGTATAAAATTCTATATAAAATTGATGGTGTTTTGTCACCCAGTCAATTACAAAAGAAACTATTGAACTTTTTATTACAAATTCTTGTTCTATTTTATATGTAATTTTTAAGTTCTTAATATTGTCTCAGTTAAGTTTTGTTATCCTCTTGAGATTCTAAATATAAATTGTTTCATCAACTTTGACTAATTTAGTTTAATATTTATATTTTTATTATAAAATCTTTATTAAATCATATTTATCATTTTGTAATTATTTATAAGTCAATAATAATATTTTTAATAATATTTGGAAGCTGAAAGTGAAATGTGTGACTAAATTGATAATTAATTAGATATTGGGGCAAAATTGTCAATATAACTCAAATTCAGTCTTTTTCTTTGAATTGTTACCAAACAACTATACAGATGCAATATTAATATTCAGTTATAACTCGGTTTCAGTAATTCAGCATTCAGTCACATATCAGTTATTCAAATTTATCAAACAGGCACTTAGTCTAATAAAGTGATTGAGGCAAAGACATTTGGACAATAAGGGTTTGAAATCGTGTGAAGACAATACTTTAATTTGTTAAATTATTGTAAGGATTGTTTGTGGTAGCTCATCTCGTTGACCATCTTCCTTGCAAGGTTACTATTAGGCCACAACTCTTCATTTACAACGCGTCTGACCAAGAGATCTCTGACACAGGTCGAGGAAAATTAAATTTGTTTACAAAAAAGAGAACATAACAAGTGGAAGAACATGTTCATGGAGGATTTCGATTTGGTTACTTGATAATAGTGATTGAACCCTAACACTCGGTACCTATATAATACTTATATCCTAACCTAATTCTTTTTTTCTCTCTATAAAATCTTAAAAACCTCATTTGAAGAAGAAGGCTACAACGGCAACATCATATCAAAACGAAGCTATATTTACTTAACAATGTATATATTTACTGTTGTATTGTTTTGGTTCAATTTTGGTTGAATTTTAGTCCAATTAGGGTTCGATTTATAGGATTCAGTTTTGGTTGAATTCACACAATAAGTTAATCCTATCTCAAAAATCAAGATGTTGTTGCTATGGATCCAAAAATGCGATTAGACCCACGATTCACGAGACACAATAAGAAGTTGGAATTAATTTAATTAAACATCACCATAAGAAAAATTTTTGCACCCGGTTGACAACACGTGTCAGTTACCTAATTGGCTAATTGCTAATCACCATATCGACTTTACAAAATCCCACCGCCCACTTTGCATAAAATGTTTGTTAGATCACATTAAGGATCCCATCATTTTGGGTTCAATTTTTGTTTAATTCTGGTCTAATTTTGGTAGAAAATTGGGGTTCCATGTAAGGTTCAATTTTGGTCGAATTTTGATAAAAATTGGGTTGCATTTTGGTAGAATTTTGGTGGAAGTCTAAATTCTGGTTCCATTTTGGTTTAATGAGGGTTGAATGTTGGATGAAAGTTCAAATTTTTGTTCAATATAGATTCAGTTTGGTTAAATCAGTATATTCTATTTGGTTAAATCACTACATACTTTTAACCAATGCAATCTACACCCTGCAAATATATATCGGATATAAAAGAGTAGACAACTTATAACAGTCTATCATATATAAATTTGAAGTTGTTATATCCTCACGTTTGACTTTAACTGATATAAAATTATTGTTTAATTGTACCACAGTATGAATGTTTAGAGTTACAATAGGAACCGATTGTTCAGATTTTCTTTTCTTAATCTTTTTGCCCCAAATCGAAAAAGAAATTAAAAAAAAATTAAAAAAGAAATCGAGAAAAAAATGGAAAAAAATTGAAATTGAAATCGAGAAAAAATTGAAAAACAGTAACCAAAAAGTAAGTTTAAATTAGAACATATTTGTCTCATATTATACTCTAACTTTCTATTAGTTAGCAATTTCTCTATTCATGTTTGTAATATCATTGTAGTCACAATTCATCGCTAATTATCAAAAAAAAAAAAAAAAAAGTAAGTTTAAATTGGAACATAAAATGGACTTGAAAAACGGGAAAACGAGTTGGAAAACGGAGATGGAGGGAAAAAGATGATGATTAATAGTGAAAAGACTTAATTACCCTAGCTAAAAACTTTTAAAAATTACCCAAAACTTCAAAAAACGCTAAGTGACTACTTTTTAGCAAAAGTACGCGATTCGATGATCCAATATAGGCAAAATTAAATTAAGGTGATCAAAGTGAAAATTTTAGATAAATCAAATGATCGATGATACCATTTGCCCATAAAGATATTATGATACTTCATAGTATTTGCAAGGAGAATGGCCATGCAAATCTCTTCACAAATGTTTTGGTGCAAAGGTATTGTGTTCGAGTCATCAGTGAAAATACGGGAATCTAGTATTTGCGAAGGAGAATGGTCACTGTCCTGTAAACTACTTTCTTACAAAAAAAATCCAGATTTAGGAATAAGAACCTAGTAAAAAAAGTTAAATTAAGTATACAGCTTAAAATACAAATTCTAGGACTTCAGCATCAGTACGTTACGTCCTCCCTTCATCCTTACAGAGCTTTCAGGATAAGAATGTTGTGTTCCACCTGAAAGCAAAATAAACTACAATCGAAGTGTTATGAGAATTGAGAATCACTCAATGACCATATAATAATAATATATTGTGGAGTGAAAGTTGGATCATACATAAACTGACAGCAGGTGTGTCTAAGAAGCACCAGAACTGGAGGACGACTTTTTCTTCCGTTTATGCTTCGGCTTCACGGCATCCTTCAGAGACTTTTTTCCAGAAGCCTGCAGTTCAGTTCCAGTAGTCCCAACTAAAGGGGCTTGAGTTGCATCTGCAGCCGCGGGCAACTGATCTGATTCATCTGTTATTAATCCTCCATGCAAGTTATTGTCTGGCTTCTCAACAGCCGTTTTTGCTCCTACATGTCGTATTTTTTATTAAGTTTAGAATTGAGCAGGTTTGAAAAAGGATTTCGGAGTTATATTATCTGATGAGTGCTGACACTGTGTTACATGTAGCTATTGGCCTATTGCCAGAATTTCATTTTCTTGATAATAGTCATTCGTTCACCCAGCACTAGATGTCATTATCAGCCCACAACTAGTGAACTAATACCCTGAGTTGAACGGCACAGTGAGTAGCTGGATAAGCCACGAAGGAACGAAGGCGTACATTGTGTAGGTCTGTATTAGGGGAGGGAGGGGGATCTTGGAATACGTAAAAATAATAGATAATAAAATACCTTGAGAAGCAAGAGAAGCTCTTAGTTGTTCGGCGTCAACACCTTTTTTAGAGTACGGATCCCTGCGAAGGACAACATATTATAAATGAATGAGGTAAATTTACTGAAAAGGAATTCCAGAGTAACTTTTCTTCTCAAAATAAGAAACCCAAATCTAGTGTATCAACAAGAGTTGCATCGAACTACAAGAGACTATGGTAGTTTAAGAATTACATCTGATAAATGATAATATTTGGTGAGGCAGAAAGAACGATATTGTCTTTTATTATAGGCAAGCTTCACTAAAATTTATGTAATCTTCATAACTACAAGAGCATGCATGGCGTTTGTGTGTCTCGATGATTTCAAATAAGGTGTAGCAGAGTAAAGCTCACCAACTTGATGGTCCACCAGTGAAGCTCTTAATCTTGTTCTCTCTATTTTTATTGTTAATTTCCGCTTTTTCAACATCAACATCCATCGCATCATTCTTGTTTACAGTACTCTCTTCTGGTATCAGCTTTAGTTTCTCCATATGGTTGCTAGAGAAATCAGTTATTTCCTTCTGATGATCGGGTCTACCAACACTTACTGCAGTTGCTGGAGTATGTCTTTTGACCTTTCTTAGAGCTCTTTCTGTGTTGTAGGATTCAACCTGTAGACCAAAGACTAGCATTCACCAGATGTAATAATATCGACCAAATATCCAACCAACCAGCAAATGTGCATTAGCACCCTATCCACCAAATTGACCTTATATGCAGATTTCTCAAACAATGTGGTGCAACTTCATAATAAATAATTGTGCAAGCAGAATCATAAAACTTGAAAAAAGGAACTCACAGCAGTTTTTATTTTGGTTGTCATATCTCCTGCCTTGACTGAAGCAATGCGGAGACACTGCAAGACCACACTCTGCATGATTCCATCCCCTCCAGCTTTTTGAACAGCACAAACGTCACCATTCATATTAAGAGTAGTTGTCATTCTTCCTCCCATTATAGCTTCTTCAAGATGTGTTGGATCTATAACCTAGTGATAGCAAACATGAACAAAAAAGTTATCAGTATTCTCAGATTAATTCTTCAGATTTGGATTTTTCTCTTTTATTGATTACTCCCTTTAATTAGATACCAGAATACAACTCCTTCTAAAGATTTAAGATATACATTGGAGGTGCTAGTTTGGCGATATTTTAGGTAATTAACAAGACAAGTTGAGGTAATCCCCGCTTTGGCTTGCTTTGGTGATTGTTAATTGTCATAAACAAGATATATTTTTGGGAAATCTGAACAACGCAAAAAGTCCAAACAAAATGGGAAGGAGGGAGTGTTTGTATTTTAGTTTAACTTTTTTTCTTGAGAAGGTGAGTGTGTATTTAAGAAAACAAAATTCCAATAGAGAATTATTAAAAGAATCATATAGCTCACCACTGCATCTTCGCTACCGATAAATGCAAATGTTACAGCTATAGGGAGATGATGCACAATCAGTGGAAGAGGCTCCCTTACCTGGCACAAATTCATAAAAGGTATAGTTAAAAAATTCAAATATATTACCGGTAACTAACTATTTTACTTTTCATGGTCTGTATTGTCAATAGGTGGAACAGTATCAAGAAAACTAAGCTCATAAACTACATAAATGATTATATGTGAACCTTAAGAGGAACTTGCTACCACTCTCCATTATTTACACCAATCATTGGTTCGTGTTATGCAATTAGATCCAAATGGAAGTTCTAGTTTTAAAGATACAAAACACAAGTTAATGTGAAAGATGTAATTGTTGAAAGATAATCCATAGAAAAATTATTATTGGTGATGATATGACTTGCTCATCAAAAAATGAGTCGGGCGTACCTCCGGAGGATGAACTTCAACTTCCTGACCATCTTCTCCTCCTAGAGAGCATTCCGGCCTCCGAAACGTTAATAGAGCAGCCAAAGCAGCAATATTAGCAGCATCAACTAGGTTCCTGGATGCATAAAAATAGGTTAATGATATGTTCAACTCCCAAGAAAGCCTAATATAAAAGTTTCATTTAGTACCCTCCATTATCTAAGATGTGGATATCAACACGGATGGACCAGACAAGTTTTCCGGCCACAACACATAGTGATTCAGTGTCAACAGCCCTGCTCTCCCTGCAATGTTTACAGCTTACTGTCAGATCTTTTCCATCAAGAAAATTCTCCAAGTATTTTATGGATGAGTGAATTTGAACATGTTATCAAATTTCACAACTCCTTCCGCACGTTCACAAACACGCAGAAGGTAGATCTCATATCTAGCCAGTAGAAAAGAAAATTTCACCCATAAAAAACTATATTCCTCAAATAAATCAAGATAAATGTTTCACTATCATGTAAAGGTCTGGTCTGTCCTATATAAATATCAGCTCGTTTACTATTCTCTCCACCTTTTTGGCACACTAATGTATACTGAGAAGATAAATTTCATTAAAATCCTAGACTTAAACTCAGAACTACTATCAAAATCAAAGCGAAAAAGGAGATGAGGACCTTAAGCCTCGGTCTATGATGCGTGCCAGTTCAACAGCAGATTCTCCAGGACGGCCAACCTCAAATGAAGGATCGGCCATAGGAGAAAATTCAGTATAAATTGCTAGAGTCCCTTCATTTGGCCGGTCCCTGAAAGGCTGCACGAGTTGGGCAGTCACAAATGCCATCACATGAGTCTGTCCTAGCTGCACCTCTGATGAGCCATCTTCTCTGAAGAAGAGATAATAGAGAGAGAATCCAAGCAATTAATTTCTAAAAAAGCTATTGAAAATGATGGAATCAGCCTACACTAAGAAGCCAATCATCACACACAAAAGCAAATTGCATCTCTATAATACTTGCAGCATGCAGCAAGCCTTGCGTCCATTATATGCACACATCCCCCACCCCCATCCTGATAACACAAACACAAGAAGCTACAGCTATAAACTAAATATGCGAGAAATTCTTTGACATCAAAAACTAGATTACAAGTGCTTAATCCAGAGCTTTCTCTAGGACCTTGAAACTACTGAGTACTGAGGGAACGGAGCCACCAATGATTTGATTCTTAAATTGTTTACCAAGCTAAACATGTAAGGAAAAACTTAACAATTCTAGAACAAATTACATAATTAACTCAGAACACATTATTCAATCTTTTAGTAACTACCATTTGGTTCTGAACTTTTTTTTAACAACACATCAAACCCAATATCAACTAAACTAAGCATGTAAGAAGACACCTGACAATTTTTGTAACAAATCATATAACCAACTCACAAACCACATTAACTAATATTCGAGTAACTAATACAAAAAGGTACTTACGAAACTTCCTACCTACCAAACTTGATTGACAGCCTTCTATAATCAAACGGACATCGTCCATCGATTCTTAAGTCACTTTGCAATGCAGTCTCAATAAATTTCTTTTCATTTATCGTCATTCGCCATGTATTTGCAAGTCTCTGCTCCATGTTTTATACCAAATTAACTCGGACAAACCTGCTTTTATCAAATGAAACATATTTAATAAGTCTGAACTAGCCAATGATATTTCAAAATATCAAATTTAAACACCGTATCACCATTAACAATTGAAGTAAATGTCATAATTTTATCATAAAAATTCAATCTTTATTTTGTCAATCACAATTATATACCCAAATAAACCCCTTTCTTAATTTTACTTCAATTAACATTAAAAATAAAATAACGAAATCAAAATAAGATTATCTAGTTTGATTTTCAGTAATCAAAAGTACAAACTTTGTAGACTCAAGGACATATATGACTTTCACTCAACTCAAAATTTTCATGTCATTGAAGTATATTGAAAATACTAGCATTTGTAAAAAAAATGATATCAAAGTTTCAATCTTTGGGATGCAATCAGGTAAAATTAATAACCTGTAAGTTTAGCTACAGAAAGTGGACACTCTTTTTGGGATTTTTTGCTGAAATCAAAATTGCTAAAGAAAAAAAAGGGCGGGTTAGGTTTAGGGTTTAAGGTTTAGCACCTATTACGCACCAAAAGGGAATGCGTGGCGTCCACGTGCTGATGGGAAACACTTTCGAACACTATGCACACACTAAATAGTGTCTTTTAGAGTGCAATCACTATTTTGCTCGTGTGGCCGTCTCAAATTTCTCAAACATAACTTGTGCGATTTCATTCTCCTTGAACAATTATTTTTTATATGATTGATATATTATTGTTAAAAGTACGTAAACCTTTCTTTTCTCGGTACTTCTCTATCTTTTGGTTTGATTTTATTTGTCATTAATTATTCTATTATTGATAGTTGTTATAATATATTGTGGCTTTGCCGGTTGTATATATTCAGATTAATCAGATAGTTAGTAATAAGCTAAAAGTGTAGAGGTTAATAAATTATGGGACTTCATATTATTATATCATGAGCTTCAAAAAAATTGTCACTCCCTTCTTGTATTATATAAAAAGTAGATAAATATGGGGCAATATAGTCTTTCGCTCCTAGAAAGTACTATTTGGGTGTGTATAACAAAACAATGTGCTGGCCTATACTCCATATCTATCTGTTATACACACCCAAATAGTGAGTTCATGTAGCATGAAATGATAATTTTGTCCACTCCCTATTTGAAAGTGTAGTACGTGAGGAAGTTAAATAGAGGCAAAATGATCATTCAATACTATAATAACCTATTATTTGGGTGTGTATAGTGGCTCCCACTCTATACCCATAATTTCGCTAAAGTTGAATGAAAATTTACGCCTTCCCACTCTATACCCATAATTTGCTAAAGTTGAATGAAAATTTACGCCTTTTTGGTCGTTTGTCCCTTACACTATTACTATTTTTTTTTATATGCATTTGAATTATTTATCTCCTCTGAACATGTTTTTAGTATTAGAATATACATAAATTCATTTAATATAAACATGAAAAATTTATTACGTAATTATTCAAATTATAAGACATATTTTAAAATAATTTAACACGGACAAATTTTTATAATAACTAAAATTTACATAATTTTTATTTTTGCCCTCTTTCGTTGCCAACACATCATAGTCCCTATCCCACCCTAACCCCCGGCCCCTATGGTACCTTGAAGGGCACTTGTGTGTGTGATAACTTCATCTCCAACTGACAACGATTGGTTGGATACTCAAATTAGTTTGAATTTTAGTGAATTTGGTTTGGAGTTGACCAATGCAATAACTTATTTGATCCTTTAAGCCAAGAAACCATCGCAATCCCTTCCAGCGTTGTTCAACCCATATTTGTCGCCGCATATGTTCATCAAACGTTTACAACTATAAAACCAAAATAATAGACTATCAACCGATGTAAGAAATTAAATACTGTAATAAAATACCATATACTGGATAGCCTAGTATGGAGTTACGTTGATTCATACCTTCATTTAACATTTATATAGATCGGTAATTGAAGAGGAAGCAACACGAGCGTAAGTTATAACTATAAGACGCGGATATCCATATGCTCTTCGAGATACAACAACTTACTAACTGAGCATTCTTAGCAGGTTGCCACTGCATTAGTTATAAGTGAACACTACAATTTTCTCAAACGACAATCGTTTTCCCACACTACATTTCCATTTCAGGAATTTCAAGCTTACCACAATCGAAATCGGCCATAGCTCTCATTTTCCCAGTGGTGTACTTTGTTAAGAACAATTTCTTCAAAAAGTTCATGATTTTTCCTTCACTTTGCTGTGTAACACCAACAAGATAAGCTGTGGTTATTAGAATAAAACTTCTCCATCTCCGTTCTTTTGCATAATTCATCAGTCCCTTTCCAATATCATCATAATCATAGCCCTCTTCATGATCACGCCCCGAATACCCCTTCGATTTTGGCAACAAAGCTTCGCCAAGGCACCTGGCGAGAATGATCCCGTCTTCCAAGGCTGAGCAGCCACCTTGGCCAATATCAGGTGTCATGGGATGAAGGGCATCCCCAGCTACACAGATATTGTTCTTCGCTATATCTGCCAGCATGACGTTCCATGGCAGCCTCAATCTCAATCTAGCAACTGAAATGAACTCTAGTGTGGTTCTTTGAACAATGTCACACAATTGCTTTGGGGCGTTTTCTGTCTTCGACAACACAAATTGTTTCATTTTAAGTGGATCTCGTTCCAACTCTTCGTAATCTACAAACAGATAAAAGTTAATGCCTCAATCCTGGGAAGCACAACGAAGCTACTTATCGACAACTACAAATCTCTTCAAATTAAGGAATGAAAACAGGCAAGACTCTTTTATAGAACAATTCAATGTTTTATTTATTTTGGCAAAGAAAGCGCGAGTGAGCTTACCACGGTTACTGGGTGGTGTGAAAGTGCAAAACCAATATACAGTTGTGGCATCACATGGAAGAAAACCATATCGAACACCATTTTCGAAGTACAGATAGAAATTTGGCTGAAAGCCATGTTCCTCTTGGAACTGAACAAATCCCCTTATGGCTGCACGTCCAGAATCAACTGGTCTTTGCAGTCCTAGCCTTTTTCCCACCATCGAATTTATTCCATCACAACCAATCAAAGCCTTGAATATAAAGACATTAAATTTCCTGAATAAAACTATTCGTTAAACAACTGGATAATTGGCAATCACGTTTACCTTAGCCCTGATCACAGACCCATCTGCAAGATGCACCAATTTCACTTGTCCTGTTTCGGTGATTGATACAACCTTGGAAGAATATCTAATCGTTCCTTCAGGCAACTCTTTCTCCAAAACTTCTAGTAGCTCTTTCCTTCTCACACAGCGAGCTTCCAACTGGCTGCATCATTACAAAAATACTTTTGACGATGTCCCATTTAGATTGATGGATTACTCTTAGAGGAAGAATCTTTGAGACGTCGAAAATCTCAGATTTTTTGTAATGTGAAATTGTGAGTACAAATTAGTTGTAAGAAGGCGAAAAAACTATAAGTATATAGAACTAATCTGTCGCTGAGTACAAGTTAATTACTTCATAATAGACTACTTGTAACTACGAATGTTCAGCAAAGACTACAATTTCATCTACATGTGAAATCACTCTCATACACAATACATAACGATACCAGAACCTTTTCTTTATGTAACAGAGATTATTATCAAGTTTTATCACGCTTAATAGGGTCCGCTATATCACAAAGTCGATCAAGTGATTGTTCCTATGAGTTACTCAATAAGAAGTGATATGAATGAACTCACGAATTATCGGCTGCACCAAAGGACAAATCTCCAAATGGTATAAACGAATCCCCAGAAGCAATTTGGAACCTGCAACCATATATGTTAGCTTTACTGCTTTAGTTTAACACATGATTAATCTCCATTTGTAAGTTTAACAAAAGAAATTACATATATATTCGAGCAAATGGGTTCGAACATCACTCAAGTTTGTTTAATATACAACTCCAGTAGTCACACATTGTAATATGATTCTACTTCGATGACTCATAATAAACAGTGTTAGAACCGACCCACGCATTTGAAGCGAACGCTCTCTAAGCATATCACCAACACCAACAGCATCTAGAGCTCCCCACGCGTTCTTCCATATAGAAAGCGCGAAACCTGTAACTCTCAAGCTGTCTGCTGATTCAAGAACTATACTCCTCAAACCCAACCTGTTCAAGAATCAAGACATGAGAGTTAATATTGAAACAGACAATATTTGTGGTCAAGATTGTTCATGAACTGGACAAACAAATTGCAACAGACTTTGATTATGACAGTATGAGTATGTTGTACCTGTGAAGTGCTAGGGATGTAATAAGACCAGCCAAACCAGCACCAATGATAACAATATCTTCTTTAACCTCCATTGATGTTTTGTTCAGAAATTTAGAGGCAATATCTAGTTTAGAATTGAAATGTTAAGATTCTTTTATTTCGTAAATTAGTGATCAGGTGAGTTTCGAACCCAGAACCTTCTATTCACCAGCAAAATCTTTTCCACTGGACTATTGGATCAACTGTGAAATGTTAATATTCTTGAATGGCTATTTATAGACTTTGGGGGACTTTGGTCTTTCCGTATGCTGTTTATGGTATAATTATTGAATCTTGAGAGCGACACGATTGACTACAGTCTACAAATTTGTAAATATGACATAAGCACTCACGTATTGCAATATTCTCCTGCCGCCTTCCAAATAATATACAAACTAAACTTTTTATCTTTTCCAATTAGGGAGACAAGATCATGTAGTTTTCATGTCAATAGCTTAAAAAATAGTAATATACTCCTTTCCTGATAGAGTCATTTGCTTTTTCATGGTCTCCGAGACACGACTTAAAACGAAAATATTTTTAGTTTTAATATGTAAAAACTATAACAACTTGATATTTCAAAAATATATATTGAAACGTATCTGATAAGATCCCATATGACTATATTATTTCTTATCGGCTAATGAAAATTTACGATCAAAATGTTCGAAAGTTGACCCAAAAAGTCAAAACAACTCTATCATTTAGGGATGGAGGAAGCACTTATAAGTAGATATAAAAGAAGAAGGATGGTATTGACATTTTAAGAGACTAAAGTGAAACTAGGAAAGCGACCGTCACAATTTATTTATAATTGTTCATCTATTTTCAATTGTATAGATCATATGATTTTATTTCGTTGTGATAAGAAACCAATTATATGGTTCTATTTCGTTGTGATGAGAAACCAAATAGTTAACACCATATATTCATGATATCTTGATGTTAATGTATTTTGTTGTTATGCACACAGAAACTAATGGAGGGAGCAATTATAGTTTCACTATAGCATCTTTAATTCACTTTTTTTTTGCCATGGAAAGGCGTACAGGGTAAGGAGTGATTTCGAGCAAGGGCCGGCGGTGGGGGCAATTTCTAGTAGGGGTGGGGTTAGGGTGGCCGAACTTGATCAAGGGCAACTTGGGTGGCTGAAGGTTAGTGATGGTGATTTTATGAACTAAAGAAAAATATGGTGGGTGGAACGATGACAATTTTATGAATTGAAGAAGAAAACTGATAGTTAGTGGGATAAGATTTTGAATTACAGTATTTGTGGAGGTGGTTGATAGTAGTAGTGAGATAGATGGTGAAAAAGGTGGTGGTTGAAAGTTGGTACTTCATAGTGAAGATCAGAGAAGTAAAAGTTTATAGATGGAGGAAAGGAAGATGAAAGGATTGACGATACTTTGGTCATTAATGTGCTCAAACACCTGCAAAATCAGCAAAGAAACTACAACAACGAAATGAGTATATATGTCGCCACTGGTGGGAAAACCCATTGTCAAATGATAAGAAAAGGGATGTCACAGGTACAGTCGTTCAGAAAAAACACATCAGGAACGTCTTTACCAAGCTATTATTAGCATAACAAAATAAAGATTTCTTCGAAATATTAGCTATATGAATCTCCTCATTCCATCTTTCCAATACCGTGAGACATGTTGTAAATTCCCCTACCCTGAATGATAGTTAGGAGACACATGTTCAGAAAAGTGCTTCTTTAAGTTAAGGCGAGATACAAGCAAGTTCAATAATAAAGAAGACAACTCACAATGAGAAATACGCAGGTACCAGCCAAAGCAGCAGGAATGGCTCTAGATACGATGATGTCCATGGGACCTTTCAGGTAAGTGTGCCTTTGAATGTTCTGGTAGTATTTCTGCTTCTCAAAAAGTTTTTCTCTTGGCCGGAAAGGTGCTTCTACTGTCATCTGGATCATATAGTCAACCATGTATTGTTCACTTAGCACTAAATAGTAGTATAAGCCAATAACCACATGTTTCAAAATATTAATACATCTGGTTCACATTTTTTTTTATAGATTACTTTACGAGATGAGTTAGGGACCAATTAATCTAATCCAATCGCATATTAACTAAAGCAACTTTTATTTGTCTAAGAAAACTGGAAAACACTTCACATACGAAATACACATACAACTTCAAAGAATCTGTTTTCTCAGGGCCATAAAAAAGATCGCTCCTCCCAATTCATCTTAATAAAAGTTTTCTCAGTACTTTTTGATAAGTAATATTACAATAATTCCCAACCCTTGTTCCCCTACAATGAGATACGAACCCTTGGACCCATGGATCAAGGGTTTCTCTCTTTTCAAGGTGAACTTTCAACACAAATTACATGTTCACCCTTATTCAAAAGAAATCCAAATGAGGCGAATAATTAGATCCAACAACATTCACCCCAAAACAAACATACCATAAATAATAACAAAATTACCACCGACGTTGATGGTCCATTTGATTGGGATGAACCTAGGTAAATCCATGTCAAATTTTAAAGTTCGCCTGTTTGGGATTCTATTTTTCGTATTTACCTAGCTTAATCAAGGTGATATGATTCACCTCAATTTACCTATATCCAAACTGTTTTTGTGACCCCAAATTTAAGGTGCATCTCAGATTAAAGATATTTTTATTTACATTTCACATTAAATGGGTTCGATTCATCCTGCCAATTGAAAAAAGTAACAACCAACATTCTCAAGTGTCACCTTCACCTAGTTACTTTTTAAGTTTTAGCTTCAACTCGATCTAAAGACTTCTACCAAGTCATTCACCATGAACGATTAGAACGTAATAAACTTGATCTAACGACACCATAAACCATATAAAGACCATAATAATTGAATTCATCATAACGGTTCAATAGCATCACCACCATCACATGTTTAGATAAAGCACATACATATAAACCGGAATACATATTTTATCAGTTACATTTGAGAATTTCTTGAAATTCTCAATTAACACTATAGTCACCTAATCAGATCCAAGTTTAAAGGGATACAAAACATATACTCCAACAATCTCAGCGGAAAAATAGTCTAATTAATGTTTAATAGTCAAAATTAACACAAAAATACTATCTTTTCCCCAAATTTTATACAAAAAATACAAAAATACTGAGTTCACAACTAAAAATGCTATCTTTGCACAAATATTATACAACAAATCCAAAAATTAGTTCTATCAATAAAAATTCAAACATCAATCTCTCAAGATATATGCAGATCTAAATAAGCAAAAGAAAAATAAACAAATACATATAGAAAATCTGAAAATTGAAGTATAAATGGGTTTTGAGATTGAATTTGCTTACTTTGAGAGATGGGAGCTGAAGAAGAAAAAAAGTTGAAAATGAGACGAGAATTGTGTGGTGTTGTCTTGTTGACTTCTTGTATTTGTTGAAATGAAAGAGGGCTTCAAGATTAGGTGAAGCTGTTCAATTGGGTCTGGGCTAAAGGGTTTGGGCCTCTTTTAGTGAAAGTGTCAATCTTTTAATAAAAAAAAAAATTAAAGACCGTAAATTTAAATTTTAGAGAGAAATTATTATTTTGTCAAATTTCTCGTCAAGCAAAAAGGAAAAAAAAAATCTTTTTCTTTTTTGATAATTGACATACATGACATTACATTACAATATGAACAGTCTTTTTCATAAATATAATTTTTTTTAAAAGCAAATCTCACATATCAACATCAACATTTTTTATGATTTGTGAAGAATGAAAAAGTTTCTGTTAAAGCGAAATAAGAAGGGTGAATACCAAGCAAACTTAAATTTATCATAACAAATAAATTATTTTCGAATAGAGCCAATAATAAAGAAAGACTTATAAAACCATATATGAAGCAAACACCAAGAGGAGGGATCAAGATTGCTATCAATAGTTCATACAACTTAATCCAAAAGTCCCAAACAACACTCACCATAGCAAATAATTTTTAGAATTACCTGCCTCCCAAAATTGCTAAAAATGTAAAAATCAAATAAAATGGATTAGAAAGGAAAGACAAGTGAAAGTATAACCTGATGTCTTTGCCTCCATTGTAGTGTAGACTTCTCCTATCTGATAATGTAGGATTTACTTTCAGTATGATATCGGTTGACAAAAAAAAGCAAAAATATAATCGCAACATGAGCAAAAGAGAAATAAAAGGTTCTCGTGGTCAATGTTACTGGTTAAATGTTTATCAGTGTCGACTATAGATCTACTAGAAATGACACTAGAGTTTTGAAGAAGTGACCAAATCGAATGACTTTTGTAATGTTAATGATCATATTTGATCGGTCCAAAATATAGATGTTCTTACTGACTTTCTTAAATGTTAGTGATGTCAAAGATCATCAACCTTATTTTTTACTAAGCTCGACTCAATTATTAATCAAAGTTGTTTTATAATTCCATATGTTAATTCTTATAGTCACGTTTATTTACGTAGCTGTTATACACATTAGCAAATAATATCTGCACGTAATGAAGAATTATTTGTAATAACTCAATTCATTTTTACATTATCTGAGTTAATCGAATAATTTAATAAAACAAATTTTTACTAGTATCACAAGACCAGTACTCGGATCAAAACTCACCTCATACCTAATTAAAAAAAAAAACATTTTTACATTACTCGAACTTCAAATCACATTTCAAAGTAGTTATTAGAGTACTATATTTGAGTTATAGATAACTCAAAAAATATTGATAATGATTCTTTATGTACCAATAAACAAAAAATTAAGTCCACAACCAATGTTCAATTGATTTGGCAGCTGCTGAACTCCTTCACTGAACAATAAACTGTTTGGTGAAGAAAAACACGAAAAACAAGACATAGACAGCTTCCTCAATGAAGTCCAAGGATAAAATCTCCTACTTTTATGATGGTTTATTTATTTTCTTTTGTCTAAACTTAAAAATCTGTTCTTTTTTTCTATTTACTTTATTTTTTACGACAATTGACGAAATTTTATTTATGTGTGTGGTCAAAATTTTAAACAGGTGATGTGGGCAATGTTTACTTCGGTCCAAATCATCCCATGAAGCCTCACAGGTTGTGTATGACTCACCATTTAGTCCTTGCTTATGGTCTTCACAATAAGATGGAAGTTTATGTGAGTAATTTACTGTGTACGATTATATATCATTATGGGGTTTTGGGTTGTTTAAAGATTGGATTTTGTTTGTTTTATGAGATTATGTGGTTTCTTCTTTTTTGGGGTTGGTTAAAAATCCAATTTTAAATTGTATTGTATTGTATGTTTTTTGCTTTTCTGGGTTGGTTAAAGATATGATTTTTATTTGTTTGATGGGTTTTAGAGGCCACATAAAGCGTACCCAAGTGAGCTAGCGCAGTTTCATTCAGAGGATTATGTGGAATTCTTGCACCGGATCTCACCGGATACACTTGTTGATTTTGGAGATGAGTTGAAGAAATGTATGATGACTTCAAGTTTTATTTGATCTTTGAGGATTTTTTTGTTTTATTTTGAATGCATCTGTGGTGTTTAGGGTGGAGGTTTAGTCAATGGTCATAAACCCTAAGAGGTGTCAAGAAGTAATATAAGCCCATAGCTTAGAACTTGTTGCATTATAGGTTTAGGGGCGTTAGAACTTTGTTTTGAGCCATTTTAAGTAGTTGTTTGGTGATTCTTATTGCGGTTTGTTCTAATTGTTGTTTTGCAATGGAGGGGACATATAGGCATCTGCAATTTCATTATAGTTCTTCTGAAGTTTGTTCCTAGTCATTTTTGGAGGTACCTTATTCTAATGCCTAGCGAATAATGCAAGTAAAATGGGTACTAGTGCTGTAGTGCATATTGATTAGTAATATTTAAGCAATGCAATCTAGAAGATGAATCCTTTTTATTTGATTGGTTTTATATGGTACCTCGTATCTTTCTTTGGACTGGAAATTACAATGCATTTTAACAATTTAACCTTCAGCCAACTCAATTTAAAATTTCAAATGAAGCGTCTACTGACTTTTGTATACTCATGCTGTCTCATCTTTCTAGAATACTTCCCTAACATCTCGTCCTTTGACTAGATAATCTTGGAGAAGACTGCCCTGTTTTTGAGAACTTGTTTGAGTTCTGTCAGATCTATGCCGGTGGAACTATAGGTATTCTGGTTGTTGGTCTTGTCCCTATATATATCAACCCTCATTGATATATATGATGCCATTTCATTTTCAGATGCTGCACGCAGATTAAACAACAAAAGCTGTGACATTGCCATAAATTGGGCTGGTGGATTACACCATGCCAAAAAGTGTGAGGCCTCTGGATTTTGTTACATCAATGATCTCGTTCTGGGAATTCTGGAGCTTCTTAAATACCATGCTCGCGTCCTATATATCGATATTGATGTTCACCATGGAGACGGTGTAGAAGAAGCCTTTTATCACTCTGATAGGTACTGCGTAAAGTTTTATTTATACATGCTGTCTTTGTTCTTTCTGCAAACCCCTTAATGTTATTGTGTTCTCAGAAACTCCCAGATCATTGGTTTTCACTCTCTGAACCAATGTATAGTACATCATGGAAAGCTGATAAAGTAATTTTATTTTTAACTAGACTCAGTTCAGATGACTGCTGATTTTTGTATTGGAGAATCGGTAGCACGCTACAAAAAACATGCTAATTTTCTTGATGTGCGTAAGGGTATATTATACCACAAGCTGATAAATTCATTGTAAACTTTGTTAGCATAGTGCTTTGCTTCTTGGAATTTGTTGTTGATTTGTGAAGTTGAATTTGCCAGGGTGATGACAGTTAGCTTTCATAAGTATGGTGATATGTTCTTTCCAGGTACAGGAGATGTTAAGGTATTTCTTCGCTCTCTCTCCTTGATTTTCTTGTTTGCACGATCTTTTTTTTGCTTGAAGTGTGGTTAATCATTTTTTAGTTCGAGTGAGTTTGTTAATCTTATTCCTAGTCATATGGTTTGGAGGATTCCATATAGCAAATATTGACAAGTTGATGACCTTAGTTTTAAATCAAATGATCTCTACAAGCTAAATGACGTCACTTTATTTAGGTTTTTTTCATAAAACCTTGAGCTTCTTACTATCTCCTACGTTTTTATTTGAATGCCTGCAACAATAACAATAAAAATAACAATAACTTGGCCCATTGCAAATTGAAGTTGTATGATTACCCTTCGCACGTTCAATTTTGTTAGTTACTATATATTGGCGATTCATCCCCTTTTTGATAAGTATCATTTTCCCACTATATATTGTCTTCTTAGCAACTCCCTCCATTTCACATATGCTGGTAGCCTTGCGAATCACTTTAAGAAACTCTATTTTTTTATAAAAGATTAGTTTTATCAGATATATGTATATTTTGATGTACACATCTTTTGACATATTCCGTATTAGTATATAGCATCTACTGTATGAATCCTTATATGCTTAATGTTACTACGATAATTAAATGCTTCAGAAGAACTTCGACTATTATTCATTGACCCCCCTCACCCCCCCCCCCCCCACACACAGTACAACCAGCACGTTAATTTGGATGGATGTAGTATTTCTTAATGATTTGTGGCCAATGGAGAGTTTCTAGCAAATATTAGTATTATTTTCTTGCATATATCAGTCTTATCCTTCCAAGTGACTAGAAGTATTGCTTTCTAGAACTCATTCGATTCATGATATTCATTATTGCTTCTTGAAGGAAATAGGAGAAAGAGAAGGAAAGTTCTATGCAATTAATGTCCCCCTGAAGGATGGAATAGATGATGGGAGTTTTACTAGGCTATTCAAGACAGTAAGTCCTAAATTAAAAAGGCCATGTTAGCTGTCTTGAGACAGCTAGTTGAGGTGTCTTTCCTTCATGGATCACTCTTACTCATGAAATGACCTTTCAGATCATTGCAAAGGTTGTTGAGATGTATATACCTGGGGCCATAGTACTCCAGTGTGGGGCAGATTCACTTGCTGGAGACCGTTTGGGCTGCTTCAACCTCTCTATTGAAGGTACCATTCCGCTTGTGATATCAACAGAGTTCGGGTCATTTGCCTCTAGCTGCATTAAGCTGATGTGATTTGAGTGTCTTTTACTCAATTATATTAACTTTGCATCTTTCAGGTCATGCTGAATGTGTTAGATTTGTCAAGAAATTTAATATACCCCTGCTGGTGGGTCCTTTCCCTAGAAAGTATCAACAATCCAGTTCTTGGTTTACTCTTGCAATATCAAGCAGCACTTAAGGCTAGCCTTTTCATTCTTTAGGTAACAGGAGGTGGGGGATACACAAAAGAGAATGTTGCCAGATGCTGGACTGTCGAAACTAGCATTCTTTTAGACACTGAGCTTCCTAATGGTATCACCACTGCACATAATATTGTTAATTGGCTTCCACTGAATCTCTATCAGTATTTTATGTTGGATCTTTTTCTAAAAATTCCTTTCCTAATAGATTCTGCTATCAACATGCATATGCTACAACACAACTGACCTTTTGCACGTCCTCTTAGCGTTTGCTTATAATTTCTATCTCTGGGTTAGTGTGTACTCTCAAATGATCAAATGAAGATATAGTTTTGGGATCTTCAAGAAAGACATAAATCAAAAGGAGGAGGGAGCATATTCTGCATTTTTTATACTTTGTGGGCCCCAATGCGATACGTGTTGATTCACTTCAGAGAATGACTCCTTATGTCTTTCTTAGAGCAACTTTGTTTTGCTTGTGCTCTTTATTGGTCAAATGACTACATTTTTCCATACAAATGTAATTATTAAGAAAGTTGAGAAACTTCATTGGTCTACTAGTTCACCAGAATATTCCATTTATTTGTCGCAGAAGAATTGAGCTATCTTCATGCTTGTTCTCAGTCTGACTTACTAATTATTATATTTTTATTGTTGCAGAGATCCCCGATAACGACTACATCAAGTATTTTGCCCCTGATAATAGCTTGAAGATACCAGGAGGGCGCTTAGTAAGTGATGATCCCTCCCTCTTCTAACTTTTTGAATATATAATATGGCCATGTTTTCATACTTTTTATCCAAAAAGAGTTGGTTTTATATCCAATTGAGTTATTTGAATTCCATCAAGAAACAAACTAGTCAAAATACTTGAAGTTGTTGTTTATATGGGACAAGTTTCATCTACCCTTGCCTCATAATAAGATTTGATTCTCTTGTAATGTTTTCTTGGTCTACTTTTGCCTGGTCGAGCAGGAAAACCTGAACAGCAAGTCTTATCTCACAACCATCAAGATGCAAGTATTGGAGAATCTGCGGTACATTCAACATGCTCCTGGTGTACAGATGCAAGAGGTAGGTAGACTGACCTTTATTGGTTGACAAATATACTTGAAAAGCTGTTTGGTCCTGTTTTGGTGCCAAAATCTTCTTTGAAAACAAGTAACAATTACTCCAGGTTTTTAAATTGACCATCCACTAAATATATGTGAAATTTACATTAGTTACAGATTTACTTTAAGAAAATGATTTTTAGTCGAAAAAATTTAGTCATGTAGCTAAATAATGCTCAGAGGAGGGCTCATATACAATTTGGCATGCCAAGCCTTCTGACCTCCATATGCTATAGAATGACACCGCCTCATTTTGTTTGCCATTTATGCCCTTTCAATAATTTTCGGAAACTGGCAGGTAACACTAATAATACTGCAAATAAGACATAATTGTCATGTTTTACCTTCTAAAGCCAAATTTATTAATTATTGGAGAAAGTCAAAAGCTCACACGATAAATTTGGGAAGGATACAATGTTATTCATAACTTAGAATTCATAGGTGCTTCTATTACTTGACAACTTTATATACATGGAACACGCCGAAAATACAGATGAGACCATATGGAAGTGTTTTTTCATTTCACAATCTTTCTTCAGTTTACATTTTCTTGGCACTCGCGGGCAACCATTTAACTGTGATTGATGTTTCAGGTACCCCCTGATTTCTACATTCCTGATTTTGACGAGGATGAGCTAGACCCTGATGAACGAGTCCATCGTAAGTTCCAAATTGAACTTCTTAATAACATGCACCGTCTAACAACTTCAAATATGTCCATAGCATGACTGATTCTGATCTATATCCACAGAGCATATACAAGACAAACAAATCCAGAGAGATGATGAATATTACGACGGGGATAACGACAATGATCACCGCATGTTTGATGTATAGTAACCAAAATGGTGGTAGATAAGTTAAATATCAGATTTCGGATGATTCGATTCTCGACAAAAATTCTGTAAATCCTTTTCGTTAGGGCAGAATTAGAACACCTTCCAGCTTTAAGTGCATATAATTAGCTTTATGCTTCTTTTGTCCCCAAAAATGTACGGATGATTAGGAAAACAGGAGAACCATCTGCTACCTTGCAGAAATCTGCATAGCTTTGCTCTGACAATTAGTCTGGTAGATTATTATGTTTTGTCTGCACGGAAGAAGCTGTAAATGATCAAATGCTGATTATGTAGCTTGTTACCGCAAGAAACCACTCGAGTCTGACGAGGTATTGCAGTCTCGACTCAGCTCAGTAATATGATGAGTCGGGCATTACCCAACTTGTTAATATAACGAGTACATCCTTGGGTTCCTATAATACATCCTTGGGTTCGTATCTTTCTCGTTAATTGTCGAGTGGTCTAACCACTCGAGCAATCTAGCGTGTAACTGGTTACCTGGCTCGATGTCCTTGCAGTCTGCAGACATTCTTTTTATGCATTACTTGTAAGAGTTTTTTGGCGGAATAGCACCCAAAACCATTTTTTTATAAAATTTTAGTACCCATCACCCTTTTAATTAATAACTAGCACTAAGGGGGGTAAAATGACTAAATTACCCCCTTGATATTTTGATACACTTTTTCGACTTTTTTGGGCTCATACACAGCACTAGTTACCTAGCTCGATGTCCTTGCAGACATTCCTTTTATGCATTACTTGTAATGGTAAAATCCACGTAAGGCCATAAGAAAAGGACTAAGTTTTGGAATGTGGACTATGAAAATGGACAGCTCCACAAGTACAAGAGAGAGTGGTCAAGTCAGAAATCAACTGACCACTTCATTTGCTACGTGTCGAGCTCCGGACACACTTCAACTGCCACCAAACTACCTTTGATTCCTAAATCTTACATTTCGGTTATTATTAAATCTCAATTTGCAGGAGAAATGAAAAGCAAAGAAAAGTAACAAAATCTTCAGTTTGAAAAGCTCATTTGAGATTTTATAACTTATCAAGAAAATCATATCAACCAAGAACACAATTTTATCAACTTGGCAAAATTTGATAATCATTGCTCGCCTTCCTTTTACTGAAAAGGTTATTACTTCCTCCGTCCCAAAAAGATCGTCATATTTGACCCTTTGTCACAATTGTAACAATTTCAGTTGATGAGTTTTGGAAATGGAAACCCTGAAAGTGTTGTCCGATCCAGTGTTATGCCTATCGTATGCTTATACTGACTCGTGTGTCTCTAGACGGAGTGCATTCGCGAGAGCTAATTCGAGACTAAAAATTGCGAGGGAGATAAAATGTTGGAGTAACCTTCATGGTCTGAATGGGAACTATAGGGCTGAGAAGAGATATAAATGTCGGGAACCTTTCGTTTGCCGCGTTGAGAGGATTGAGGATGAGATATTTGAGGATGGAAAGGGGAATCGGAAGCTGGTGAATAGAGTGAAAAATTCCTCCAACGTTGAGGATTATGAGGCGGCTGAGAGTGAGCATTCGAAGCATGCCCATGAAAGATTGTCTGCAGCTGCAGAGATTCATAACAATTTACTAAGAGTTGGTTGTCCTATTGAAGATGAAGCGTGGGATTTGTTGTATGCATCAATGGTTAATTACTGTGGTCATCCGGTTGGAACGATTGCTGCAAATGATCCTAATGAACCAGATATGGTTAACTATGATCAGGTGTTTATTAGAGATTTTATACCTTCTGGGATAGCATTCTTGCTGAAAGGCGAGCATGACATTGTGCGAAACTTCATTCTTCATACTCTTCAGTTGCAGGTAATTGACAAACTGCATAATAACTAGATATTGAGAATTTGCTATCTAAGAACTCAGAAACAGTTGTCGTCTAGTCTATTTAACTATTAGTGTAGTAGCCTCCATGTAGTAATTACATCTTTATGCTCTCGCCTACATAGAGCTGGGAGAAGACTATGGATTGCCATAGTCCTGGGCAAGGACTGATGCCTGCCAGCTTCAAAGTGCGTATTGTCCCACTTGATGGCGATGGCACTGCAACGGAGGAGGTATTGGACCCTGACTTCGGTGAAGCAGCAATTGGTCGAGTTGCACCAGTTGATTCGGGTAAGTCAGTTGTGAGTCCAGTCAGATGTCTACTTATCTATTTGCTTCTGTAAGAAAATTTAGAACAAAGTCTTCACTCCCCATCCACTACTCAGGGTTGTGGTGGATTATACTGCTGCGAGCATATGGAATATGTTCAGGAGATCTTTCAGTTCAGGAGAGAGTTGATGTGCAAACTGGAATCAAAATGATACTTAAGCTATGTCTGGCAGATGGATTCGACATGTTTCCAACTTTGCTGGTAACTGATGGATCCTGCATGATTGATCGTCGCATGGGAATTCATGGTCACCCACTTGAGATTCAGGTTTGAGATTTTCTCTGTGCCTTTGTCTCTTTTCTCTTCTGTTGGAAGATTTTTATTATGCGTTGTTCCATTGTTATTACGAGTATTATTTGGAAAAAGAGATGAGAAAGGTCATGCTTGTGTTTCATCTTTCTTTTTCTTTCGATATTGATATCGCAAATAAGTATTCTATCCTGTCATTCCTGGGCATAATTCTACACAGTATGATATAATGTTTATGGGAATGTTTCATATTGTCTTTTTGTTTTTCTAGTTTTCGTTACTAGTTTCAATAGCACTCCCGTGCTATTTTGTGAACACCATCTTTTGAGTTCTTTTACAGAGTATATATTAACTTGAAAGTGGTTAGTGTACTTACATCATAAATACATGTTCTAGACTGATTGGGATGCTACTGGTTTATGTCACAAGGGAGTATGAGTCCCGATGAGCTGATTATTACTATGTTTAGTCATGGATATAGAGGGTGTTTGGGCAGTTCATCTAAGCTTTTCATTTGAACTTGTAATAGCCAAAAAGCTTGAGCTCCAACATATAAGTCTCGCCGAGGCCTTGTTACTTGAAAATTTGCAAATTAAACATAGCCAAATACCCTTTACAATGAATACTACCACAGTTTTCTCGTGAAAGTAAATAATTTTTCTGTCAAGCACTCCAGCCATAAAAAACCCCGAAAAATGTCCTTACAGAATGATGGTTGTAGTTAAATTCTCCGGATGCGGCTAATAACAAACGAATGGCAAGTGCCTTTCCTTGCATGAATCCTATTTTAATGGCAACTTCATTAGTCGATCCACCTACACGCCTTGGTTTAACTGTTATATCCCAACTCATAATTGGCGAATTCGTAGGTTCAATTCCTAGTGGATCCATGCCAATGGGACCCTCCAATAAGTCTGTTGGAATTGGCTCTGTATTAATGGAATCTCATCATCCATACATGATGTGGTATATTGACATGAGCAAGCACCAATTTGACTCGGGTGGGGGGGGGGGGGGGGGAGGGGGGTGGTGGTGATGATTGAGTAGCAGTGGGCAGCAAATGTTATTTCGTACTATACAATTATTTTCTTTGTGGGATCATTTTCCTACGAGAGATAATGAGAAGAATTTGTTGATCAGATACTTCTTATTTGTGCAAACTGTAATTCTGTAGAAGTTATTTCATACTGCTTACTGATATATGCTTCTCATCAGGCATTGTTTTATTCAGCATTGCTCTGTGCACGTGAGATGCTGATTCCTGTTGAAGCCTCAGATGACCTTATCAAAGGACTTAATAATCGTTTACTAGCATTATCATTCCACATTAGGGAGTATTATTGGCTCGATTTGAGGAAACTGAATGAAGTTTATCGGTACAAGACAGAGGAGTACTCATACGACGCTGTTAACAAGTTCAATATCTATCCAGATCAAATTCCATCATGGCTGGTGGGCTGGATGCCTAATAGAGGGGGCTTTTTCATTGGGAATCTGCAGCCAGCTCACATGGATTTCCGTTTCTTTGCATTAGGAAACTTATGGTCTATTATTAGTGGTCTTGCTACAACTGAACAGGCGCATGCCATATTGGATTTAGTTGAAGCAAGATGGTCGGATTTAGTGGCTGATATGCCCCTAAAGATATGTTATCCGGCCCTAGAATGTGAAGAATGGAGAATCATCACAGGGAGCGATCCGAAGAACACGTAATGTCTCTTCTCTTCATGTTGATTTAACTTACAGTGACTTCTTATCGTATTAGATCATAATACACAAAAAATGTTTGTTGCAGCCCTTGGTCGTATCACAACGGGGGTTCTTGGCCAACTTTACTATGGCAGGTTAGTTTGATAATAGTATCCGTTGATAATGAAGATGTTTACTTGTTGTTCCTTAGTGGATCCAGACTAAATATGCTCTGAGGAACACTCGAAAAGGCTATCTTTTATCTTAGACATTGACTTTACCGTTTTTCCATATGTGTAAGCATGCCACTATTTTTACAGCTAACAGTAGCATCCATAAAGATGGGTAGACCTGAGATTGCTGAAAATGCTGTCAAGGTTGCAGAGAGGCGCATAGCGAGAGATAAGTGGCCAGAGTACTATGACAGCAAGAGAGCTAGATTCATAGGGAAGCAGGCACGCCTCTTTCAGACCTGGTCAATTGCTGGATATCTAGTAGCCAAACAGCTTATCAACAATCCTGATTCTGCAAAAATTCTAATCAACATTGAGGATTCAAAACTTGTCGATGCCTTCTCTTACATGATCAGTGAAAATCCGAAGAGAAAACGTTTCCGTGAAAGACTCAAACAAAGTTACATAATCTAAATGTTGATCAGTTTTATATCCTTGTAAGTGAGAACAATAATGGCAAGATCCTGCATCAGGAACAGTCTAATGTGCATGTTTAATTTCGAGTGATGTTTGCACAAAGCATAGTCATAAAAGGAGGTGAAATTAACTGAATTTCTGTTGGTAGCTTGTACATAGTTCCATAAAATTCCACATGTACTATTGCAGAAGGTCCCATTTCATGTATGGTTCGTTTCCATGTCCTATGAAATCAAATATTTTATGTTGTCTAAAACTCTAAAAAAAAGGCTCATTCGCTACCTAGGCTTCGTATATGTAGCAAATAGTATTTGCACTTCACGCTTAAGTCAATTCGTAAACAGTCTATCTATCATCACAAGGATAAGTCGCATACTATCCAACCCTATTTGTTCTTTTTAGGCAGAAACCTCTCAAGATGCATAATTCATTTCGCAACCATGTACTATTTCACAAGATCTTATATAAGTAGATACTGGTACAAAAATAGAACAGTATTTCGAAACAAGAAAATTGCTTATGAAAACTTGTACATTGTTCATTCTTGGATGAGATAATCCTCATGTTTCAATTGATACTAGTAACAAGAGCATTGTTTATGACAAGTCTTGTTCTTCTTGAAGGAGATAATTTTCATGTCTCCGTGAATAATATATACGACTATATTGTCAGTGTTACAGGAAGTTCTGGTCACTGTGGGCCGACAAGTTTATTGTTTTCTGCCAAAATACTGTCCAGAAGAGACTCACAACCATCTTCGAGTATATCAAGAACCTGATAGAAACATAACAGCTGTGATGAAGTAAATGAGGAAATAGATTAACTAAATCGCAATAGCTGACATGAACTACCTTTTCAAATCCTTGTGGTCCTCCATAGTAAGGATCTGGGACCTCGGTTTCACTGTGCCTTTTACAGTAGGAACACATCAACTGGATCTGTATGGCGAAACATTTGGAAATCAAGCAAAATCAGAAACAATGCTGTAGACTTAAAATTGGCGTACCAACCTTCTTAGCTGCATCAGCAGGTAATGGCTGTTTGTAACTCCATCTCTCAAAAGCTGAAAGTATATCCTCTGAATCCAACGGACCAATACTCAGTGAAATAAGACTAAGAAATAAACATGTAAGTAACTTAGAGAAGCACAGGAAATTAGGAGAGAGCATGTGGGACGAGTGATGAGGAAGCACTATGAGACGCTGATACGCATATGCTCTTCGACGAAAACTTACTAACTTAGCATTCTACTGTAAACTGTGTTGGATCCATATTCCATATCCAATTGACGTTTGTTGCTACTGTTCTGTCTTTTTTTTCTTTTCTTTATTATATCAGGTAAATATCAGTTCCTAAAGCATAATAAACTACATGGTCTTGGTCAGACCATTTCACCTTTCAAGTTCGGGATTAGCACCAAAGCAAAAACTACAGTCCAATATTTCAGAGAAGAACATCAGAATTAAAGAAGTACTCCGTATCACCCAATTCCCATAAAATGCTTGGTCATGTCACACATATTATGATTGAGCGCAAATTAAAAGTTGCAAGTGCACAAAGTAAGTCCCCTCTTCAGATGAAAGCATAATCAACTTTCCTTTTTCTATTGTTGAAATGTTGAGGTTTTATGATAAACTGGTCAATCACAAACCAAAATTTGGGTTAACTTCTCCATTGATGCAAATTTCATTAGAGCACCAAAACAAAGCTAAATACATATAACGTTTAGATGCTCATAAACACTTATCTCATGAATAAACACACCTTTGTTCTGCTTATCCATAGCGAGAATTAAATCAAATTCTTTAAAATCGGATGGCCTTATCGGCCTTGATATTGAAGTTATCGGTATCCCACGCCTCTGAGAAGCAGCCCTCATTCTTGAGTCCGCTTCATTACCCTGCGTACATCAGAATCAACATAATATGAAAGTTCGTAACTAGCCTCACATAATTAAATTTTCACAATTTCAGAAAAGCAGTAAGTCCACATCAAGAACCTATCGTTATCTCTTCACAACAACATTTAATAATCAATAAAGCAGTAGCATAATACATTTCCAATATATCATTGTAATTGTTACTATCAGCACAATCAAACAAATCCCATGAAGAACAACACTTCCATCAAACTTGAAGGACTATTCGCGAAAATATGAGGATGAAATTCGACAAATTACATGCCTTTAATAGATTTAAAGGAATTATTAGAGAAAAGATTATCAAAAGCACATAAAGAACAGTACTTCATCACATTTAAATGAAGAATAAAATATGATCAAATTCCACAAAGAACAAGACATTCAATCAAATTCGAAGAATTAATTAAATATAAAACCCGTCTTTGGCAACCAACTACTCAAATTCTCACAAATTTCACACAACCACATCCTCATAAACATAGACCACAAGCATTACCCTCGTAATACTTGAAAGAATTGGTCCAGGCTCGAGTCTTTGCAATAAGAATTTTCGGGTTCGAGTCTTTGCAATGACAAGACGATCTTTTTTATATATATATAAAAAGAGATATGCATTACCTCATGATAATTGATGGTGCCAGCTGAGTCAATGTTGAACTTTGATTGAAGACCCTTTTGGTTGACTAAATGTCTGAAGACCCCTTCAGCTGCAGGGCTTCTACAAATGTTGCCAAGACAAACAAACAACACCGAGATTGGTTTGGTCTCTGGGTCACCTGAGGCTTCCATTGATGCTTTTGGGGTTGTTGAATTTGTGAAAATCTTGGTTCTTTTGTGAATAAAGATTGGATTTTTAAGACTTTGGTATTGAAAACTAAGATGAATCTTGTTTTGGCTGTGAATAAAGATTGGATTTTTGTGAATTTGGTGGTGAAATAGGAAGGATTTTGGGGGTGAGAATGGGGAGGGTGAAGAGTGGGAGTGATGATATTTTGGTGTTATTATGGTTGGAGTAGTTGTTGGGAGTCCATTGTACAAGGTAGTCATGTTTACTTGTTTCTTAGAAGTGAAACTCTCACTTCATATAAAATTGAGAAATTCGACTCGCTTACCCGTTCGATTGATTATCGAGTGATGCTCGAGTCGAAAGTATTCTTTGATATTTAAAATTATTTGATAAGTACTCAACCTAATGAAGTACATGCATTTGATCATCGTTTAGACTCCTTTATTTAAAGATTTTTATATGTATAAATTGATTTGTTAACTTTCATACACGATTATACCAAACTCAATAAGTTGGGTCGTTATATATCAAGTATTCTTCCGCAATTTCGATAAGTTCCCAAACTCTAGCTACTTTGGATATAGTAATCCTCCAACTATTCTTTAGTTCTTCTGCGTACTTCTGTTTCTATTTATGGCAAATGGCACCGGACATCATTAACGTTTGATTTATTTACCTCATTTATCGCTGACGTTCACTTTCGTGCCAAAGACATCACTCATGTTCCAATACTACCGAACCCGTCTACGTTTCGCCAATTTTGCTGAAATTGCAATTTTAAACACAAAAGTTAGAAGGACAATTTAGTCACGGCACTTAACTATACCTGTTTCGTTTTTAAAATTGCATCTTTTCAAGATCGTACTTGTTAAATTTTGGGGCTTTTCAAAAATTGAACACGTGCCGTTTCTCGAAAGCTTCAATTGATGGTCAATTAGGGGGGAAATGCAATATCTAGAAGTAGTTACTAATATTTTAAGTGTTGTGACTAAATTGCCCTTATAACTTTTTTGCTTAAAAATGCGACTTCATCAAAATTGGCGAAAAATAGACGGGTTGAGTAGTATTGGAACATGAGTGATGTCTTTGGCACGAAAGTAAACGTCAGTGGTAAATGTTGTAAATAAATCAAACGTTAGTGATGTCTGGTGCCATTTGCCATTATGATTATCATATGTGTTCACATGTTATGATTAATGCATTTTGTACTTGACTTAGCTAGAAAACCCTGAATAACACATAACTGTCTGAGTCAGTAAATTGTCTATCATACCAACTTAACCATATCTACTAGTAGTGCTATTAATGGACCGGGTAATCTGGAACCCGCCATTATCTGATTCAGAGAACTCGGACTAGTTACCTGCAGGGGCGAAACTAGGGGGGGGACGAGGGGGGGGGGCGCTCGTCCCCCTAGGTTTTTCGGTATTGTTTATTTTATATACGATTTTTTTGAATTTTTGTGATATATATAATAAAAAATGTTAACAATTCAAGTGTAAGTGTAGCTTAGTTGGTTAGTTCCTTCCTCCAAAGGTAGAGGTCATGGGTTCAAGCCTTGTTAGCTTCATTTTTAACAATTTTTCGGGTCTTTTAACTATTTTTTATTTATTTTCGCCCCCCCTTAATTTTTTCTCCAAAATTCGCCCCCCCTTGATTTTCATCCTGGTTTCTCCCCTGGTTACCTGCTCATTTTTTTACTTGATAACTTATCAGGTAAATCCGGACCCGCTCCATTACCCGTTCGTTTATTTTTATACTATAATATATATATTTTAAACTTTAATCATAATTTTTATACTGAAAAATTTAAGTGTTTGATAACAGTTCACTGAAAATTACTCAAGTTATGTTGTATTGACAAATTTGCCCATACCACACTTCCTTATGTATAAATATTATAGACTACATTGTAATAAGTATAAATATAATATTATTATTCGTATAATATTATGATTCATTGATTAATAAAATTAAAACAAAATAATTAATGTCATTCAGTAAAATAAAAAGTCAACGAGCATATATAATATTAAAACTCAAAGATTAAATAAATAAATAATACTACACAAATATTAATAATTAAATTATAAATATTACATAAAATAAGTGAATTACAAATATTAATACTTAAATTATAATATTATGAATATGACTAATAAATGAGAATAATAATAATAATAATATTAACATTAATAACACGAATATTAATAATAATATGAAAAAGAATAATATTAAGAATCAAAATAACAATAATATAAGAATAATAATAAAATTAGTCTAATATTAATGATAATAATAATATTCTTGATAATAGTAATAAGAGTAGCAATATTATTATTATTATTATTATTATTATTCTCATTATTATTCTTATTATTATTATTATTATTCTCATTATTATTAATAATATTTTATTATCTTCATTACTATTAATAATAATAATAATAATAATAATAGTAATGAGAATAATAAAATATTAATAATGATATTAATAATAATAATAAAGTGATAATAATAAAAATTAATAAAAATAATGGCAATAATAATCAAAATTATAATAATATATAATAATAAATAATAATGATAATGATAATAATATTAATGATTATTACTATTAAATAAATAATAATAATTATAACAATAGTGAGAATAATGATGATTATAATGATAATAATAGTAACAATAATAATAATTATTGTAATAGTAGTAGTAATAATAATAATAATAATGATAAAAAGAAGAATAAGAATATAAAGAATGAAATCAACAATAATAATAATAATAATAATAATAATAATAGTAATAATAATAATTGATTTGAATAAGAATGTATGAGTTTGGAATAATTAAGGAAGAGAATTGTGGGATTAAGTCATTAAGAGGAAAAAAAATAAGTAACTAATTTTGACTTAATTTTTTGTTAAGGATTTCATTCAGATCTGATTATGTTCAGTACTTAATTTTTTCTATTAACAAACAGACTTAATTAAATAAGTACCGAATACATCAATTTTAAGTGCTGAAAAAGTTTAACAAACAGGCCCTTAGTGTTACAAATAGAACGGGTAACCCGACACTCGCTTGTCGCCCTGTAAAAAACTCGGTTCGATACCCGTTGGTGTCTTCATCTGGTGATACGAGGGTAAAATGTTTGTCACCCGGTGTGATAGAATCGAACAATTACCTGGTTCGTTAAAGCTCAAACCGACCGGACAAACTGATACCCGCTGGTAGCCGGCAGAGCACTACCCACTAGAACCCGACTCCATACTGTTCGCTACTCTATGCTCTATAGTCTGTATTCAAATTCCAAATTCTCCCTCAATTCAACTCTCCATTGCAAACCAATCTCCAACTCTTGAGAAGCATTACAATGGCAGAAACAGGTGAAGAAGACAACATAGTATCAGAACAACCCACCATCATTACAGACAACGTCGTTGCAGATGAAGAGCCAGTGGTCGGACCCGGACCAGCCCCCGCCCGGAAACCTAAACGGCCCCTTCAATTCGAGCAAGCTTATCTCGACTCCCTCCCCTCTGCCAACATGTATTCTAACTTTCTCCCATAAAGATTGTCCAGTTTCTTACTTTTAATTTGATGGAATTGTAATCTTTTAATATCAAGTAGTTATTTTTATGTATGTAGTATTTTTTGTACTCCCTAAATCCCATAGAAGTGTCCCGCTTTGATTTGCAATGTCGAAAAATAACGAACTTGGTATCTTTATTTCAATTAGGGTTGTTCTAAGTTTTCTTTTTGGGGTATAATTGTTAGGTATGTCTCTATCGTGAAGTAGGAAATAGTGGATGCACTCTTTGATTTAATTTGGTATCAGCCTCCTTGTTATTACAGGGATAGGACTGCATACAATCTAACCCACCCTTACTCCGCTTAGCAGTTCGTGCTTACGTTGAATCACTTGGCTTCTTCAAATTGTTTATCTCCACTAGGATGGATTATATCAAAATGACAAATTTCATTAGCTATGCTTCTTTTATGTTGAGAAATGAGAAGTAGTAGAGAGCATTTCCACCTTCTCTTGTTTCTTGGGTCAATTCAGAAACAACCTGCTTGTTATTACACGAGTAAGTTTGCGTACTAGTCAACCCACCGTTAGTCTTCAAAGGCATTGGGGTATGTTAGTGTTAATGTATTTGTTTTATATGTTATTGAGAGACCATTGTGTAGTACTATTGTTACTCCCTCCATCCTAAAAAAATTGTTTTGTTTGATTTTCAATGGTGAAAAACCAACTTTGTAGCCTTTCTGAAACTAGGTTTCTACTGTTCTATGCAATTACATTGGCTGCACTAGATTTTTTATATACTACCTTCGTCCCAACAAGGTTGTCCATATTTCAGTTTTGATGGTTGACATCTTAAAGTTTGCGCTCAAGTGTTGTTTTTTGTTGTCTAAAACTTCGGTGGAAAATATATGAAAAAATGGTATTTTTAAACTAATCTACTATTAAAATGATAATTTTGATTGAAACTGGAGTTATATGTGTCAATTATGGCCTCAATGTTTGTTAGTTTTGACCATTGGAAATCAAACTAAAGTATCCTGTGGGATTTGCTTGATATGTTTTTGGTTTCATAGTATTATGGTAGTATCTTTTGTATTTGTTAAATATGCTATTGTAATGTTGTTATTACTTATTTAAATTTTTGCTCAAGTTCCATTTTCATGGTTATTCCTTGCATTTCTTTGATGAAGTTCTGTAACATCCTTGGAGGGTAACCTTTAAAATAGATTGAACTATATGCAGGTATGAGAAAAGTTACATGCATCGTGATGTGGTCACACATGTTGCAGTCTCACCTGCTGATTTTTTCATAACTGGGAGCTCAGATGGTATGATCTGATAGTTTCGAGTGAAGTTATTTCAAAATGATTTTTTTTTTTTTAGTTCTTCGGATATATGGATTTCTTACTGCTGATTAATCAATTTTATCTGCTAAAGTAAAGAGAGTAAGGGGTTCATGTTTTCAATTGCATATTGTCTTTGAGGGTGGCCAATATATCATGGAGGAGTAAACAGATACCAATTGAGTTTGGATTAGGTTAAGGTGATTCTAGCACAGTATGAAGTTTAACTTTGAATCCTCCTTTAGTATTGTGGGTAGTATTGAGGAGCCTAAAAGCAATGTCTGGAATGAAGATTTTCATCAACAAAAAGCTATATCTTCTAGATGATCCAGTTAAGTGAAGCTTGGCTTCAATCTTATTTAAATTCTCAATTATTAGATGAGAGAACAAATCAAACTACCTATGCTTCTTATCACAGAGGGGTACGACTATATTGTTCCCCTCCCCCCACTTAGGTCGGAGTCTCTGTAGAGGCATGTTGGTGTGGTACTAGGATAAGTGTCATGCCTATTAGTTTCTAAAGAGACAACAGCTTACTCAACTCTCTTCACTCTATACAGTTATAAGTCTACAAACCTCAAGCTTTACTTGCAACATTCCTGAATGAGCTAGCATTATACATTTTTAAGGACTAGCAGCTTTGCTAGTTTACGGTTGTTCATATCAAACTTGGTGTTCAAATGAGTGTAACTTGTTACATATGAAAGGGCCAAAGCTTAGAGAAAATTGGTATTCTCTCTATTCCGCCTGGTCTTTTTTGGCCATTTTCTAGCTACGCATGGAGTATTATTCTTGTTCCCTTTTTCCAGCCTCTCCCAATACAATGAATATCTTCTATTTTATATGGCAAACTAATTGTTAGGGATTTGGAATAATTATAGGCCATTTGAAGTTTTGGAAGAAGAAAGCTGCTGGCATTGAATTCGCAAAGCACTTTAGATCACATCTTGGACCGATTGAAGGACTAGCTGTAAGTACTTTGATGTGCCCATACTTAACCTTGCTTTATTCTGCCAAATTCTAGTCAGCCTATGCTTCTTTTGTGACTCATCCTGTATTGGAAGTTGTTAAACGTGTAATCATGATAACCATTTAAAGAATCTTGAGATTGACCAGTTTCAACATTTTAGGTCAGTGTGGATGGCATGCTTTGTTGTACAATTTCAAATGACAAGTCAGTCAAAATATACGATGTTGTTAATTATGACATGATGGCTATGCTGCGGCTTCCTTTTGTTCCTGGTGCTGTTGAATGGGTATACAAACAAGGTGATGTCAAGGCGAAGCTAGCTATTAGTGATCGCGATTCTTCATTTGTGCATGTATATGATGCACGTGCTGGTACCAATGAACCTATAATTTCTAAGGAGGTATTTGCATCAGAGGAATAAGGAAGTAACCTTCTTTGTCTAATTATTCTTGCATAACCCTCTGGATGATACTGAATAATCTTTTATTTTAGATTCACTTGGCTCCCGTTAAAATCATGAAGTACAACCATGTTTTTGATACTGTAATATCTGCTGATGAGAAGGGAATCATAGAGTACTGGGATCCTGAAGCTCTTAAGTTTCCAGTTGATGGGTATGTGTGTCATTTGGTAAAAATTTCCATGTAATGATTTAAGCACCTCTCTCTCTCTCTCTCTCTCTCTTGGATGGCATCTGTATTTGAGAACATTTCATCCTATCTATCGAGTTGCAGTCAAATCTTTTGAACAAAAATGGCTGCTCTCATGAAGACTTGTTTTCTAATATATCTGTGTAAATATTGTTATGATATTTATCTTGATATTTGCATGTGTTAAGCTGTAGTAAGTTAGGTTCACTTTATTTAATTAGAACACTAGGAAGATTATGAGAAACTGTTATGAGTGATGTTGCAATTACCAACTTTAAGTCAGTATCTTCATTTGGTTTTTCCATGGCGTGTGCAGGATAAGTTTTAAATTGAAAAGCGACACAAATCTATTTGAAATTGTCAAGTGCAAGACTGCTGTATCTACCATGGAGGTAATGCGACCCATGTTTTAAGAAACCTAAGTTTGTCAGATCTTTTAGCCCAAGTGGGAGCTTAATGCACTGAATAGCTTTGATTTTGTCTTTTAAGCGAGTTGTATATTCAGCTCACTCTGTCATTCTATCTCAGGTTAGTCCTGATGGTAAACAATTTTCTATCACCTCTCCTGATCGACGGATTCGTATATTCTGGTTCAGAACAGGTAAACTAAGGCGTGTATATGATGAATCTCTTGAGGTAATTATTGTCTCCTTGTTCTTGTCTTTGGCAAACATACGCTACTACATTATTCTGATGTTGGAAATTGATCGTATGTTCTTTTTTGCTGTAGGTTGCCCAAGATCTTCAAAGAAGTGATGTGCCTTTGTACCGGCTCGAAGCAATTGATTTTGGGAGGAGAATGGCCGTAGATAGAGAGATGGAGAAAACAGAAAACGTGCCACTCCCAAATGCAGTTTTTGATGAAAGTTCTAACTTCATCATTTACGCAACTCTTCTTGGGATCAAGGTATGATGATAATGACTGTATTAAAAAACTTCTCATGATATTCATATTTTGTCAATTTGTTTTTAATCTTCACATTGAATGTTGCTTAATTACATCAGGTTGTTAATCTACACACCAATACGGTTGCGCGGATTCTAGGAAAGGTGGAGAGCAATGATAGATTTTTGAGAATTGCTTTATATCAAGGTGATAGAGGCAGTAAAAAAGTTAGAAAAATACCTGCCGCCGCAGCAAATGCCAATGAGAGCAAGGAGCCTCTGATAGATCCCACACTCTTATGCTGCGCTTTCAAGAAACACAGAATCTATTTGTTTAGGTAATGCCAGCCTTTTCTACTTTTGTTTCCATTATATGTTGCACTGGTACCACCTTTGATGGGGCCATTAAATTATTTGCATTGTAAACAGATGTCTCAAAGGTCACCAATATATCGAGAATCAGCTACTGTTATATGCATGGTCAAATGCATGAATCGTGAAGGAATAATTTATGACATGTGCCCCCCCCCCTCTCCTATAATTTGTAATTCTAGGACTGTATTTCAAATGGATTGTCGGCTGTACTAGATTACACCAACCATTTCCGGCATAGATCTGCTTCTTAATATTTTGAGAAAGTCTTATAGAATTTTTTCCAACGATATAATTCGTAAAATGCCCTTTTGGAACTAAATAATGTTGTAACACATAAATTAGATTGTTCCATGTGTGTGGACAGAATAGACCTTACAAATTATCTTGTTTCTCCTGCAGTCGGAGAGAGCCTGAGGAGCCGGATGATCCAACTAAAGGACGAGATGTGTTCAACGAGAAGCCTCCTGCTGATGAACTGATGGCTGTGTCGGAATTAGGAAAGTCTGCTATGACGTCTCTGCCAGATAATGTGGTAAGTTCCTCATCATATATGTTGTGTTTGACCTTCTTTTCCCCTTCCCCTTTCCCGTTTTACTATCATGCCTTTAGATTGCAGTTCACCTTCTAGTTTCTCTAGGTGTGATTCCCATGTGGTGCATGATCATTTAAGTTAGGCAATTTTTTTACTATTGACAATTGGAGCTTTGTTGGACTTCAATCTCTTTTGACCGCCTTTATCAATTCAGTAATTCTTCTTAGTCCCGTTTTATAAAGTTAGAGGAATCAGTTGCACTTTCCTGTGTCTGTTCTAGTTTGAGATTTTTCCTTGTCTTTTTTCCTCTCCAGATTATGCATACAACAATGGGTGACGTTCATATAAAGCTATACCCTGAAGAATGTCCAAAAACAGTGGAGAATTTTACAACACACTGCAAAAATGGTTATTATGATAATTTGATTTTTCACCGAGTTATCAAAGGCTTTATGGTCCAAACAGGTGACCCGTTGGGAGATGGCACTGGTGGGCAATCTATTTGGGGATGGGAGTTCGAGGACGAGTTTCATAAAAGGTGACTTGGCCTGCCTACATTTTCATGTGATTCTGCGCGTCAATGTTGGCAACTTCTATATTGGTTTAAGAGGCCCACCATAATTTGTGCTGGATGATAACATATTTGCTTCTGTGTTTTGGAAATACAGGCATTATCTCTTTAATTATGATTAATATCTTTTTCTGTGCAGCCTGCGCCATGACAGGCCTTTCACCGTATCAATGGCGAATGCTGGCCCCAACACTAATGGGTCTCAGTTTTTCATCACAACTGTTGCCACACCTTGGTTGGACAACAAACACACAGTTTTTGGTCGAGTTGTCAAAGGAATGGATGTTGTGCAGGTAGCAATCTGCATATTGTAATTTATTTTTTATACTTATCATTTCCCTATGAAGGTTTACTCTAATAGATACACCTCATCATTTCCTTTCTAGATATTGGAATGTACCATGAATATCATTGTAGGGTAATATAGTGTTGAAAGTGTTTATGTCTTGAGCTTCAACTGTCTATTATTAATGGATGCGTTGCCGTTTCTTGATAAACTAATGCCTATTTTTTTGTCAACAGGCTATAGAAAAGGTGAAGACGGACAGGGGAGACAAGCCAATGCAAGATGTGAAAATTCTCAACGTGACTGTTCCAAAGTAGTGAACTGTAGGTGTTTTATTAGCTTTTGTTTGATTCCTCTTAGCTGACTGGACGGAACACCTTTAGCTTCTACCATATGTACGCACTCACCTTTTAAGTCGGATCAGGTTATTTATTGATGTGGAGAGGTGTTAGTACTGTATTTGCCTCTATATATCATTCCAGCTGTTGGTTTCTGCCACTGGAAATGGATGCGTAAGATGATGAAGTTCCTTATGCTGGAGGATACTAGAGTCGACGAGCAATGGCTCGATGATACAACAGAGGAAACAGAGACTGAGTTTCTAGGATGAACATGGTGAGATTACATTATCCAATTATGTTCCATGAGGACTCTCTTTATGTTTTATAGTGACTGGTTTTGTAATTGAAGGGAAACCAAAGTAGGGAACTTCATATAAATGATTTTTCTGATTTCTGAAGCATTGTATTCTCGAAAATTGCATTACCTTCCATGGCGATGTTGTTCTTGTCGCTTTGATGTTGAATTCTACTTCAACTTTATATTTGGTTGCTCGTCGACATGATGAAATTAATCAAAATGGCTCGTTAAACTATGGGGGATCTTACATGTTGTAAAATGGTGGATAGTGTTTTCTACTTGACTCTTTGGTCAATTTGAAAGTAAATTTTATGTTCATGGCGGTTAAGGATGATGCTTACTATCCAACCCTTCTTATCCCATTTGAAAGGAAGCCTCTTCAGAAGTATTCGGGTTGATGTGATGTGCTTCACTTAAATTTCGTCCTCGACTATATTAAATTTTCTTTCCGTTCAACTCCCTTTCTAATCTTAACAAGAGGCTTTTTCTACATTTACTCAATCTTCACATTCAACCATTTGATTGTGATCAAATCTTAATTTTAAGACGGAGTAGTCAAGTCAATTATTCAATTGCTTTAAATTTCAATTTTAATACGGAATAATCATAATATATCCACTTTTACCTTTCATTCAATACGTATTATTGTAAAGTATGAGAAAATTAAACAAATTAACTTTCTATTAAACTTGTTTATATAATATTATGTGTTCCCTTTATTTCATTAAACTTGTAACATTTAATTCATTTGATATACATATTTTTGTCCAACTCCCTTTTGGCATTAAATTAATTAGGGGCTATCATAAGTTCATCAACTTCATATACTATCACTGATCCTCTTACGAAAAATATTCTAAAAATACTTTACCATATTAAAATAATTTTATAATTTTGTCAATGAGCAACACATTAATTAATGCTACAACAATATAAGAGAAAATCAATTGTAACGCCCCGCCCCGGAACATCGGGTCGGAACGTTATTTGATTTGATGGACTGGCCTCACGAACAACCACGGGTCTTTTCAGTACGTTTTGTCCTCACTCACGTGCTAACGGGAACACTTCCCAGTAGGTCACTCATCCCATAATACCCCAGTTCTTATGAGTTGGCTACCGAAAAGAAGATGCATCTTGATGGTATGAGTAGTACCAATCAAATCATATTAAACATATATCATATCACCTACTTTGGGCTGGGTATTACATCAATTCTGTTAG